>JAVLVB010000879.1:915694-987836 GCA_032876305.1 Orestias chungarensis | reverse complement strand
ATATATATATATATATATATATATATATATATATATATATATATATATATATATATATATATATATATATATATATATATATATATATATATATGTAAAGGCACATTTTGTAAACAATGCTCATAAAGGGATGGAGCATGTGCGTGTAATATTTAAATACTTTTTAATAGTGTGGAGCTCTTAATACCATCCAAGCATCGTGTTGACTGTTAAAAACCATGCGTGCGGTTTTTAAGGTGTAAATAATTAACATGCGGCGATTCACTAGATTTGTAAAACCGAGATTCACTTGATCTAAAGGTTGAGAAAAGGGAAGACATGTGGGTGCTTCTCATAAACGGAAGAAATGGAGCCCCAGCTTTCAGGTAACCTTGAAATGACCCAAGGCTTGCAGCGGGGAGCGCCGAGCAGGAGCGCATCCAGCTGTTCCGCCATCGGCGCGCGTAACCACGGCCACTCCTCCGTCATCATCAAACACCGGAGACACGCAGTCCACGGCTAACTACCCTTTTTTTTAAAATTAAATTATTGTGTTAATGCAGCTTACATCAAGATCAACATCCTTTGTTTTTGTGTTGTTTTTAAGGAACTGGTGATGGTGCGTGAAGGATGCTGCTGCTGATGCTCTCTCTTTCTCTCCCTCTGTTTCTCCCAAAGCTCCTCCTCTATCGTCAGAGAGTGGTCACATTTTTTATTTATTTATTCCTTTATTGATTTGCTAGATGAGAGCAAGAAAGCACTGGAGAGGAGTTCCTAATCTCAATGTGCAGTCGACCCGTGCGCCTGTGTTGGTGTTTTTCTTTTTCTTTGGTGGTTTTGTTCCTCTTGCATCCATTAAAGGTAAGGCATGGCTGTGCGTCATGCGCCTCACCAAAAACTGTATTTGTGCGTGTTTGTGTGTGTGTATATGGCGGGGGATACACTGGTAATGTTTGGCTGATTTGGTTCAGCTTGGAGGATTGTTGGTGGATTAAGCGGAAAAAGGTGAAACTGAAGGGCAGACAGGGAGGAGAAGAGGGGGAAAAATAAATAAATAAATAAATAAGAGAGTTGAGCTTTAAAGGCAGCAAGGATCTACGAAGAAACCAAACACTGATAGCAGGGCACGTATGTTCCTGGTGTTTATCTGCCTTTGCATGCAAAGATTCACCTTATGTTATTTTTTCTTCTTCTGCAAGACTCTGAACAGCTGGCTGCAAAGTTATACCTTTGCTTAGGTAAAATCACAAAATATAAACGTATCTTTCTGAATTCGTTTTATGAATTTGATTTCATTTAGAAGTTTCTCCCTCTGCAGCACATTTAATAGACTTATAAATAGGATTTACAGGTAAATTTTTAGAGCCAACTAGTTGATGAGCTTGCAAATGATGGTGATGGTCATTGCACAGCCAAACGACATTAATTATGCGTTAATTGTGTTATAAAATCCATGTACTCTATTTATTATTACGTACTAGGTCTTTTTAGCTTTGGTATAGTTATTACTAGTAGTTAATACTCACATGTACAAACAGTTGTAATTATTGTTTGCAAGTGTTTAAGCAGATGGTTGGAGAAGGCAAATAAATCAGTTGCTCGTAGCTTCTAGGTTTGTTATTGCTTTGTTAAGGTTTGATTTACTCCTTTTAACCTAGAAGCTATATGTTTGCCAAATTTCTTGCTGTTTCAGTATGGACAGTCTTTGTCCTGCTTGTAGTCCAGGGAAGTTTGTTGAAAAAGCTCAAATTTAGCCCAAACAATGACACTAAAAGGCAGGTTTGGATAATCTCAACAAATTTTCAGCAGTGTTTACATTACAATTATTAAATGCATTGCATTGTTTTTCCACCAGTTTTTACAAACACTTTACACCGATTAGGCATTGCTTTATAGTGACCACGGGCACTCGAAATGGTCTGCGACTATATACACTGTGAACGTGGTGGGCTTTCTTTCAGATCCAGAGTTAAGAGATTCAGCAATCTAAACTAAAGTACTTGACCACATATTTTACAGCTCTGGTTGAACCACAAAGAGCCACCAATTATTTTTGCTTTTCTTGGACCAATTTTGATAGATACTAACAACCGCAGAGAGGAAACGTTGGAGCTTTTAATATTCTCTGAATCAGTCATCTAGCCAAACATAATTAAATCCTTATAAATTCCTGGTTGTATTTCTCTTTTTTGCATTTAATGCGTTAGCTTTGAAGAGGAACTATTTACTTTTCGCCTGATATAGTTAACTGTATATTTACACATACACTGCATAAAAATATGCATAAGTCACTGTGTAGACTTAAATATTAGCCTTATTATTAAAATCCCAAAGAAATGACAAAGAACTTTCTTGTTCTTGCTTTTTTTAGATTTAGTTGTGAACATATACTTTGACTAGTATGTCTTTCAACTATTGGAAAGGCTCAGATGTCCATTTCATGGCTCTGTAATCATCCGATTGATACATTTGATGCACTCGTAGATTATTTTTAAGGTAAAACATCAAACACAATCTTTGTTATTTCACACCTCTAAAAGTCCAATTTACCCATGGAAACAATTTCTAGACCACTAAGATGTCTAAGTTGTCTGTTTAGTGTAAAAAAACAACAAATTTAAACAAATACACTGTTTGAGTTGTATATACTGTATAGTAGAGACAGTTGAAGCAAAACTAAGTAACTTTTCAACCTTCATAAAATGCTTTCATAACTTTTGTGACTATACGTCGACTTACAGCTGGTTAAATGACACCTCTGTCATGGCCCGAGAGGGTCCGTATTGCTTTAACCATACCTACGCAACTGTGAGGAGGGTGGCAGGAACCCTGCCACGCAAAACAACAACAAATGTACTGACTGCTTTACGGCATACGTTCCTTCCCCTGATTGTTTTTTGTTTAATATCATCATATGACATTGTTTCGCCCCAATGAGATTCATTACCTCATCCCTTTTGTATCCTTCACACAGCCACAGGACACAGAAATGTAGTTCAATCCAACTGCAGGAGACCTGGTGATCAGGATTTTGCGATGCTATGCACTGTTCCTCATGTGAAATGCAGTCTTCCTTCATGAAAAACACTACCGCTTTTGTCCACAGTGGCACCAAAATTGACCAAAACTAAAATATCTTTAGTGTAGCTTTAAGAAAGTATTAATGTCATGTTATTTTTTGGGAAATGTCTTCATCAATCCTAAAAGAAATTGCGTATGCCTTTTAAGTACATTGAATGATATTGATAAAAGAATTCTGGTTTCAACAGCATCTAACCTGATAACAGGTGCCAGATGGAGACATAATTAGTCTAATTAGCTTTATCTGTCAGTAGTCAGTAGGTTTTAATCAAATCTCTATGTTAAGATTGAGGCCAAGATGATTTTTAATGTATTTTTAATATAATTTCATTTGGGTACTGACTTTCCTCCAGATCAAGTAATGTAATTATTTTTTAATTCTATTATTGATATCTAGTGGACGGCTGATATGATGACATCCTTTGCCCAACTGGATCCCGGACAGCACCGAAAATCTTTTTGTCCCATTTGAATCAGAAGGAAATACAATGTTTTGTTTCCTGAAGTTCTTAACCACCTTTTGAGACTGAAGACACTGAGCTGCACCACGATGTCTTCAGATCAGCCTACCATGGACTGCCCGGAGAAAAGGTCTGCAGAAGGTCCCTACTGTAAGCAGCCGGGACGGAGGTATTTGCGGAAGAAGCTCCAACCTGTTCGGGTTTTGGGGTTGGCCTTCAGCCTGGTGGCTTTAAGTGCCGTCTCCATCAGTGCCTTTAGCAGGAGCTCAGATGGGCTCATGGAGTCATCACTCCCTCAAGTGGATATTCAGCAGTCGGCCCCTCACAGGACCCTACTTTTCACCCCACACCAGGGGGACCCAAATGTGTCCCTGGACATGCCAATAGCCATGAAATCCACAGCAGATGACAATGAGACACAGGGGGAGTATCCACGGGACCTTTTTAGCCTCCAGCAGAGGCGCCACGGAGCAGTGGTCCTCCACATGTTTGGCATGATCTACATGTTCATTGCTTTAGCCATCGTCTGTGATGAGTTTTTCGTTCCAGCGCTGACGGTAATCACAGAGAAGCTCTCCATCTCAGACGATGTAGCCGGCGCCACCTTCATGGCGGCAGGCGGCTCGGCTCCGGAGCTCTTCACCTCCATCATTGGAGTCTTCATCTCGCACAGCAACGTGGGCATTGGCACCATTGTAGGATCGGCCGTATTTAACATCCTCTTCGTCATCGGGATGTGCGCCATCTTCTCCAAGGAGATCCTCAACCTGACATGGTGGCCTCTCTTCCGCGACGTGTCTTTCTACATCCTGGATCTCATCATGCTCATCATCTTCTTTTTGGATAACTTCATCTCCATCTGGGAAAGTCTCACACTACTCTCCTCCTACGCTGCCTATGTGATCTTCATGAAGTTCAACAGCACGGTCGAGGGCTTTGTCAAGGGTTGCGTGCGCAAGAACCAAGTGGTGGAAGTGGAGGTACAACCCAAGGTGAGTTTAAAAAATATATTTTTTTTAACCGACTTTGGTGCTGGACACTTCACCCCTTTATTATTGTGCATCTTTGTAGTTTGCAACTACATGTTTCCTACTCACCTTATGACATAAAGGTAAATTAAGCTGCATCAGAGATTTCTTCCTTTTTACGACTATTTATCTTTATTGTTGATGAAAGGGCTAAAATACAATTTGGCCCTCTTAAACATTGAATATATAAGTAGTCTGGGACAAGTTTATGATGAACAAATAGCAAAACTAGTTGTTCAGAAGAGAACTTCAATGATCAGCGTCCCTCAGATCTTGTCTATTGGATCGTGTGAATGAGCTGCTGCCAAAAACTCGCGTTGCTCATATCTCTACCCTCATTACTTTTAAAACAACAGAAAGTCAAGAACGGAGTGCTGTTAACTGCTAAACAGACCATTTCACATCAATGATTGCCTCTACACTGCCGGCAAACAGTATTCTGCTATGAGATTAATAAAACAGAGTGAAGTGTGTAATTCTGGGTTAAGCTCTATACACATTATGTCTCCGTCTGAAAAGCAAATCCTTTAGAAAATCTGAGGACTGAGTTTAAACCATATTAGATTTTCCCCAAAGCTTGTATTGTGAGGTTCATTAACCCTTTTTTTCCTCCAATGGTATGTGAAATTTACTGCTGTGCTGAGATTTGATCCACTCTTGGCTAAAAACAGAAGGCAAGACAATTTTTTACTCTTTCAGTCAAAAATAGCATAATTCTGTTACTCCAGCTAACGCCGACCTCCTCAATGACACTCGAGGGCAAAAGACACCGCAGTGCAATTTGATACTGGTGCAGAGATTATCCTCACGGATTTTCCTTTGTGACAAGAGCTGCAAATTAAATTTTCAGCAAGTTGTATTTCAGAACTGTCATTAAATTGGGATTTATTTTAAGTACATGAAAGATTTTTTTTCTTTTTTTTAATAAACAACAGGTTACACAATGTATGAAAGCAGCACGCAGTCAGAGTGACTGATAGCGAAGACTCAGATGACCTTGAAATGTAATGCATTGTGGGAGCTTTTGAAAAGGAAGCATGCAAGGACTACTCTTCTAGTCATTTAGTTTTGAACAATAAACACACTAAACATTTAACTGAAAAACAAAAGGGTAACTCATTAAAGTCATCAGATATCTGTTGTATTTGTACCTCTTTATCATGTTGTCCTTGCTTAAATCAATAAACCACCCTGACACAAATATTAAAACACAACCATTTACATACCATTTAAAAATAAAAGGCTTGGACACTTTGGGGACACCAGTTTTATTTTGAGAATTAATTGATAGTACCTGACTTAATTGTCGCTGGGAGTGTAAAATCATACAGCAGTGATACAGATTAACACAAAAGGGTTAGGATGAAAAGTTCCTTCCTCTAAATTATAGCTATGCTTCAGTATTTTGAGTTTAAAACCTTTTGGCTTCTGTTATGTTTTTTTATTTTTAGGAATGACTAACTATTAAAGATACACTTCAATAATTTTAAAAATAAATATTCAATGTAACATTTCGAATATGCTATAGATTTTCTGTCATTTAATTTAAATGAAATAGTAAGTGCCCCAAAGCATCATGCTGCCACTACCATGCTTTCCAACTGAAACATTTTTTTTTTAACACTTTACCTTGAGTCTTCCAAACATTCTTTTCAATCCTTCTAAATGCAGTTTTTCTCAAGAAGAGGAGAGAGACATTGGCTGTCAAGCTTTTTCCAGTTAATGGTAAACTTGAGCTTTAGTGTTCTTGGGATGTTTTTTGACGTCCTAATGACTCATGTTTAATTTGAGACAGAAAGTTTGGGTCAGAGTACTGAACCTCGGAAAAAACTGGGTGTTTTAAAATATTTATTGGCACTGGTTTTGAAAGGTTTTTTTAAATTATTTTGACCTTATTCCTCTTGACAATGTATTGTCAGGCTAAAAGTTGTTTGTTTTTGTTGCAGGAACCAACCATTTTGAACAAATTCAAGAGGACTTCTTTGGTTTCTAAAACATGTGGTTCGAATTATTTATGTTAGAGCCTATTCATATAACAAATGAGACGATCCACCATAAATGTGAATGTATAATAGTAATAATAGTTTTTTTAAAGTTATTCAAGTGCCTTCAACTCTCAAACTATGATTAAACACTCAACATTAATCTAGTTTAATGGCCATTATGAGTGCGTTTACACTTTCTTCTTATATCATGGTTAGGTTATGAAGCCTTGCATTGTCGAGATAGCATGATCACAGTTGAAATGGTGATTTTGAACTAAATAAGTGATTAAAACATGGTTTTCTGAGGTTGTATAATAAACCATGATAAGGGTGCACTGTCAGTGGCTGGTGATAAGTCTGTAAGTTGGTTTCTTGGCAATTGCAAAATGTATGCTAACCATATGTACCTTCAAAAATTATCCAGACAGACATGGAAAGCAGTAAGATGTTTTGCAGTTGTAAGTCATTAGCTGCCACCTTTAATCTCATTACAAAACTGCTTGTGCTGCTTTTACTTCGACCACACAGTTTGTGATCTTTCCCTTATCAAACTGAAATAGATCAAACTATTGAACCTTTTTAACCGGTTTCATAGCAGATTAATTATTGATAACTCTGCAGATGTTTGTTTTCAAACAAAACAATGGTGTTACAATATTAAAAGCGTATCTTGTCCGATTTTCTTTACTGGAATGCTGTTAACTTGATTGTGACGTCTTTTCCAGCTCCAAGTTCAGGCATCTGAGGTACATTCAGTAAAATACCTACAGTCAAGTCTGGGTTCCCCACAGCAGTAGTCGTGATTAAAATCAGGCTTTTGTTTTATCTGCAGTTTAGCTGCTTCATCAAAAGCAGTCAACAAAAATCCAGTTACTGTAAGACAACTAGATACTGTGCATTAGGAGAAGCATCCAGCAACGGCAATGGTTTATGGATTGTTTCACACTCTCTCTATTATTTTAATCTTATTTGCAAAAATAAACTTGCAGTGCAGTGTGGGTGGTAAGTAACTATGCTTACACTACTGCTTGTATTTCAAAAGTCAGGGAAAGTCAGCCAGGTAAAATATCATTATTTTGTTCATAGCATTGCTGTTTAAAAGCAAAATGCAAAATGTGGACGGCACTTTATATAGTCTGGTGGCATAAAATGATATTTCATTCATGATTAAATCTGGTTCCCTCCCATCCCACCCCCACCAGTATTAGCTCCACCATAATAATAATCAATAACACATACACATCTGAATGAATTGTTGCGATGTTTAAATAAATAAACGCATTAATCACATTTGATTTATGTAATTAAAAGCCCTTTTTAAAATCAGTAATTAAATCAAAGTGGGAACTCCCATCAACATTTAGGAGTTTAAAAAATGATTATTAAGACACCCTCAGAATAGTGGTTTATAATTTAATTATAAATGATCTATTATTCAGAAATTTTATTTATTTTTAATTTTAATTTTTACTTTTATTGATTTAGTGTAAATAAGCCTGCTCAATGGTTTGGGCTATACTTGATGAGTGTAAATGTTAGCTTCTGCTACAATGCTAAGCGGTTTGCACTGTAAACATTAGGTTGATATCTGGTATTTTAAGTAATAAAACAAACGGTTTTAAGCGTTTATTAGAGATTTCAGATATTCGTAGGCAGGTGCAGTCCCTAACCTACCCCAGTTCCTTGTTATATCTCTGTACTTCTGTTGAATTTATTTTACCTTTTGCTTTCTGTAGTTCTCTGTTATAAATACTTTTGAACATTTTGGAAGCCAGATGGAAACATTTGAAAATAATATTATAAATAATGTAATAAAATAATATTTTGCTGAGCAGTGGAACTGATAAGGAATAGAAGAAACGGTTATGTGTTTTGTGAACCTAGATATACATCAAGACTTTATTGAGACTATATTTTTTGTTTGCTTGGATAGTGTTGTTTATGATAATATGCTAACATCCTGACAGTCAAGGCGTAAATGTTTTTGTCCTGTCTGCAGATGTGGTCAATGCGCTGTCTTCTGCTCCTTAATTGTTGCACGTTCTGTCACAGTTAAGCTCCTTACATTTCTCGGGCGGTCCATGATGTAACCGGACAGAATCGGATCGTTCCGCATCATCTCTGATCTCTGACTTAATCATTAATGTCTGATGGTTGAATATAAAGGGAGGTCAGCTATTGGACAAATGCGTATCCCAGCCCTAAAATTTTTGAGGCACAGACCTCTTATGATTACAGTAAAAACACAGGCTCAATCTGGAGCTGACATTAAAGTTCACTGCCAAGAGTTGACTTTGTTGCGGTTATAATCCTTTTGCTT
Source organism: Orestias chungarensis (assembly GCA_032876305.1). Taxonomy (NCBI): domain Eukaryota; kingdom Metazoa; phylum Chordata; class Actinopteri; order Cyprinodontiformes; family Cyprinodontidae; genus Orestias; species Orestias chungarensis. Next base: position 978,982 of record JAVLVB010000879.1, on the reverse strand, counting down.
TTAGATTAGGACCATTAAGTGCTTTTGTATTCATTATCTTTTTTTTCACTAGCTCAGTAGCTACTCAGTAGTATATTCCTTCGCGGTTTGTGCATCTTTTACCTCCCAACCCACATCCAAAGGACCTTTTCTAACTCACTCACCCTCACTATCGCTATCCCAGGCTTATCTTGTTATTTTGTGGCCTCTCTCATTGTTCAGCTGACGGAACGGAGTCTCGCCTTTGAAATCACTCGTTCAAACAGATTAGATTAGATGTCACTTACTGTATGATGATTTTATGAAGGATAGTGACGACTAACTAACAACTTAATGTTATGATTATATCTTTACTCCATAAATCTAGACAGCTTTTGATGATACCATAAAAAACATCTTAAGAGAAAAATAGCTTCTTAACTCTCCAGTTATTTCAGTGTACCTTAAATAGAGTTTATGAAAATGATTAACACATAGTACTGCATGCTTTTGAAGTGCAAGGAAAATTGTACATAAATAACAATAGAAACATAATTATTAAGCTCTGTTTACCCGTATATTCTTGAATAAAACTTGTGAATGAATTTTCTTTAGGTTTCATACGTTTATTATAGGGGATTAGTGAACAAAGATCACCATGCCCACACCAAAAACACAGCACACAGGTCAAGGAAACGGTTGTGTTGAAGTTTAAATCAAAGTTTGGTTAAAATATCATAGACATTTAACATCTAAAGTGTTGTTTAAACTGAAAATATAATACTGTTGTACATCACAGTTGATGAGACAATGGATGGAGCTAAATATAGGGCAATCTTAGAAGAAAATTATTGAAGTTTTGTCTTCAAATTATTCCAAAAACAGTTTATAAACAGAGTACCCCAGTCAATGTCCAGACTGCAATTCAATTAAGAATCTGTTTTTAAAATTCTGTTCGTGTAGTATGTCTGAATGCTGCATATATGAGTACTTGTTTTTTCATATAACCACATACAAATTTTTGATATTCTAGAAAGATTTCTGCTAAAATGTTTTAGTTTCTGTAGAATGAAGTCTGAGAATGAAACCGGAGCCTGCTGCTCCTAGTGTTGGATAGATAAGCCGCCGTGCACGCAGGCAGATGTTGGTTCTGCTGAGATGGAAGGTGCAACCTCTGATCCATTACCAAGCTATAAATAGCATTACAGAGGCAAGATCTTCCATCAGGGTGTGCTTCAAAGAACGGTTACAAAGCAGGTCCTGCGAAGACGGAAAGGAGGCTATTTATGTTTTTCCTCTGAGAATTTGTCCAATTGGGTTCTGGTAATGTGCGTATCGATGACGCTTCAAACTAACCATCTAAAATCAGATGTATCTTGTTTCCGTTTACACCATGTTCTTTTTTTTTTTTCACCACATACTCTTCGTGTGTCAATGTTCAGGGGATTATCGTCCATTACAGTGGATGACTGGCTGATTTTCAATAAAGTCCAGATGGGCTCTGCTAGCTCCATGGAAAACACAAGCTACATCTGTTTTTATGGCCTTTTGGGGAGATTGAATTAATGATAAAAGCACTTGTCAAGCTAATTTATTCTAAACTGATAAAATACTCAAGTTTAATTACATAAAATGGGAATTTTGTAAACATACAAGAGAAATTGAATACTTCACCCCACATTTAGTTTCAAGAGTGTACAGGTATAGAGAATGAACTCTTAAAATACTGTTTTGCTGTTTGTTTGTTTTTTTGTTGTCATCTTTTATCAGTGGGCAGAATGGATTTTCACAGATGGTTGTCTTCCTTAGAAAGAACCTTCTAGATATGACCTTGGTCTAAATTATGTGTGTGTCAGGAACATTTTTGTGTGCTTCTCTAAATACAGAGGCGGCAGCAGTAGATATACAACATAGAAGTGCTCTACTATGAGTACAGAGGAAAATATTTGAAATATGTCTTGATATTAATTTATTGTTTCTATTTGTTGAGAATCATCCAATCTGAAGAAGCTTGGATCTGAAGTTTTATCGTATGAACAAATGTTGTTATAGATTACATTGAATTAAAATAAATAAATAAATAAATAAAAACCTTCGGAAGGTTTACTAAAACATTTTTGATTAACGCAGTGCAACAAATCGTTTTAAGATAAAGACAAGCATTTTTGTTAAACACACCAACCAGGACTGAAAAGCCCTGAAAGCCTAAATAACCAGGGATATATTTTAGTCCTCATTATTTTATTTTGTTGTATACCACTATTATTTTGTACCCGTACAAAATAGTGTTTGTATTAATATAATTATATTTACTATATATTTAATCTCAATGAATTTGCCTAGCTGTTAAGTTTTTTCGACATTTTGTAATGAAAATAAAATACTTGAATAAAATATTTGAATGGATCCCTGGTCAGAGAAATGTTCAGGTGAAATTTCCTAATTAAGCATTCAAAATATTTTACTTAGTAAGAATGGAAATATTATTACATGCCTATTTTAAAAGGACCTGAGAATTAGATGTTTTTTTAAAAATATTTTATTTTTACATACTTTACTTTTAAGACCTCAGAAGGAAACCCCAGGACATGTTGGGATGATGACTATAGAAACCAAGAGCGGGGAAACCGAACAGGCTAAAGACCCTGACAATACCGCTAAATGCTTTTTTCTGCACTTCAAGTGAATATTCTTTATACTTGACCCCTTAACTCTGTTCACCGAAAACAAGCTTCTTATAGCCTTTCCTACGACCCTCAAGAATCTAAATTAAACCAGACGTGGAATACAACCACCTCTGTGTTTACATTGGCCATTGCATTGTTATTACTGTTTTAATTGCTGCCTGGCTACATTTGTCAAGGGCTTCTGTTGACATTTATATTAGAGATTTAGCTGCAAAACCAAAGTTCACAGTTTGTCTGTTGGAACATTTTATGATTACGCCACATTAATAAAACTAGTGAAGCAACTATAGCTTCTACCAGATAAAAGAACGAAAAAAGTAATTTCAATAGCGTAAAACAAGGCAATGAAGGCCAACTGTGACTTAAGGTTAACTGTAACCTCTCAAACAAATAATCAAGACAGTTCAGAGTTGAACTCTGCCCAGAAAAATTAAGAAATAAGTTTTGACAGACAGCTGCTGTCCCACCTGGCTGAGCAATTTTGTTTCTGGAATAAAGAATGGGAGGAGCTCAACTCCTCTAAAAAAGGCCACAAAACCCTGAGGGATGAGTCGCTTTAATAACTGCTATAAATAAGTATAGGTTAAAGGACCTGAATGCATGTTGTAATGAGATATTTCAGATTTTATTTCAACAAAAGATGTTTATTTTGGTTAGAAAAGGAATGTCGAAACAATAAACATAAACTATGGGAAGATGAAAAATTGCAAAAGAACAAAGAAATTGTTTTTATTGGATTAGATCCAACAGAACCCTGTAAAAACAGTAATTTTGTGATCTGACCATGGCAACGAGAGTTACAAGTTTAATCATCCGCTCCAGCTGAGGCTCTTTATGTAAGCGCAACAATCCAGAGAATTAATTTTTCCAGTTTTTGTTTTTTTACCTGCTTGTTTGACTCTTAAAGCAGTTAATGTTGCAAAATGAAGATGAAAGTCTAAGACACTCCATGGAAAAAAGTGTTAACCTGTATGAATTAATTGGACAACTTAAAGTTTCTTCTTTAAGCATCTCAGTCTAATTCATGTAATTCATACAGTTTCTTGTTGCACTAATTTCTGTTCAAACCTATTTTTTATTGTACTCTGACAATAGGTGGTCAGGTCATCAACGTATTTGGTGGTTTAAGTTTTATGTGTTGTTCTAATTATCAAGCTTATAATGTGTGTAAGTCAGACAAATGTACCAGCAATGTGATTATGTTCATAAGTCAGAATTTTAAAAACTTTAAAACATTTTATTTTTCACTGAAAACTTTTATTATGCATGCATAGGGTTGTTTTCATTAAATCTAACTCTGTTCAGTTTAAAACACTTTTTCCTAAAGTAAAATAAAGAACTAATAAAAGGAAGAAGAAAGTTGCCTCCTGATTACTTTTATTTAATTGCAGGACAGAAATTACCTTCAAATGCTCTTCTTACTTTATGTCTCAATTTGCAAGGCTTTTGCCAAAAGCAACCTAGAAAAAAATAATTGTCTATTGACCCAAATCAGTTTGTTTTTTAGGAGAATACATTTTGCCACACATAGCATTCTAATTTACCTGACATATGTTGTATCTTTTGGTTATTTTTTGTTTTGTTTTTGTTAATTTAGAGAGGGGTTTCAGCATAATTTCTGCATAATTCAATTCAGGTCAGTTTATTAAATATACCGTAACTAGTATGGTACAATAGTAGCAAATAGTACTTGGAAAAGAAAAACTGAGACCACAAATTTATGGCAGCAAAAGTACACGTACACACGTTTATACAACCACCAACCAATACATACATCAGTAAGGCAACCAGGGGTTAACTGCCTTGCCTAGGGTCACATTGGCATGTGACAGGAGACAACTGACATTCAACCTGCAACCTGCCTATTGCAGGACAACTAATATTATTTTAAGGTCTCTTGAAAAACTCACTGCATGTAGAGAAAGTGGAGGAAATGACTTTTATGTGTCTTTAGACAATGTGCTCAAAGTTCAGGGATTTAAATAAAATCCCCAAACTTGATAACACAATACAAATGTAGTGGTGTTATAATCTCACATAAAATGTTCCACCTTAGTGTGCTTAAGGTTTAAGCTACACAAACACAAACCCTTTGTCACACTTGAGTTCTAGTATTTGTTTTACTTAGGTCTCCATAGAGATTGACAAGCAAGCTGTCTTAGGCTCAAGTGATCTTGACTTTCCTATCTTTTTTTCACTTTGGGTCAATTTCCCCACTTGCAGTGACCTTTTATTGCACCTCTTTGAAGGATGCAGAGCCTTTAGAAAAATCACAGGGTTTACTAAAGGAAATCTAATTCTGGAAAGCACCTTTTTTAATGCTTGTGAGTGTAATTTTTCAGATAGATAATTATACACAGCTCATTCGGAACAACAGATGACTTAAGGTTTCAGCCTGTTAAGTTCTATGGTTTAATAGTGCAAGTATAAACCGATAATTCCTGAATACTTTTCCATTATTGCTCCTTCTGCGGCACCATGGACAGCACCGTCCTGATTTTTAGCTTGGTTTAAGCTTGGTCACTCTGCATTCAGGTGACCAAGGAGTTTTTTGGTTGTTCCAACCCTTGCTTCACCTTTCTTAGTTGATGTATCCTGTGGCAAAACAAATCACCCGCCTTACAGTAAGCTGACCATCATCAACAAGTTGATGTGTGCGTTTCTCTGAATACCATTTACCTCTGGGCTGTGTAGATTCTTTGGTTAAGAATTTCTACAATCAAATGTATTTTTTTTCCAATCCCTATTACAGAACCTATACATAAGAACAACACAGGGTGGACAGAAGCCGCTCCTAACTAAACAGAAGATGTCTGTTTTTGGTAAAACACACCATGGGCTGGTGATTCAAACTCGCATTTGTCAGAGCACACTGTCCTGCTTGTTTCAGATGTTTTGACGATGTAACAGATGATTGCAGTTCAACAAATGCCTTTTAATCATCCATTAAGTTAAGCTGACTACAGTTGAAAAACAATGATATAAAGATAATTAGAGAAACTAAATTATACTAATATAGAAATGGTGAAAAATAATTTTTAACTTACATTTCTACACTGTTGGACTGCCTACTGCACCATTTTTAGTAAATAGTGAAAGTGAATTAGACTTTTTGGGGTCAATGTTTTTTTTGGAATCACAAAGATAAAAGGTATGTAAGTCTTCAGCTTTAATAACGCACGTCTAAGCAAATAAGTTGTGCTCATGTGAAATTAGAGAGTCTGGAGGTAAACTGTTTATGCTTGCAGGATACTGAAAGCCTTATTGATCAGAGGCTATTTTGGAAATTTTGGAGTAGTAGAATTAGGATAATGTACAAGGACTGTAAAAGCTTCACGTGAAGGACATTGAGATCCCTATCATCCAGGAAAAAAAACCAAAAACGCCCAGGCTGGAAAATGTCCGTATGGCCAGACTTGGCTGACTTAAATCGTTTCCTCTGAGGAGGAGTGGGGATTTTTGACTCCTATCGTCATCATCAGCCTCCCTAATCTGCAGTAGCTGAACGTTACATCAGCCGCCATAGTTGCGCCTCACGTAATACCAGTAATTTGTGAAATCCGGAGTTATGATGTCTGCACCACTCAAAGTGCTGGCGCACAGATCTCCCAGCTGCAGACAGACCTGACACCACGCAGACAATTTGCAGGAATTTTAAATTAACTGGACATAAACTCTTAAAATCAAAGGCTCCGTTTAGACCTCTGTCAGTCTGCCTCTCTGTCACGTTTTACATCCGGGACAGTTGATTGCTTTTATGTTGATCCCTGTTGAAGGATGCATCCATCAATTCAAACCTGTCTCTTCCCAAGCCTACCAAGGTGACCTCCACACAGCTCTATCAGCATGTTATTGTGCCTATTAAATGTCTGCAGGCAAACTGAAATACAAGCAGCGAGCTTCCTCTGGATTCCTGCAGCTCCAGGTCCTCTAGAAACACCTTTTGGTTGATTAACTGTTTTCTATTTCAAAGGAATCATGTGGTCGAATTTGGAGACTATGGATTTAGATGCTGTACTTGAAATCTAGTTGTATTCCTGGATTGAAAACTGTTTTCTCAGAATATGGTGTTCCTGCTCCAGTGATACAACATGTGACTTAGACTGAGACTTTTAAATAAAATAAAAACATAGCGTATATACAAACGTTTTTATGCCCCCTGACAATTGTGACCGTTTTGAATATTTCCATTAGTTAAAATGTCCAAATAGACATACTGCATCTTTAAAATCTTTTACTTCTATCACTTATTTTATTTTATTTTATTTCCTAAATTATGATGTTTCTTTACCACGGCATTAAATGTGCGGTTAAAAATAGCCTTAACAAATCCCCTGTTTATTCCTGTTTGAATATCATTTACTAAAAACAACGCTACCCAGCAGTTTCACAACAGGAGGCTAAAGGGCACACAGCGATAGTCGAGGACATTTGGAACGAGCACGACTGAATGCAGCTGTTGTGAATGGAAACTAAGAAGGTTTGTCCTTCTTACAAACAATGTTGACGTTCATTTTTGCATGATACAATCTCAAATCTACTTATTCCTCATTCCTCATTTATTCCTCATTTCCAAGGACTTTCCACTAGTTCCGCAGCACGGGTTGGTTTGTTATTTTGTCTCTTTCCAATATGAACCACACTCTTACAAAAGGACCTCTGTCACACCATTCCTGGGCCCCCCTCAGTTGTAGATCCACAGAACAAAGGGACAATTCGGTTAGGGCCAAGCTACTAGTGTCAAACAACTGCTCAGTGATTGTTCTAATGGATGAAAACACTCTTCTGAATACTTGTGGCATACTGCATTAGTGAAGCAGTCACTAGGGTATACAAAATAACAACAGTATTACTTTAAAAACTAATTTAAAAACTACCCAAGAAGTTGGGGCAGCTGTACTTTATAATGGTCTTATAGTTACATAGAGTAAAAGTCAACCATGCAAGTCTGTATAGGCAGTGGGAACTGACATATAAAGTAAAACATATCAAGAGAATTGATTTTAATATTCTCAATAAAACATCAGACCATCTTTAATACGGAAAACCAAAGCTAAACATATATGAGAATCCTTTAGAATACATAGACTAGAAGACATAGACAGAATTATAAACCGTTATAGTCTTTCTGATCTACGGTCCATCCATCCATCCATCCATCCATCCATCCATCCATCCATCCATCCATCCATTTAATCCCAAATCAGGAACCAAGACTTCCAGCTTCCCAGACTCTAGGGACAGTTTATTTTGGGGAATCCCAAAGTTTTCCCAGGCCAGCTAAAATCATTGTCCCTTCCAACATGTCTTTCTCTTAGTGTCCTCCTGGTGGGAACGTGCCCAGAACACTTCACCAAGGAGCCGCCCGTGATTACATCCTAATTTGATGCCTGACTATAACACAATAAAGGCCATTTTCAAAAATGGGAACAGCCTTAGTTTTAGGTTATGTCTTGGAACTTTATCCTCATTTTTGAAACTGAACATGCTTCTATATTAATATTTTATTTTAAACGTACTTCACAAACCAAAGAGTTAATCAAATTTACCGGAGATTAAATGTATTTTTTAAATCAAATTAAAAAAACAAATCTTCAGATTCTATCTAAAAGATACTATATACAGTCCTAATAACATACCCAATAATATTATGCTATAATGTGAGTCAGATTTTACAGAATCAAGGCAAGGATGTTGTTCAGTTTAATATTATTAAGGTAATTCATTGGGTTGATTAAAAAAAAACGCATCAGGATGGCGTTTAGTGAAGTCCTACTCATATGAAAGGAATGAATATAAGGAAAGGATGAATGTAACTGTGGCATAAAGATATCCAGATATATTTACATAGACCTGACTTTTCGCTCAGCCAGTTCTAAACTACATTGTGCAGTTTGTAATTTTTTAAACACATTTGCATTCTTGTTTCCAGTGAATCATGCATCGACGTTTTATCTGTTTGGTCCCAAAAAAAAGGGTAGTGTATAGATAACGTGGTAAAATTTTTCCAATAACACCACATTTTCATGACTGCTTTTACCTGCAAATCAAGAATCAAGAATCAGTTTATTTATATATGCCAATTTACAACAGGTGTCGTCTCAAGGCACTTCACAGAAAATCAATTAAAATCAAAGATACATCATAACAAATCAATTTGAAAAAGTTTCCAATCTAAGGAACCCCAGCAGATTGCATTGAGTCATTGACTTGCAGCATTCACTCCTCTGAAATCAGCAGACCAAAACAATGGCTTGTGTTGTCGGTGACTTTACAGCAATCCCTCATACTGAGCATGCATGTAGCGACAGTGGAGAGGAAAAACTCCCCTTTAACAGGAAGAAACCTCCAGCAGAACCAGGCTCAGTACAAGCAGCATTCTGCCACGAACGACTGGGGGTTTGAAAAGACAGAAAGCTAGATTAGAAGCACAGGATACTTAAATAATAGAGTTTATAGCAGCAGTTGTAGAGCGTCAGTGGAAGCATCTCAGGCCATTTTCTCATCCAAGAAGATGTCTCAGCTAACAGAACGCCAGCCCAGGTGTGGTTACTATGGTGAGAAGATCAGTAAGAGAAAACAAAAGGTTAACAAGGTTGAAATAACAGTAACTAAGTAAATTGGACAAAGGAAGAAAGTAGCAGAGAGAGAAGTGGTCAGATTTTCCTCCAGCAGTCTAAGCCTATAGCAGCATAACTATAGAAAAACGTAAATAACTTAACCCTATAGACTGAGACATGAAGAAGGTAGAGCAAAGGAGAACCGTCTGTCAAGACTGAGTTCCTCCCCAACCGGATTAGGGTGTCTTCTCTACCTCTTCCTCACTATAAACTTTACCAAACAGAAAGGTTTTAAGCCTAAATTTGAACCTAGACAGGGTGTCTGCCTCACGGACTAAAGCTGGAAGCTGGTTCCACAGGAGAGGAGCCTGATAACCGAAAGATCTGCCTCTCATTGTGCTTTTAGAGATTCTAGGAACCACCAGTCAACCTGCAGTCTGAGAGCGAAGTGACACAGCAGTTTTTTTTTTTTTTATCTACACTTTTAATTCCTTCAAATCGTGAGACTAATTGGCTGAGTAGAGGGAACCATGTGTCCTGGAAAGCATCGTCTTGGGGGAAATCAGTCTGATGACAGCTCCTGTAATTAGTTCTGCTTGTTAGGAAAAAATGAAGGGGTTACTAATTAGCAAGTGGGTGGCTTTTGACTCTTTTCACTTCTTTCCTTAAAAGATCATCATTATCGTCTCTCAGGCAAAACGGGGGGAGGGAAGGGCGGTGCTGCTCCATCGTGCAAATCGACAATTCAGCTGTAATGCGATGAATGTAGGTGGAGGAATCTCGAAGGAGGTTCTGTCAAGCCCAGTCGGACGGGCGGGCCGCTGTAAGCATGTGCAGGAAATGCCTGAAACTGTGTGAGTTTGCATTGTTAAGGTTTTAGGATTTTTAGCTCAGGTACTGTTAAAGTTCCCTGTTATACATATTTACAATCATTTAGACCAGATTTCACTTAGCTGTAATTGTAAGCCTGTTATTGGAGTACGCACATTTAATTAAATGTATTAATTCAACATGAAGAGTCAAACTTTGACATCTTTCTTGCTTTAGACTCCGATGAGAGCCACGATTTTCTTGGGTATGACTACAGCGAAACCAACATTTTTGTGTAAATTTCAGTAACAAAATGTGTTTGTATACTAAAGATGTTCATCTAAAAACCACTCCTCACAAAACCAAAAAAACAAACAAACAAAAAACCCCATAAAATCTAACAACTGATCAGGTTATTTGTTTGGTCGTGCTTGAAAATTTTTTTTTTAAATAAATACAATTTGTATTAAAAGATCAGATTATTTTAGGACTAGAAGTTTTGCAACAATTTTTCATGGTATATACTTTTAATTGACTTTGTAGTAGTCGCTTCACAACAGAATATATTCATCTTTAATAGTATTCCACTGAAATATATTAGATGTGAAGGATTCTTTTTTCCATCACAGTTATACATAGAATCAAAAATGATTCAAACTTTAAGTGGTATCATGAATTTAAATGAACTCAGTCATTAGCAAAGCAAATCATACATAAAAACTGTAATTCTGTTTAATCTTGAATCAATGATTTCACATACCGAAAATTTCGAATACGATTCCTCCTTAAATAGCCTGTTTCATGCTCTCATTTGTAAAGACCTTAAATCCAGCATTGATATTAAAAATTCAGGACTTCCGGTTCAGCTTTCAGCTTTTCATCGCAATCCACACATCCCTCTAAACCTTCCTGACGTTAAGCTGCGGTCGAGTGGTAAAAACCGAACCGGGACGTTTTATTTCTAGGTTTCGTTTTATGTTATTTTTTCACATCCTGTCAGGCCGATAATCAATAAATCTCCGTAACGTAGTGTTAACACGCACGCATGCGGCGAAGGGACATTTATCACCCTCCACTGATCCGTTTCCAAGAAAGATCCTGACGTGACGTTACGTAAGAGCTCAGCTTCACTGCTGCTGGTATTAGGAAATGGAAAGAAAAAAAAATCCAGAGAACACACTAATCTTCATGCACGATTATTAGTCATAGTATTTAACGCCAGCTTAATGAGGGTAGCTCATGGCATCATTTCCATCCGGCACATTCACCTGCTATATCCTAAACCTCCTGACTTGCTTTTGAGCTCGATGCTATAGAGTGAAATAGGATAATTATGCCGCAGCGTGCAGGGAATTAACCCGGAAATATGAAATGGAAAAAGGGAATGGGGGTTATAATAACTCTGTGGAAAATCTTAGATTAGCACAACTTCTGTTGATTTTTTTAAAGATTTTTTTTTTTTTTTTTGAATCCTTCTCGCTTCTGTAATTAACCCGCTGTGGCAAGGCTGATAGATGGTAAATTATGGACTGTTATACAGAAACACTGATATGCAGTGGGAGTTGACATTCTTGGTGATTTTTCTCAAGATCAATCTAACAAGAAAAAGGTTTAGGTTAATTTAATTCAATTTTCATGATTGTGACGTAATCCTCTAAAGAGTCGATAAGCAATTTAAAATTGCTCTCAAAAAATCTGTTGGGACTAACACTAACACCCCCTTGGTGTTTTCACCTCATGAGCTGAAGCCCGCCGCCGCCATCAATGGATTTCGTATTCAGTCCAAAGTCCTGTCATTTAGCATGCAAATCAATCATGAAGTTAACAAGCAATAAGACCCTGTCTTGAAATTAGTTAGATTTTTCAAACACTGAGAACAAACTGGATTAGTTTCTAAATTTCATTGGACCCTGGGGAGCCTTATCTGCGAATACCAGTGCCTCCACGATCTGCACATTTGACTTTGAAACCACGTAGGCAGGGAAACAATGCCTTGATATTCCGGGAGCCGAACAAAAGCCCTTTTTGTGTTTCATTCCACTTGCATTTAGAAATGGAGGGGCCTCGGGCGACGGTTCTTTCACAGCCTGGTTTTTTTAGATGAAGTGAGCGTGCTTCAGTCATTTAGTTGTAGAATGTCTTTTGTTTCAAAATAAACTGTTGCGGCATTTGTACTTGCCAAAAGAAAAAAAAAAAGAGTCCTGCTGAGAACAATGGCAGTAAAAATAGAGGGATTATTAAAAGACAAAGGTCTCTTTGGCATGTTGTGGCATGTTCTTTGTGACAAACTTATTACATTAGAAACTGCAACGATACTCTATCTTTGCTTTCCTTTTAAAAGATGACAGCCCAAGTTTTCAAGTTATTGTTTCAGTTGCTAAACTAAGTGAGCAAAGAACTCCTTTAATAAAACTTGAGAGCAGAGCATGCCAATTTTTTGTCTTGACAGGAACAGAAAGCTGTTTTGCTTTAGCTTTTATAAAATGCACATACATTCTCTCAATTTAAGCACCTGTTTTAACGTGATGCTATTCCATGAGCTGTTGATGCTAAGATCAAAGATCTTCTTTCAGTCGTTCATGCTTCCGCATACTTGCAAGGTCACAGTAGGTGGGAACCAATGCGCATCCTCAGCAGTCATTGAAGCAAGAGGTAGGGTAGGGTAGGGTACACCCAGGACAGGTCACCCGTCAGCACAAATAACTATCTAAGCACACATACAGCTAACGACAGTTTAGAGGGATCAAATAACAGTCATGTTTTTAGATTGTGGGAGGAAGCTGGAGTACCTGGATTTAACTCGTAGATGCACTGGGAATCTTAAATCTTTAAATCATTCCTTAGTAGACAGGCTTATAATTACCCACACCTAATGGACACCCCACCATGATCTGTAGTCAACTCCAGAGAAATATAAATAAATAAAAACTTGTTAATTATATGCAACGCAGCCTTCATCAATATTAAGGGACTATCAGATTCAAATTTAGGCTCAAAGATATAATGTTGAGCTGATGTAACACAAGTGCAACTCAAAAGCTATGAAAACTTTGAAATATTTTTGATAGACTTTCTAAAAATGCTAGAGATCACCAAGCTATATTTTTAATGTCAGTGATCATTTGTTAAAAATAAAAGATTAGATATTAGTTTTAGGCACATGGAAGCAACGTTTACTGTTAACATGTGTGAATCCCTGGTTTCTCTGGCAAACGTGTACTTTCATGGAATTAGCTGATTAGATACAACATTTGGTAGCTTTACAACCACATAGGTTCTTAAGGACATTTTCCTACAAGGCTTTCTAGAGACTTTTAGAGACAAATACCTTCTTTTTTACCTTTATTCTCAGTGCTATCCATTGGTGGAGTGTTTGTACCAAGAAAGGCCATTCTAAAATGTTTTCTCTGAAGAGTAACTGAGTTTTATTCAATATATCCACTGGCTTTTTTGTTGCATCTAGTGGCTGTAGAGTGTTGCTTAAAAAATATGTCTTGCCATTATCAGAAGAAGACAAATATAAAACAACAAAAAAAACTCACAGCATAGTTAGAATGGCAACAGTCGTTCTCCTGCATGTAGTATTTGGAGTCGTTTTTTAACTCTGTGTAGAGCTTGACCGTCACTAATTTTTCCCATTATTTATTCACAAGGCCGGAGTTAAGTTAAAGAAAAAGTTTCCCTGAAAACAGTCAGGAAAATAAAAAAACATAAAAAAACGATCATACGATCAGCAACCAAAAAGAACAAGACTTTTTTTTCTCATTGGAAGCACAATATTACGAAATACTAACCCTTTCGGACAGAGTTGTAAGATGTTGTCTCAAAGATGCGTAGGTTTCCCAGCCAACTAAGTTTGCAAAAGTAGGTTTGATCTGGAGGGGATATTTATGAGAATAATATTAAACTGAGGCTTTGTAGGAGAAAAATAAGCACAATTTATTAAACAGGAAATCTAAATTAAAGCTTTGTATTACAGTAGCTGTTACAAACCATTTTATAGTGATCATACATACAGCAATACAAATTATGTATTTTTTTATGATTACATTTGTTTTTTTTTGTATTTACGTTTTTTCTTAGTTTTGTTTACTGCATAACCTGACCAAGACAAAGAGTGTAATGTCTTGTACAACAGCTCACATCCTTGTACATGAGTGGAAACCCAAAGTGACATTTCTAAAGGGAATTTAAGGAAATTCAAGTCGATGCAGTCTGATGCAGCTCAGCTTGCGAGAAACACAACAGAGGCAGCCTTAGCAGCAGGGGAGAACTCTGTCTCTCAAAGTCTTGTCCACTAATGTCACAGTTCTTCAGTGTTGCTGTGCAGTAACGTCTACTTCTTTACTGTCTTTTCATCTGGTCCATGTGGCCATGTGTGTGGCGTTCTTCACATGTTTGTCCTGTTTTCTTTTTCTCCCCCCTTCATTTTCTTCCTCTTCTCTTTGTGTTGGATGAGAAGGGGAGCCCTGTGACGCCAGAGGACGATGGCAAGTTAACGGTAGGTCTCGTCTGACAGACAGTATTTTTGCTGTCTCGCTTCTGTGTTTGTCCCTGTTCTTCGTGTAGACGTCCTGAGTGTGGATTTTGTGTAACTTTCTCTCCTACCACACTGTTAACGAAACATGGCACCCTCAGCCTTCACAGTGTGCGGAAAATCTGTTTTTCGAAGCCCTTTTGCTTTTTCCTTTCGTGTGCCTTTGCATGCGGCATGCAAAAGGCAATTAAAGAGGGAGCATGTGTCTCGCAGTATGCAGACTGTGTGTAAGAGCTTCCATCCAGAAAGCAGGAGAAGGAAAATATAAAAAACCAAGCAGCAGAAAAGCCGCATTTCCAAAAGCCCTACCAGTCAAGCATTGTCTCCCTCGCCTCTCGCTCACACCCATACGGACTTGTGAATTAGCACCTCACACCTCCGGTGCCTACGCATCACCTACAATCACCCGAAGGCAGCCACGTTCCCAACAGCTGTCACCTGTGATGGAGCCTGATTTGTTTCCTTCTTTCCTAGCTCAGCTTCAGCTGCTGAAGGTGACCATGGCGAAGATTGGTTCAGGAGGAGAAACTGAACTGTCACTCCAACTCAGCACGCCTGTCTCAACCAGCGAGGGGCTTATGTTTATAAGAAGCTGTAATGCTTCCAAGATTTTTTTTTGTTTTAAGTCAGTTTCAGGTTACACACAGGGGTTTTATGGAAAAGAGGATTATAGATAGACAGTTTTTGCAAGGTTAAAGCACATTTATGAGCAAATGAATCTTTTGTATTCCTAACACTGGATATTCGCATATTTTGTCATATTAAAACCACAAATGACAATTTTATTTTATTTGGTGCCTTTGTAATAGGAAAATACACTGCAGAACCTCACCGTGCAGTGAAATTCATGCCTCATCTTCAAAATGTTTGAAAAAGTTTGCAAGTATATGCATCAAGGCCTCCTTACTCTGACACCCCTAAATAAGTTATGGCGCATTAATTACATAAACTTCAAAAAGAAAATAGATTAAAATAAAGAGACTGATCAATTTAATATAAATTCAGTTGTTACGTGAAGGCCACAGAGGTATTTTGAAAACAGCAGTGAAAAATCAGCATCAACCACACATGTATGAAGCACAGTTAGGCTGAAAATGAATATCTATACTCACAGAGCCATGGATGTGTGGCAAAATTAGTGAAATGCGCTAAAATAAATTGTGTTTTAAGTCAGTCGCAAGCTCTGTAGAACACAAAGCACAAATGTGGAAGAAGGTTTTTTAATTTGATAAGATAAAAGTTGTGATTTTTGTCTGTCATGCAAAACAGTGTGTAAAAAAAAAATAACACTCTGGACACACAATGCCTGAGATGAAACATGGTGGGGATGCATTTCTTCAACAGGAACAAAGAAGCAGACCATACTAAATGAAAAGACAGAATGTGCTCAATACAAATGAATTCTTGCTGAAAGAACCGAGACAGGCTATAAAGGCTTAATACTAGACCCAAGATTCAACCTTCAGCGGGGAAACCATCTTGAGCATAGAGCCAGACCTGAAAACATACGGGTGTGTGTTAGAATGGTCCAATCAAAGTCAAGACTTAAAATCAAATGAACATTTTTAGCAAAACTTTCAGAGCTAATGTTCAAAGATTGTGTTCATCCAGTCTTAATTACCTTGAGATATATTAAAAGAAGTAATAGACTTTATCTTAAGTTGCAAAGTTAATAGAGAAACACATGTAAAGCTGTAATAGCAGTAAAAATAGTTTTTTTAATTTATCATAATGAACAAAAAAGAAAAGTACTCTTTCCATCTACTTTACAGTTATCTATTACTCTTGCGTCAGTCTTTGATATAAAATCCCTATAAAATTCCAATATTTTGGGTTGTTACTTGGCACATTATAACGTCAATACCAAATAAATGTATAAATGTAGCTAACATTGTATAACATTTATTGAATCTGACTTGGAGATAAAATTTCAAACGGAGAGAGGTCATTACTTATTGCAGCATCTTTGACAGACACGTTATCTCTTCTCTCATAGGCCAGGCCTCGTCTGCAAAGGGGAGGTAGCTCTGCCTCCCTGCACAACAGTTTGATGAGAAACAGCATTTTTCAGCTGATGATTCACACACTGGACCCTTTAAGTGAAGGTAAGACAACTTGTACAACAACAAGAACACTGCCAAATGTAAGGAATTGTAATGTGATTCCGTGCATTGAGACTGAGCAAGCCTGGCATCTGTCCTCTTTCTCGACCTTTTCTTTTGAAATTATTTTCAAGAAAAAGTTTGAAGTGGGGAGAAGTTGTTGATATTTTGTGCTTAACCTGAAGTGAGAAGAAGTCATTGCAAACTGAGTTTAAAGACAGAAAATAATTTCTTGAAGCAATAACAGTTAGACAGACGTTCTGTGACTAAACCAATTCTAAAAGAAATCCACCGGAACATGAATGGTCTTTATGAGATCTTGAAGAGATCAAAATGGGCTGGAAACAAATCCTTCAGTGGTCAATGAGTGAGAGAAAGAGAGAGATTAATAGAGTTCTTTAGGTTAAAGTTTACATGCAGAATTTAAAACAAACCCTGAAATGAAATTCATAATTAAAAAAGATCAGCTCATTTAGTTCATATTGCAACAATGGCGGGTATTTATCTCATGTGGCTTGAATGCGTCTGATTGGTTTGGTTATCATAGCAACTATACAGTACTTGCATTATAGTAATGACGATCAGGACAATGTGATTGCAGCTCTCTAATTGATTGTTTGGAACACTCTTGATAATGTGGCTGAAAAAGAGTTCATATCCTGCCACTAATCTGGATGACATCTAAAAGATTTTATTGTGTGACTAAATCAACAAATTCCCAATATCAATGAATACAGGGCTATGATCAAGAGCCTTGTACAAAGAGCCTGGTATGTGCCTTAGTCCAAGTAGAAGAGATGTGTATACACCTCCAAACTGCACATATAGAGAGATTGTAGAAAGATTATAAGATTTCTTCAAGTTAAAGTTAGGATGTGGATTCAAAACAAACCATGGCATGGTATTTATAAATAAAGAAGACCAGCTTATTTATTCATATTGCAATAATGGCGGCAAATCAAAGACAAGTTTTTAATATTTTGTAGGATCGGCAGCTAACAGTGAAATAAAACATACAGAGTTTGGATTTTATTCACAAGCCACTGTGCCTGTTTAAAATCAGGGGTTTAATTCTAACCCCCTATACTCTATCATGAGAATGTTTTCATGATCCAGATCAGATTGCTTTCAGTTTTGCTACTGTGTGTAAATCCCCAAATACTCATAACGTTTTTGGAGTTTACCAGAGTTGTAAGGCCCTTGCTCTAAGACTACTGTAAAGCCTGCAATCACGCCAACAAATGCTTTCCTAGACATTTTAAACGTGACTCTCAAGTGAAAATAATCCCACAATAGCCTTGTTTACCTCCTGCAAACCTCAAAAAGACCAGGGAAGGACTTACGCTGTGAAAGCCGAGAGAGATTTAACCAAATTGTTTTAAAGCAAAGCTGAGGTGGTGGATCGTTTGGACTGATTTCAAGATGATAGCCTATAAGCTCAGCTAAGGAAACAGTGAAATACCAGTGTCAGGACTCTGTAGGGGGAATAAATATATTAATATTTTGAGATACTGTGCCATCCAATATATACTCGATTAGAAGATGAAGATAAAACAAGAGAGACATTATCTTTATTTGGAACAGACAGCTCGTCCCAGACATTCTAATACAATTTGGGACTATGCAAAAGTATATATAGCTCTAGAACAATCTAACCCTTCAACTTTTTTTTTTTTTTTTTTTTTTTTAAGATTAATGCAAAGTAGGTCATATTCATGAATTGGGTAGAAATTGATACCAGGCTTTATTCAAAATATTTTCGCACACGAACCTAAAAGAAATTTTGTGCTTTGTAGCATGAAAAAAATACAAAAATGCTATGATATGAGTTATTATGGACAATCAATGTGGCATGGTTGCAGGATTCCAGATTTATAGCATGACATCATGAAATAATATCCTACTAGATAAACTACAAAACTGTAACAAACAATAGTCATTCAACTGTGGAGTTCTCCTGTAATTTCTACTATATTCACATTAGCAGATGTCTTATAAGTACCTAAACTGAACTCCAAGAAACATTGCTGCTCTGGAAGTCCATAACATTTCATGACTCCTCTGATGAGGGGTTTACATGCTTCAAAATGCATTTCTGAACCAAACACAAGGAAACTTGTCAACCTGTATACCATACTTATCCCTTCATCACGGTAAATAAATATATATATCCCTCAGTGTTATGTTCATGACATATGTTCATTCCAGCCTGTGTTTAGGATTGCACAATCTTATACATACTTTGTGCAGATTTTAAAATATAATCAAATCTTCAATAAGGTTTATATAATTCGGTCTGCCAGTACTTTCACAGCTTACTGAACTGCTTTTGCCTTTTATCACTGTTTAACTTTGTATTATTCTGGTTCAAATTAAGTGCCTGCGAGCCGATGAACAGCTTAAGACTTTTAACCGCAGATTCATTATGAATACAGAAGAAATCCTTCCAGACTTGACTGACAGGTCTTTTGCTAAACAAATTACTAGAACTGAATGCATTGAGACAACGAGTACAGTGTGACACGACGTGCACAATGAATAGATTACTCAAGAGAACAAAAACAACACCTGAGGCTTCAGATCAGTTAGATTTATTAATCTGGTATTTCCATGTAGGGCTTTGGAAATATTTCTGATTCTCAGGAGAACATGAAATAATGTTTTGGTGCTTTTCATTTATTTAACCATAAAAAAAGCACCCTTTAAAGTGTGCAGATAATACATGGGATATTTATAACTTTTATTTTAACAAAGTAAAAGTCTGTTTTTCTGGAGAGCTCTCAGCATGAACGCTGATAAACAAGTATATGTTCATCAAGGATGGAGACCATGCTGCTTGTCCTTGTAAGAGCAGTTCATCAGGGCTGCAGAGAGCTACCAGGACTGCATCCATCCATTTTTTATAGGCCTCTCTCAAAATAAGCCGCGTGTGCCTCAATGATGAACAAAAGTTGTTTAGCCAGTACTTGCAAATGTTTTTTTGTCTCGCTATGCTTTAGAGGGGTCTTAGTTGGTGTAACTGGTTTGTATATACGTGTGTGTGTGTTTTGTGTGCAGATGAATGTCTGCATTTCTGTCTCTGATGATTTTACTGCTCGGGTTCTTTATTTCTCAGCCTTTTACATTCGTCTGATCCATTGGATCTGGGTTTTGGGGAGTTTCTCTCCTGTACACAAGAGTTTAAAAGTCTAAATTTGTCAGCCAAAAAATTTTTCAGATTAATTCTTGTTAGAGGTCAGACTCATTTTAAAATGAATTTAATCAGTAGATTTTAAGGATTTCTAATGTTTTTAGTTTTTATTATGACCTTATTTACTTTTTACCTCACGTTTTCAGAGAGACTTTGCTCTCGTTGGTTTTTAAAATCCACTTTCATCTGATTGGCCAGAAAATTAGTAAAAATACTTAACATAAAAGAAGAGTTTAAACACAGCTTCAGAAAAACCTCAAGAACTATTGCTGAAGATTTACTTTAAAAGCTACTCACAATTATTCGCCAGTTTACTTTATCTAAATAGACGAATGGGCAACATGGATTTACCATCTTATCTTGATGCTTAATGGTTTTTAATGACTTAAATTGACATCTAGAAATTATAGTTTTCTCAGTTTTATCTTATAAATAAATGACTACATTCAGATGCTTAAGAACTAGATGGTTGCTCTAGATTCAAAACATTTTTATCACTTAATATTCTGCATACCTATATCAAAATGAACTGCTATATCCAACTATGTGTTTTAATTGTGCCCAGTTATATTTTTTTCAAAACTAAGAGAAGGAAACACTTGAAACACTTAAGTTGGTCTTGAGCAGATTGCTTAAGTTTGTTTGTTTCTGTGTTTGTCAGAAATTGAATAAATGTTTTAGTACAATTGATTTTTTTAATAATTGAAAGTAGAGTACAAACAACCAGAACATGTCTGGCTGCAATACATGATACAATACAGAAGTTGTAACAGATTTTGTTAATTGATTGAAAGCCTTACTAACTTTGGAAAATCCAATTCAACAAGTGAAACACATGGGCGTTAAAGATTCATCAGAATGATCAATATTACACAGATCCATTTTTTTTATTTTTACAAATTTTGGTGATAATAGCTTACAGCTTATGAAAACCCACTTTCACCAAAAAGAGAGAACTGGTATAATATGTAAAAAGACAAAAGAGAACAGACTATGACATGTAAATTCAAGAGCAGTAATTCAAAGTTAGGTGTAGCTGCGGCCTTATCAATAATTGGTTTTATGTAATATT
Organism: Orestias chungarensis; assembly: GCA_032876305.1. Taxonomy (NCBI): domain Eukaryota; kingdom Metazoa; phylum Chordata; class Actinopteri; order Cyprinodontiformes; family Cyprinodontidae; genus Orestias; species Orestias chungarensis. The sequence continues at coordinate 958,066 of JAVLVB010000879.1, read as the reverse complement.
TTTTATTTTCTCAGACGGTGTTGGCTGTCATTATAGCTGTAACTAACTTTTTTTTACAAATAACAGTAAAAATTTGAAATGTATACTGTGTGTAAGAAATCTATTAAGCAATTTCTACAACAACTTCACCTTTTAAATATTATCCTTATTTATTGAGATGCACCTGTACCTGAAGATATTTAGATTTTTTTTTTTGGGACAACAGTGAGTAACTCTCTTTGACCAGATATAAGAATTATCAAAATATTCACATTTTAACCACTGACGTGAAAAATGGGTTGTTGGGCCCTTTTTCAGCATTTCTTATCTTGAAAAAATGCCCGATAATGATTCGCTCTCCCGCTTAAGATCACCTGGATTTATCTTGTTTCTGTTTTCTTCTTATGTCTCTTTCTTTTACTGTCCCCTCAGAATTTGCTGACTCTGGTGAGTTACGCCTCTAATTTCTGTGTCCCTACCCTCTTCTCCTCTCTTCCCACCCCCTCGTAGATATTGACAGCAAACATGTTTGTTTTCATACCAACATCTTGGAGGCAACTCTTCTCCAACGTGCTCTCTTTTGTATACATGTCCTTAAAGCCTGTGTGATGTATGTCAGCTCTCTTCTTTAAATATGCCATTCTCTTCTGTGGATGCTTTCTGCTTGGAAACCCTCCTGTGATCATTTTTGCATTGTTTCCTCCCCCCATTTTGTCCAATCCTCTCTCCCCTCTTTTGAATTCTCAAATGTTGTAGCTTTTCACTGATGTTTTCCTTTGTAGAAGTCTAGCTGTGCCAGAATATTTAGAAGAACCAGATTTGGTGGGTCAGTTTCTGTATCTGCTAAGACTTGACTCTAATTTCATAAACCCATGCAAGTCATTAAGCACCTTACAGAGTAATCAATTACTTATTTTTTTTGCAGGTGCATTTTTTATATTGAATTGTTATTGTCTCACATTCACCTGCTCCCCATGTGTTTTTTTGTTTGTTTGTTTATTCCATCAACATTTTATTTAGTTTAGTGCTCTCCTGAATTCAAAGATATTTTGATGGAGTAAAATACATAAAATCTACTTAAAAAAATAAAAAATTAATAGACCGGGACAATTTTTTTCCCCAAGTTTGAATATGAAGTTCTTCCATCCATGTTCAGCTACAAACAAAATCACATAGAAACGCTATCAAATATTTAACGGCACAAAGATATGGGGAGTGAGCAGGAAGGGGTTTAGCTCATAGACTTGAGGCCTTCATAGATAACCGTCTTCAGACTCCAATCCTGCTTTTGATTTAGCTCTTTAGTCGGACTTATCACACTGGGAGTCTACCTCTACAGTCTGTATATACATTAATGGTAGTGGACCTCAGTATTAAAGATAATACTCATAACTATAGCTGATCTATACCTATTATTCTGTCACAATCAATAATGCAGACAATGCCAAATGGTAAAAAAGAAAATTAATACGAAAAAGTTTGGTGACTTTGTTGATGTTTGAGTGGAGTTTAGGACATTCAATTATGCTGGACAGGTCTGAAACCCCTAGGAATGCCCAACCCCCTAAGTTAATTTTGAAAAGCAAGGATAATTAGAAGAGAAGTGAAGGGAGGAGGATGAATGAGAGGCTTTTATATGGTGGGAAAGGGTATAGGAGGAGTATCTGTTTCTACATTGTCACATTTTTATTATGTTGCGGTATTTGTGGCTTTTAAATTGTATATTTGATGCTTTTCTCAGGATGGAGTCATTTTTCAGGAGGGATCCTTAAATAAACAAATACGATAATGTCTTTTATCATTTTTTACATATAACAACCAACCTCTTGTCAAGAAGTTACTGTGATAATTATAAATGGAGTAGTTAAAGTGCATTTAGAATTGCATTTGCAATGCAATGTATTGTTTCCTGATATTTTGTCATGGCAGACCACAGACAGTGAACTCACTTTTTGTTTTTTAAATAATTAAAGTTTTAGAAAACATTCGGACCAATCACTAAAAGCCCCAGAACAATAGTCATCATTCCCATCTTGACCATATGTTAACTTCTGACCAGAATTACAGATACAACAAAATTCTGGTTTTAAGGATTAAAGAAAAAAAAAACGTTTACCTCGCTGTTTACTTTAAATATTCACCAATTTACAGCTCTGCTGTGTGCACCGCATTGTTGCAGTTGCACAGAATGTCCAGTCACTCCCCCGTGGAATATTATCTCTCTGAGATAGACAAGAAAGATTACTCACCCTGCCAAACTGACCTTGTACATTTTGTTGATGTCAGGTCATTTCTTTTTATCGAGCGCGGGTCACGCCGACATCACAGTGGTCTGGGTGGAGACAACAGAAGGTCATCTGTGTAAACGATGATGCACACATATTGGCGGACAAACATGGCAACCTGGTGACATGAAAGAGGGCGTAGCTTTTGAATGCTTAATGCTAACCAAAGATAATAATAAATATTGAAAATTCTGACTTACAATTCAACAACCATAAATAGAAGGGGGTGAACGCTTCCCACACCAGCAGCTGTGTCTGATTGGTGACACAGGGACACATTGATCCCACAGTTCAATATTGCTCTCACTGTCACTGACCCCCCCGGGCATTGGAAACACATTTTCCATTTCTACAAACATAACACATTGACTTTATTTTTATTTTTACTAATGTTTTATTAACACAATACAACTCATCAAACATTAATAGCAGAAGACAACATAGTATAATACCCTATTAGTGGTACATAGAGTCAGATAGGACTTAGATATTCAACAATAAGTACGATGCAAAAGTAGTAAACCTGTCACACTGTTTTCTTTACCTTATTCTTAGTCAGCAATTTAACAATGAAGGTAATTTATTAGTTTTCTCTGGACCCTTGTTGGATCAACTAGCTCTGTGAATAAAAGCATGTACATCTAGACACCCTCTCGGGTTAAAATAAAATATTTTTATTTATTTCTTTGTTTTTATAGTTGGAAAAAACAGCCCGTTCAGTTCATAAACATCCATTTTCTACACTGACATGTCCTTGCAAGTTTACAGGGAAGTCTCCAGTGATCATCAGACAGGATTCAGCTCTTAACCCTGCAATGAAATAAAAAATTTAAATATGCTGGTAGTTCAACTCAGCAATAAAGCAAAAGTGTGTTCTCCCTAAAAGGTTTTGCATTTTGTATTTAAATAGCAATTTGTTTTCTTCCTATGCCTCCTATGATGCAAAGACAGCATTAAAGTTTTGCTCCACGTAATGTTAAGTTGATAACTAATCAAATTTCCAGTGCCTTATGTAATTTGGGCCCAGCCAGCCATCGCATCATTCATCAATCCATCGTTCCTCCAACCAAACCACATACGCACACATGCTAGACCTCAGAGCCACCCCAGACCGCTCCGGTGATATAATCAATGTTAAAAGCCTTTTTGCTTTTGAGCAGGCTGCGAATCCCCCTGATATGCTGCTCCCAGCACACAAACTTGACATGTACACACTTTCGCTCTCACGCTTCGCTCACCCGCTGTTTAGAGGTCACATCGCAAGGACAGGAGGTTTGGTTTGTAAACAACAACAAGCCTGGCTGTCTTTCCACACTCGCATAGAACAAACACAATGTGTGAAAGCACCAGTTTTACTTTGAAATAACTGGACGTGGATACTTGCTTCACTTTGCACTTAAATTAAGATCACCTAATCAATTGAGATTGAAACACTTGTCTGGAACTAAAGCACAAGAGCAGGGGATGTTCAAGGGAACATTTTCATCTTATTAGGCTGATTTTTCAGGCCGGGCAGGTCTTATATTCAGCATGCAATTTGCATGAAAACCTCGACACGAGAGTCACTGCACCCTCAAAAAGATAAATATCAGCTTTATCAGCTTTGCAGATGCACCTTTTTTTTCTCAAAACCAACTAGTCTCACTATCTATTGAAAATAAATCAGTCTCCTTTAGTATCAAAATTAATTTTATATTTTCATCACATAGAAAATAGCGGGAGTTTTTTTGGTTTTAGTTTCAGCACTGGGATTTAATATTGTACAAAATTCAAAATTAACTGAAACTACTATACATTTTTTGGGTCTGCATCTTCCCTCCTATCTTCTTTGTTGTTTCCATTTTCTGAGTCTTAAGATGTTTTCGCAGACATGCATATCTCCATAATTTTGGATCTCATATTTGCTTTTTGCAAAACATTTCTGGTTCTTTTGCTTCAAACCATTACCCTCGCTATTTATTCCAGGTTGCAGGTCAAATCTTTACTGGTTCATATGTTGTTCACGAGGGATGGTAACATGGAACAGAAAAATATAGATGGTTTGAGTTCAAAGCCAAGGCAACCCCCTTTGGAGTCTTTTTAGGATCTGGATGTATCGTGATACATGATATATTGGCATCGACATCGGAAACCATTTTATAGGATGTCAGCATCGGTCTGGAAAGTAAACTAGACCGAAATTACCAACCAAAACTATTTTGCTCACCATCCCGCAGGGTTTCGAACAAAAAACAAACATTCACTGGGACTAAGAAACAAGAAGTGATTGTCAAAGCAGATCGACAGTAACCATAAGGCTGAATTAACATTTAAATAATAAAATGCAGGTGGAGGGAGTTGGCTTAATGACCTAATTTTTAACCTAAGAAAAATAAAATATAACCTAAAAAGAGCTATATTGCACTACCTACCATTTAAACTCTTTAAGCAAAATTGAAGTAAAATTCACATTGAAGACGTTGCATCAACAAGCCTTTTTGACACAGTCAGCCCAAACTCTCTCAACGGCTTTGGTTTTCATTTCCAGACTCGGCTCAAGTCCTTAGCAGCCTGAGCCTCTGGGGAGGAGACATCATGAGAGCCTAATCAACCAATCAGAAGCAAAATTTCAGAATAAGATGGGATCCTTTGTATTAGACTGAAATGTCTGTGAAAATACCTTGTGTGGATATAAATGGGGCTGCTTTATTATACTTTATACACGTAATCATTCCATTAGATTTAAATAGAGCAAATTTAAGGTTTAACACTATTTGATTTTAGATCTTTCTTAATTTCTTAATCAAGCAAAAATGTTAATTTATAAAACAGAAGCATTGAACAAAAACCTTTTTAAATGACGAGGGAACATGCTTCTCATTTTTTGATAATCCTGGTAGCCAGTTCTATGGGCAAATATGTTATTTTGGGTAGACCTTTGGTCTGGCATAAAGTTTTTGTAGAAATATAGAAAGAATAGCTTTTAGTTGTTTTTCTACACTGAACTGGTCAAAATGGCTTAGAGTATTAAACACAAAGGTGAAGAAAAGTAGATAGGAAGACTGAAATTCACAGCAGTCTTTGTGGTTATTCCACAATGACCTAGAATAGTTTCCTCAATCCCGAAAGTTTCTATTAACCCATTTACAAAGTATAACAAACAGCTTGTATAATTTTTTTTTTAAGTTGTTGTTGTTGAAAGGGGGTTGTCCCCCTTTGTCTCTAAACACTTAACAGTAAAGGACATCCTGAGTGAAAGGTTCTTTTGAAGGCTGATTATGATAAAATCTAGGACAGTGGTGTCCCTTTTTGCTATTTATGAAGGCTTTATTTATTTTTATTTTTTTTCAATTGGACAGTTTTATTTTACAAAAGTGTTTTCTTTGTTCCATTGTTTCTCAAATTGACTGAACTTTGTTTCTATTTTCTGGCCTTATTACAGTTAGACTCCATGTTTTAGATTGTACCTTCTCCTCAGTGGGAAGTCAAGCAGGCAAACGTTGCCTTGCCTTGTAATGTAATAAAGCCAATTAAACGCAGTTTAAGTGTTTAGTTGTAGTTTTGCAGTCTGTGTTGAATGAAACATATAGGGTACATATTTTTTATTGGGTTCTTTGCTTTATTTTACTTATGTTCGATTCCTGAGCGTTTATGAACATCACCTGGTGTTTGGGGATGTTTGTTTTAAGATTGTACTTCGCTTACCATCAGTTTTGCTATTTAATAATTTTGTGTCCTAACAGATGCACTCACGCAATTATTTAATCTCGTGCATGTCGTCTAAATGAGCACGCAACCCAAAACCCGCTGCTGGGAGGAGAACGAGCGTATTTATAGTTGAAACAGAACAGCTCCAAGCTGCGAGCGGCTTTATTTATTTCTGAGGCAAAGAGCAACGTGGGAGTTAGAAGCCTGCATTCTGCTGCTCTACTTTCAGCTGTGGCCGCAGATTTGCTTTGCTGGCTAATTCATCATGCAGATGTGCTGACCGTCCTGGTCCCGGTGGCACGGAGAACTGCTTCAGTAAGGAAATCAAATTAGCCACTGTGGTTTCATTGTAGAAATAAAACGCAGACTCCTGAGGTTTTATTTGAAAAAGGTTGGATACAGAGGGGAGGAGGACTCATCTTTTCTTGTTACATGTTGACCCAGTATATATATATATATATATATATATATATATATATATATATATATATATATATATATGTTATATCCCTGTTCACTGTTTTATGTGTTATATTGTCATTCCGCTTTAATTTTTTATCTCCCCAAATAAATTCTGGCACAGATTTTTTTTTTTTTTTTTGGGGGGGGGGTCCCGAGTCACTGTGAGGTTCCAGAGTATTTTAAACGCACTTCAACCTTTGTTTTGCACTTATGCAGCGATGACTCAGAGGGATTTTGGTCTTTCTGTTTGTCACGTCTTGTGCCTGTTTGAGTGTTTCGCACACTGCGTGATCCACGTGGAGCCAAGCAGACCTTTGCTGTTCTGTCATGTTCACTATTTCCCTTTTCTTTGTGTGTCCATTGCCTTACCCTGTGTCTTTTGCTGTGATGTTGTAGAGCTTGGGACTTATGGGAAACTAAAATATTATCACTCAATGAATGAAGAAGGTAAGCCCAAAAGTTTTCACTATTGTTGTAACATCCCCAGTTTTTTGTTGTTTATGTTCCCCCTCATTTAATCATTATACATCCTTGTTTCGCTTATTCATCTTTTTTTCTGCTCTTGCTTGCAACACACATTTTGATTTCTTACTTTGACAACTCTCTCTGAGATTTCACTGACATAAGTGCAAATCGTGGTCCACTCCATTTTTTAAATATATATTTTTTTAAGTTTGCATTGTGGGTTTGAGGCTTCATTTATTGTTTTGCTGTCAAAATATTTCTTGAGTTTTTCCATGTGAGTTATTTTACTTGTTTTTTTAGTTGTGTACAACCAAAAGAAGACATATGCTTCTCACAGTGCATTGCAAAATTAGTGATTTAAATGTTCCCATGTTACAATCACAATTATTTATTTATTTTCATCGGATCAATAAACAGACCAACATAAAATATGTCTTATTTCTACTCTTATTATGTTTAATAAAAACCCTTAGCCCCTATTCAATATTGTCAAACCCCATTTCACTGCAATTAAAGCTAAAAGCCTTTTGTGTCTTTGCATTCCCATAGGTTGTAACCATTTGCCTGCAATTTGTAAAACAACACAGATTCAGTCAGGTTAACTGGAGAATATATTTGAGCATAATCTTTCAAGTCTTGTCACAAATTCCCAATTAAATTTACGCTGTTGTAACACATGAATAAGCCTCGATCTTAACTGTTTCTTTGTGGCTCTAGTGATTTCCAGTCTTCCAGGTTTCCATCCAGAACTGACCTGTTTTTACCTCCATCTATCCTCCAATCAAATGTCTCTAGTTTGTGTTGGATTCTTCTGAGGAATATCAGAGTATTTGGGTTAAATGAAAAACGCAAATAAACAGCCATTTTTATTGTATATTATTGTACAACACTTTGTGTTGGTCAAATAAAAAGTGAATAAAATAAATTGAAGTTTCTAGTTGTAACTGTAAAAAAAGCAGAATCTCTCAGAGGGTATAGATATTTTTTGAAGGAACTGTGATTTCATTGTTTGAATGTACTAAATATTTGTTTCACAGGTTGTTAAGACATCAAGCGCACACATGCACATTCATGACAAAAGCCACCAGATCTTTTTTTGTTTTATTTTTCTTCCTTCCATTGCTGCCTCAGTTTCTTTGTTACTGTAACCCATCTGCGTTGCTGAGAAATACATCATCCACGGCTCAGAGCTCGCTCGGAGGTTTCACTTACACCAGCAACGGGTGTGCACACCTGAGACGTACGTTGCTGAATTTGGCAAACCAGAGTGACTCATCCGCTCGCCGCTTACGTAACGAGCAGAGCTGACAGAGAAACAGAGCGGCTGTGACAGAGCCAGGCGGGCAGAGAAGGAATGGGCTCGATTATTTTCAAAGACTGTTAAATATTCCGCAAATTGTGTTTTGTCAAAGTGTAAACCATATATATATATATAGAAAAAAGATCCCTTACTACTCTTTGCCCATGTGAGAACATCTCCTGATTATGTTTGTAATTTTTGTTTGACATCTAACATCTCGTTATGCCTTTTTTAAACCATTTTTTTCTGTTATAAAACAACTAGATGGTCCATTGGTCTGTGATCCCATAACAAAAGCAAACGGGATCTAACTGGATGGTTAAAACAGGGGTATCTCTTTGTTTTGAGCCTGCTGTCATCTACAGTACTTACAGACTTGCTGTCCATAGGCTCTCGGGGGGAGATGACATATTTAATAAGAGTGATGGGTTTGGCCTTTTAGTTTCAATACCATGACTATGAGTTTGCAGGATCAGTTGAAGTCATCATTCTTGTAGCCAAGATAAATAAATAGTAACTTTCTTCCAGCTGAACAGTGCACAGAGGGAGTTGGTAGACGGAAAGCATAACATTGCATTGTAAGAAATGTAGGGCAAGGAAATTAATTCATTTTTAAAATTAGAGTTTGTAAAGTTTGAATCTGATGTCTTTGAAAACCTATCATAAGCTCTCTGTACCCTTTGAAAATAGTTATCTCCAAATCTAATTCTGTATTAATTCCTTTGTTTTCATAGATTTCTTTAAAGATAAATGGACCCAATACAAATTATATAATAAGGCAAATGCAGTTAATGGTAAGGAATGCAAGGATAAAAAAAACTAAAAATTGAAGAAAATTTTAAAATCACTGTAAAATGTGACTGAATGACTATAGTAATTAACTGACAGTACTCTGAAAAATATTTCTTTCTTTACAGATTTTACACCAAACTATCTTAGATCATCAAATAAATTAGTATATTAGACAAAGATACGCTGAGTAAATTGTCAGATAGCAGTTTTGATTTCATTTATTAGGGGAATAAACCTATGCAAAAAAGCTAGTCCACCCGCTAACACTACAGACGCAAATAGGAAACAAAATAATTAATCACAATATATCTGTAAAGGGTTACAAAACCATTTCTAATGGGTTAAAAACCACAGATAATATCAGCATAGAAAGGCACACAGAATTTTGCTCAGTTCAAAGTCAGTGCCTATAAATCAACAAAAAGCAAGAAGCAGCGCAAAATTGCCCTTTGTGAGAGAGTTCACCGATCAAAACCTCTGATCAAGATGCACACTTATTTTTCTCATCTTGTACAAAGAACAGAAGTGTTTTGGAAAAACAACAACAACATACTGTTGGTAAAAATGTGGTGGTATTGTGAAGTCTGTGGCATGTAAGACCATTTTGGTTATTCTACAGAAAAATGTTTTGAAGCATAGCAGAAATCATTTGCTCAAAATGCATATAACGGAACGTTTAAGAGAGGCTGCAAAGGAAATAATTTATTTACTCAGGCACTGTTCAACTTCAAAAACACGTAGTCGGGTTTATTAGGAATTCTGCACAAGATGAGATCAACTGACAATCGCCCTGCTGACTTAGTTAGAACATATTTTCTCTAGACAAAAAGACAAGCTAAGCTAAATATTATTTTATAATAATAAAAGACCAACAATAAAAACTAGCTTTTCAACAGTTTGCTACAAGAACTGACCTCTGTTGATATTAAACTTGCAGCTGCAAACATTAGCTCTGGCCTTTGACCAAAGCCTATATACAATACCATACCATACCAACTTTATTTTTGAAGCACTTTATACACTGATAGGACCAAAGTGCTTTACACAATCATAAAATACAATGCAATTGTAAAAAGATTGAATATAAAAAACATAGTTCTCATGAACATAATTTCTAAAAAGACATGTGACTTTAAAGCCCAAATTTGAAAGACGTTAGCATAAGACATACATTTATTTATTACACAGCCTAGTCAAACGTCAGACTAAACTCTGACAGGTTTGATGTAATAAAGCCATAAAACTGTACTAATTTAAAACTATTCTGCAAGGAAAATTCCTCCTGATGACATTTACTTCAGTTGTACAACCAGGTTAGGCGAGATTTCTTTAAATTGGGGCGTATTTGTTTAGGTTGCTTATTCCTCTAAAATATCACGTAAATATGTGTTTGTATTTGTTCGGGTTTTATAATTTCCTGCTAATAAATGTAGCACCATTCTTTAGTGTTACATAACTGTTTATGCAGAAAGCACAACTTGATGATGTCTTGCTCACATTTTACACAAATGCACACCCGCTGTCGACCAAACACAAAAGGAACCGCAAATGATCTGGCTTTCAAACATGCGATGCCGTCTCGTGAAAATGTGGTTTGTGCCCTGTGTGTGTGTGTGCTGGTGTTGCTGTTCTTGTCTTGGCTGTGTCTTGCCCAAAAAAATTAAAGACAAGGTGAGAGAAAGATGGATGAGTGAAGGGAGAGAGAAGTGATGCAGAAATGTGGAGAGCGAGATAAAGGAAATGGGAGCAGAGCAAGCAGCCGGCAATTTGGGGTTATTAATGATTTTGCCTGAAGGTCACAGACAGTGTCGACATGGCTGGGTGGAGTACATATTGACGCCTTACTGCGTTTCGCACTGACAAATCATCCGTGCTGCCTGAAATAAAAAATAAAAAAATCTTTTGCATTGATTTCAGCGGCTGAAATCAGCCAGATAACAGACACGCAGTGTCTAATATGCAGATATTCAGCCAAGTTAACATACATGCATTCTCTTGCTAAGTAAGTACAGCCAGCACAGATATGATCATTTACATTATTAATTGCTGAAAACATGCCGTGCAAACTTATCTTTAACTAATTAATTTTAAAATGTCTATACTGTGTTCACTTTTCGGTTTTCTTCATAAAGGATCTCATTGCTTAAATGTTGTGTTATTTGTGATGGTTGGTTTTTTGTTGTTGTTGTTGTTGTTGTTGTTTTCTCTTTATGGTGTGACAAAAATGACAAAATGATTCCCAGACTAAATCTGAACTCCAGAAAAATTATATTTGCTGCACTAGAGATTTTCTCCAAGGCCTATATTTAGAACAAGGACATTGTAAAATCAACAATATACGATACCCCATGTCATCACGATGCATGACACAATAATGGGGAACTTCTTACCTGTTTGTTCTGTAGTTCTGGCATGCGACCCTCAGTTGTGTCAACGGTGATCACATTTGAAGATGCCATGTTCCTAAAATAACCTGAGTGGATTCTCCTCTCCTTTTTTCGTGCATGCAGGTAAATTTCGAGAGAAGGCATCTATACTTCACAAGATTGCTAAAAAGAAATGCCAAGTGGAGGACAGCGAGAAAGCAAATGGAGTAGCAAGCCGTGCTGGTAAAAAAAAAACTCAGTTATTAAAAGAACACACATGAACTCGCTGTCCTTGTGACAACGTCGGTGGCTGATTCTTTGGATAATATCGACTGAATATGATGCTGGAGCTTGCTGTACCAGAACAACTAAAATCCCATCTACAGATTGCATTGCCACTCCACAGCCTTAATTGGTGACTCTTGAAGCCAAAAAACTCTTCGATTTGGAATCTCAAATTAACACTCAGAAACGACATAGATTGGCTTTTGAAGGTTGTGAAGACATTGTTTGGCGTGCACTTCTCAAATATTTTAAGCATGCACAAAGCTTAATTTGAAAGTTATAGTGGTTCATTATAACAATAGCGTAGATTGGTGGTCGCATATTTAAATTTAGAATTGATAATGCTTGAAGAATGCCTAAGCTGCAACCTCATCACAGTTACAACACTGATGGTAGTAGCTTACTGTATATCACCTTCTCTGGTCCAGTTTGACTGAAACAAATCTGTCTGACATTTTGTACCACCGATCCATCTGACCACCCGCGCTCCTAATGTTTAAGTTAGATGGCCAAGATAGCGGATGCATATGTTAAGTATTGAGGGGTTGAAATTGCTTAAACGACACAATGAAGCTAGTTTTAAAAAAAATTTGCTATAATCCAACGTGTCAAGGTTCACCACAATTGTATTCCTGAGCTGTCTGTTGGCCAACATACAAACAAAGGTCCACTTTACCGCTTCTAAGCTGTAAAACCATATGATCATGAAAAAAAAAATCATTAGGCTTAACTGAGCCATGACAATGCTATAAAAATAACCTTTAATGCATTTCTCTTTTAAAATTTAATATTCTCATGAAGGTAATTGATAAAAACCTAAACAGCTAATAGTTTATTCTTAGTTTTTTCTAAGGTTTACAAAAATGTGCATGCCCTCACTAAAACTTTGCCCAATTTTGTGGAAACTCACTAAGGTTCCCCCACCTGAAATGATTAATTAGATTCCAGTCGGCGTTCTACAACCTTGACATGACCAAGGACGGTCAATGTACATGTTGTCTTCAAGCAGCGTTTAAACCAGTTACGCTCACTACCAAGAGGAATTCGGCTGTGCTTTATTCCCTTCTCAAAGCACGGCAGACCAAAAGATTAAAAAACAAAAAAAACACAAGCTGATTGAAGCACTTTCATGGCTTCGGTGTTGACAGAGCAGGAGATCAAAGCAAGATCAAAAACATAATTTTATGCTAACAGCACCACATTAACATATTACCCTCTTAATCAACAACATGCAACACTGGCCGGTCATGAGAGCTATCTCAAGCCTCTGATTTGTCAAGTTCATTCTAAAACGTATCTCCTGTCAGTGAGGTGTGCATGATGCAGCACAAATCCTTCGCAATATCACAACCGAACCGGGGTCGCATTATCTATCTGAGACTCGTCCTAATTGTGTCACAACGACAGTTGGATTAAAGCAATTTCCACACCAATTACAGTTTTATCATCTGATTAGATGGCTTTTGGGCTGTCCGTATTTTAGTGAGGGTTGTTAAATAAGTCCAGCCTCCAATGAAATGGAGTCGTGTGAGTCAAAGTGGAAAGCATAACAATAGTGACCGTAATGTTTATTCCTGTTAAAAAAATAGAGAGCAGACTTGACCAGACCAAGTCTCCAGATGCTTAATTTTGTTTTTATTTCTACTTCTATTACCAGAAAGCTTCTGGTTGTAGCTGTTATAAATAAATACATTGGTATGTGCAGGTCTAGTATAGTAAAAACCGAAAATCTGAATTTGCACATAGCAACAGTACTTTCGTAGTCTCATTTACCGAGAGAGGTCAGAGTTAATCACACACGTCTTATTTTGGGAGGTGTTCCACCTGTTTTTTCACTACAATTACTTTTCTATGGTTAAACATTTGCAATTGATTATATTTCAGTGTATCAGGGTATCGAGGATTTGAAATAGAAAAACAGAAAAAGCTGCACCTTTGAAATGATTAGCAGTAAAAAAAAAAGAAAAAAAAAAAGAAAAGAAATCTGTTTCATTGTTCTTCCACTTCTAACTTTGGCACTACTTCTTTGTATTGACACATAAAAGTCAAATAAAATTAAATCTTAAAAAGTAAAAGCTATAATAAATGAATAGATAAAGAAAAATATAAATATTTACGCTACTACTAAAATAGTGACCTGAGGTTACACGGAAAAAAAAAGTTTCAATGTTTTAATAAATTTTATTTGTTTAGGGCTAAGTCTACTTTAACAGCACGATCATTTGCCAGCATATGTAAACTGTCTTTTTGGGGAAAAAAACATTCACACTGTTGTGTATGTATTTTTCTTAGAAAATAACCTTCCGAACAGCTCCAGCGTAGAAGTGGAGGTGATCCCACCCATGAATGGAACAGCAGGGCAAGAGGGGGAAACGGTAAGTAATCTTTCCCTGCATACAAAACATCAGACTCGAAGCTGCACTTTATGCAGCTCGATAACGCTTTTCAAAGGTAACAGATTCGTTAAACCAAGTCACAGTGAGGGAGGCTTTTTATAAATAGTTTTTGGCTTTGATTTGTTCTTTTGTTGCTCTGTTAGCTTGACTGATGGAAAGGTGGGACAGAATATGGCACAGGCCACTGCAACGGATAATTTCCCAGCATGCATCCACCCCATCTGTGGCCAGACCTGCCAACGGCCCGCCTAATCACAGTCCTCGCTCACCTGCAGCTCGCCACCGCTGGGTGCTCAAAAACAATACCTCTTTGACAAACGGCCACACGCAGAACCGCACCTTCAGCAGTCGTGCTGGCTTTAAAAAATGGCGGCAGGATGTGGCAACCCACTGGGCAAGCAGATGGTCCTGGCGCAAATGGGCAGCGATTCAAAGTGACATATTTAGACAAGAACAGACAGCAGATGTGTTGCAGTTTCTTCCTTTATATCAAAGCGATTGAGAAGATGAGCTAAACATTTGCAAACTTCGGGAAATGCTCATTTTAGTGTTCTGGGTTGACATATTCATATTTTTATTTAGCATTGAACATATTTCCTATATTGCAATTCTGAAAACATTATGCTGTCATGCAGGGTTTTAAAGTTGCATATAAAGGTAAAATTATGTTTTTGCTTCATAATCACTCACCACTTGCATCAATTCAGGTTATTCATAAAACACTGAAAAAAAGATCTTTAGTAGGCCTATAGATAGGCTGATGTTGGGTAATGCTAAATAGCTATCAGGGGCTGGTTTCTTACCTGCCACAGGATGAAGTTCAAGTTGGAGAATTGAAAACTTTTTATAGTGAGTGAATTTAAACTTGACCAGTTGAAAACCTAATGGGCTGCAGTATTCTGGATCATCTGTAGCATTCTAACAGCACAGGCTGGAAGACCGGTTAGGAGGGCGTTGCAGTAGTCAAGGTGGGAGATAACTAAGGCGCATGTTAAGAGCTGTGTTGAATGTTGAGTTAGTAATGGCCTAAAATTCCTGATGTTGAATTGATAATAGTATTAAGATACTTGCTTTATTTCTACACCGCATCCTCAAAGTAGACTGCCCTGAATAGATTTCTAGCAAACACTCTGACAAATGTGTGCAATGTGTTCGTGCTTCAGAAATAATAAAAAAGAAAGAAGAAAACATTTCCTTGCAGTGAGCCTCGCAAGTCCCGGCAAGATTAGACGCACTGCTCCAAATAGTCCAAACAGCTTACTGACTGGAAGGAAGGAATCACATTAGGAGAAGGCTTTTCAAAATCAATAACACATTTAATGTTAACATTTAAGTGATTTGGGAAAGCGCTGACAGAAGTTCCCAATGCATCAGACTGTTAAAAGTTATTTTTACAGTTGAGTATACAGATATGGACTTAACAAATTTCTGGTATATTATAAGAACAAAAAGAAATGCGAGTCGCTTCAATAATATATTGTGGTATTATTGTACTTGATAAGAGCAAAAACAAACAACACAACAGGAATAAACTTCTGTTGAAAACAGCATCAAAAATTGGATTCAGAGTTACGTCATATTAAAGGGTTCTAACTACTTGGGAAGTTGTTGGTACAACTCACATTTATACTCTTGGCGTTTACTACAATTACTGTCTTATATAACTGTTATCAACTGATGTCTGGCAAAGAAACCAACGTCATTTTACCTCAATCCTGAATAATAATTTACAATCTTTTTTTAAATTCTTGTTTGTTTCCGTATGATGACCTCGTGTTCCAGAGTATTTTTAAAGCTTATAAACTGATTACCAGCTTTACATAAACTGGTTTCAGTAATAGCGAGGTGAAATGATAAAAAAGTCCTTTCTTCTTTCAGTTAGTTACTGTATTGAACTACAAAAACAATATATTTCTTCACATGAAAGATAAATACTGCACAGGCTTGGTGTGTATTTTATATTCCAGGATAAATACTGCAGAATTTCATATCATAGCAAAATAGAAAAAATACAGTCCTGTCTGTATTGGTCTACTGCACCTCATATCATATCAACATTCTCCAATAATGCTTTGGGTTAAAAATAGTAATACAACAAAAATGAAACAGCTCCGCTACTGTTGAAAAGAAAACAATGCTTTATCTTTCCAAAGCACATAAAAGCCTCGGATGTGATTCCAAAACGATTCCTTTATGACTCCTGAGAGATGAGGATTGTGTTTGCATGCATACAAGACCATTTTATCAGGTGGTGACTCACTAACTTTGATAGACCTGGATACTTATTAGCACACCTAAATCTTGCATGCTGCTATTTTTAGACATCTGTCCCACAGTGCACCCTTCGGTGTCACCCAGGAAGTTACTGGAAGCTGCTCACGCCATTATGAGCAACTAGAGGCTCCCATCGTACGGACTGTTCCATGCCTCCTCTAAATCCTTGGCAGCAAGAAATAAGGGGATTGTTAAAACTGTTTCTTTAATAAAACTGTTACAAACGGATATTGGCTTCAACATGCTGACATTTATCTCAAAATACCAGGAGGTAAACTGAATCTAAAAATAGAAAACCCTATAATAATCCTTTGCGGAATGTAATATAGAGAAAAATCTCGAACTGTATTTAGGATTTCCAACTGTATTAAGCAAAAAACTAAACAAAAAAAAATACGTTTTTCACTTCATACTGGAAAATCAAAGATGGTTGAGCATCCTGTGACTCATCACTTAAAAGGAATTTAGAGGAATATATGCAGCGTGTGTCATGTGATAATCCATGACAGAATTTAATGCCAGATTTGCTTTTGCCTTTGAAGAAAATAATGAGTATTTTTATACCCAAGTAAAACGTATGTAAAAAAAATAAATACATCCATGTCTTGACTAATGCTGTGACTGAAGGTGTTGAAGCAAATCTGGTTTGACATGAGTACAGTATGAGTACGCTGCAGTACTAGATATTGCTATATTAGTATAATTAAAAAGAAGAGTCAACAAACATATCAGGTATGCTGGCTTAATGCAGCTATGCTAAAATATTTGTGATAATTTTGAACTAATATACCCAGAGTAACTTTGGTCTCATAGCCGCTACAGAAATCAAAGGCTCACCTCCAGAAAAGGACAAGAAAGAAACAAAGAAAAAAATACATTAGCCAAATGTCAGGCCACCCCTTGCATCTCTGTGGTGTTTGATAAAAGTCAGTCCCTTTAAGCACAGAGTTGGCAGTGTTACCAACTGAGGCACCGCAAGGCAGGAAAGGCTCCCGAGGGGCTGGCATTTCAGAACCAAGCCAGAGTCGGGGGCTCAAGCAGGATGGGATGCTCACAAAGCATGCTAAGCCAGTGATGCACAAGTTATGGTGTGAGGGTTTTACACAGACCAGCCAGAGAAACGTTGAATGGATTTCAAAAATATACTTAATTTATTACAAAAAAGTCCAAAAAAGTTCCAAAATGATAAATTGGGCCCAAAACTGAAGTCAACATAACAAACTACAACCTAGGTAGTGACACAAAGAACTCAAGCAACAAACTGACCTCTACAAACAAGACATTAGGGGACCTTAAATAGTGGCTGATCAGACCACTGCTATCACCTATGGGGGTAATTAAACACATAAGAACATAAACAAATACTGGTCAGCACATTACAAAAGCTTTGAATTAGATAAATATTAGAAATTAACTAATTTCTGAAAGAAGAAACATTAAAGAAATGTTAACATTAAACTAAAGATCAAATTTCCATTTCCCCTGGCCAACAAATGGAATAACCCACTGAGAAGGTTTGCTTGCCATATAAGGACAGCAATTAGCTGGAGCTCCTGTGTGATTCCAGCAGCAGCTCCAAAGGGAAATGGTAACTCAAAAGAAGAAGAAATTAATTTTTTATGTTTAACAAAAATATAAAGAACTGACAAATAAAGTTAACTAAAGTGTCAGGCTAAGAAAAATTATTTTACAGATAAAAATCTAAACTAATCAATATGTAAACTACTGTTAAAGATGAACAGAAAACGATTACCATTCAGATGTCTGTGACAGTAGGGACAGCTGTCACATATAGTTTGCAACAGTACCGTGATGTTGTGTAAAAGCTGCTGACCAAAAAAAACTTTGTCCCTATATGCTAAAAAGAGTTAAAAAGTCATATTTTGTGGAAACTGAAAGGAGAGGGATAATAAGTCAACATTCACTGCAGTAGCTAGATTTTAAATAGATTTCTTCTTTTTTTTTGTAGAAGAATTGAAAATTAAGTAAATGTATTTATAAGGAAAATCTATTAAGAAATAACTTTATTTTGTATAAAATCAACTGTCCAACAATTTTTTACACTTTTCCTGCTGTTAGCAAAAGGATTTGGATATTTATATATTCCAGATTGTGGGACTGCATTAAATAGGTTATAGGGAATAAAAAAAAAACCTATTTAATGTTTTTTAATGTTCAACAATAGTTTAATTAGGTGAATTTATATTTTTGTTTAATCATTTTTGTTGTTTTTTTTATCTTAAGATTTTATGAAGAGGTTTTTCTATATTTGTTACCATGTAAATAGCAGGTCTAGGAAAATAAATTAATTATTGTAGCGTCCAATAATGAAGGTGCTTACTCGTGGGAGCAGCTGGTGGAGCTTTCTAAACAAAACACATAACTGACAAAAAATAAGAAAAGAAAAAAATCTATTTCAAAATGTCAAACCTAATCTCTCCTCTGTCTTTATCTATGACAAGATGACTAGATAGAAAACCAAGGAGTAGATTGTTTTGCCTGAAGAAGCCTTTTTTTGGACCTTAAAAAAGCACCATATATTTGAAAACTTACGTCTACAGTTCTACTAAAAACCCTCCCTATTATAGGATATTTCAACCCCGGCTTTTTTCTTTGCTTGTTTGGTCCACATATTTCCTTTATTTTCTTGACTGTATCTGTATTCCCTCTTTAAATAATCTATCGTGCAACAAAATGCAATTTCCCTTTAGGATTATTAAAGTCTTATTTAATTCAATTCTGGCAACAATGCAGCCATCTGGATATGGAGAACAGGTAGAAATGAGGATGCAGAGCAGAGGAGAAGTGAGTGCTTCCTTTTGTTAGGCAGCTCTGATTTCCAAGGTTACCAAGCGATGCTTTAGCTGCTTTAGCAGCTTTAGCTGTCACAGCAGGAAGAGCTTCACATGATTCACGAGGCGCACTGAAGCCATTTTTTTTCTTTAGATTTCTGCTTCACTCCGTAGGTATGCAGAGCTGATCTAATTGAGGATGTGAAGGATGCAATGAAATAATTACAAGCCATAATACAGAAGCTGTTATCAACAGCTGTTTTGCTGTACATTCATGCGCTGTTTGTCTCCCGCATGCTCGTAATCTGTCCTGGTAACGCCATGGACACAAGGGCACAGAACAAGCTCCAAGGCGGTCTATATATGCATGTGGAAACCTGCTCTCCGTTTGTCCCTATGGTCCATTATCATCCTCCTAATTGGATTCAAAGGGGGCGAGACGAATACATGCTGCCAGAAGTGTCTGCTGTTGCACCACTTAAGTTCAGATGCAAGGCGAGCCTGTGAGTTAATAGAAAATATGATTTAGCTGCAGGGATGATGTATGCTAATCACTGACACTCTGTGGCTTATACTTGGCATTCTGGTAGCAGGTTCGGTCCAACGCTTACGGGTCAGGGCTTCAAGGCCGACGTCGTCAGTCAGTCACTGATGAGCCGCGGCGTTGAAAGAGAGCCTGTTGCGTTCAGTGCAATCACCCAAATCGGTCATCAGACTTTTAGTCCTTCTTAGAGGGACATTTCAGGATTGTTGAAGAATAGTTCTTGAACGGTAGAGGTATTGACTATTTTATCTCCTTAGGCGCCCTCTTCTGAAATATTCATTTGATATGAATCCAGATTATTTACAGTAGTTGGAGTTCAGATGTTCAAAACGAAAGCTTTTTTTTTTTTTTTTTTCAGAGAGATCTATGGTTGAAGTGGACTCAATTCTAAAAAGATACGATATTTTTCCTTTCAGATAGTTACTCTGATTGTAAAAGTGTAGACACCTACCAGAGGACGCCACGCGAGTCTGAATTGTACAGCAACATTGCCGTCAAATTGTAACTCAGCCCTGTGATTTCTCTGACAGAGCTTAATGCAAAGCAACTTCACACAATCGATTAAGATTAACAAAGAAATTGATTTAAACATGCAAATTAGGAGCCCACTGTTAAACACTCGTCAGAGAAAGAAATATCAACTGAAGCTGGAACAAAAGAAAGTTTCATACTCCAATGGGAATCTCAAGGATTTCCCCGGCCTCCCAAGAAACATATCATCATTTTGATTTTGACCGAGATGATCCTAGTGAGGTTTCTGTTTGTAGCCCAACAACGAAAGCTAGATTTAGTGTAGATTTACTGACTGTGTGGCTACACAGACGGTTATGATTGGTTTGACTGAGCATTTTACGTCAATACCTTTATATCTGAGAAAGTGTTTAGGCACTAAACCATTTTATGCATGTCGTTTCTTGAAATAAGAGCTTTAGAGATTAGATATCTCTTTCAATGTTGTTTAGTCACAAGCAGAGTTAATTTGTTTGATAAAGCTAGAGCAACTTTTAATATATTTCTGCTCCATTCTCTATAATTGCTTGTATTTTCCTCTTTTTTTGATTTTTTTGCAGGTATTATTCATCTTTGTCTGAACTTTTAATTTAATGTAGATTTTAATGCTGCATTATCTGGACCTAGAAATTTGGAATGTACTTTTTCTCCTTGGCAACAAGGAAGTGGTTGATGGACGTCGAAAGATGCGTTTTGCTAAGCATGATGCTTGGTCGTGCATTTCACATGTAAATTATCTCTGGCTTGTCTGTAATAAACTGATCAATGCAAGTTTTACAAATGGTTCACAAAGTAGGATTTGCATAAAGCGGTCTGGGCCCTTTTGAAATTAGTCATTTGTCATTAATCATTAGTCACTTATCCCTATGATCAGCTTATTTGGATTTATATGAAAATGCCAAAAGAGTTACCAACTACAGGTAAGTTGTTGACAGCTTTTACCTTTCAATTGAACCATATTTAAATATCCTGAGCCATCCCTTTTAGGTGAGCAGAGGCACGCGGGCGTCCAGGTTGTGACGTCAGCTCCCGCATACCTCTCTTTGTTGTTGCGATGCTGCCGTCCACATTATAACGGTTGCTAGGGAAAGGTGAATCCTGATGAGCTCTTTTATTATGCTGAAGGCCTGTAGTGATTTTCTCCCAGCACCCTTTAATGCACATTCAAAAAAGCATGACTCAGCCCATGTGGCTATTTGCTTTATACTTAGATGCTAATTATTTCCAAATGGTGGTCTGAAATTATGTGTACACTGGCATGGCAGCAATACGCAGCAGCCTGAGACTGAAAACAAACAAACAAAACATGTTTAACGTTGTTGTACTGGCTGTTTTCTTAATTATTTTTATTTTTATGACAGCTATGTAATTTTGCGTTTTATCGTAACTTTTTGGCATCTGCAGGCTGAAGATGAGGAGGAGGAGGACCAGCCTCTGAGCCTGTCGTGGCCTGAATCCAACCGCAAGCGTTTCACCTACCTAATTATCATGCCCATCGTCCTGCCCCTGTGGCTAACTTTACCCGACGTCAGGAAAACGGTGACTTTTCCAAATCTTTTTGAAGAACTTTTTCTGTTTTCTACACAAAATATACTCACACTTTAAATTTTTTACACGTCCCTTTTCAGTCATCAAAGAAGTTCTTCCCTGTTTCATTCCTGGGGGCCATTTGCTGGATTGCGGGATTCTCCTACCTAATGGTGTGGTGGGCCCATCAGGTATATACAACCCGACAAGTTCTGATTCAAAACCTCAATGCATGAACATAAAATGCCGCGCAGTAGGCACAATCTCTATGTATTCAACAAAACAATTTTTCTTTTGTTCCTGTTGTACATCCCTGACATTCGATTAAACATTTTTACAAAACTGGCTGACTTATATTTGTTGCGCCAATAAGCACTGAAGCAACACGATGAAAATAAAAATAGGTGCAATGAAAGATGAGGCTGTATTAATCCCAAAGCGTTCTTTTTTTTTCTGCAGGTCGGTGAGACCATCGGGATTACAGAGGAGATTATGGGTCTGACTATATTAGCAGCTGGAACCTCTATCCCTGACCTCATCACCAGTGTCATTGTGGCACGCAAGGGGCTGGGTGACATGGCTGTATCCAGCTCGGTTGGCTCCAACATCTTTGACATTACTGTCGGGTACGTCACATCTGAAGCCTGATCTTTATTTTTTGCTGTGTGTTTCCTCAATGTTTCTCAAGGTAAAATTAGGCAGTGAGGAATCTGTCTTCATGATCCTCTCAAAGGCGTTCTTATTAACTGTTTACTGTCAAAACATGTTTTAGTTCCTAATTTTTTTCTGTAATTTATTGTATTTTGTCAGGTCATACAGCATCCTGCATGTTAATTTGCATTTCTGTTTGTGGTAAATATATAAAATAAATAGGTTTTATTCTAGTACTACAATCTCACGTTAAAAATTAACAAAAATCCAGTTTGTTATATTTGTTGGAACCTGTAACATTTTCTATAATATTTATTTAACAGAAGCATTTTTGAAAGGAATATGTGAAGTTTAAGAAAAGTAAACAAAAACTGCATGAGGAGCCAAGATTTATCCACACGGAGAAGGAAAATGTAAAGCTCACTGTTGGTCAAGTGCGGGAAGCTTTGAGTGTTAAAATACACAACTGCATTAAAATTTACTTTATTTTACTAATTAGGCTTTAAGAAAAATGTATATTTGTCCATAGAGACCATATACGTACATATGGTTTTTCTCTTGCACTCAAATAATTATTAGAAGTATTAATAGACATAATCTGAAACAATGTCAATAACCTATGTAAATGTCTGAACAATAAGAGCATATTAATGCAGAGAGGACTTAATAAGGTTGAAATTTCAGGTTTGAAAAAAAACCATCTAAAAATACTTTATGCACATGAAACTTTTAGATTCAAACATTTAGTTGCCTTCTCATTCTAAAAACCTTGTTTTCTGGTGTAGTATTCGTTAATTGTTTGTTTTGCAAAATGTTTGTTATTGGCATTTGTAATAAAAGATAGACCCAAATGTGAATAAATGAGAGGTGAATAGTATATCATCTTAGGAATAAATGAAAACACACCGGCAAAAGGAAATGGTTCATAGGAAAAAGAAAAGGTTCATAGGAAAAGAAAATGACATAAAAAATGAATAAACCAGACATTTATCTCAGTATGTATTTTATTTATTATGGTGCTGGGTATTTGCTGTGGTTTTTGAGGATTTTATCTGATTCAAAGTTATGCACATGAACACTGTGGTTGTAAAGTGACATAATATGACAGGGTTAGGGGTATGACTACACAGTGCACAGTTTTTCCTTGCAGCTGTTTTCTCAGCATTTCACAATATGTACATATCTTTGCAGACTGCCGTTTCCCTGGCTAATGTGGTCTATGTTTCGAGGCTTCATCCCAGTGCAGGTCAGCTCCAACGGTCTCTTCTGCGCTATCGTGCTCCTCTTCCTTATGCTCCTCTTCGTCATCGCCTCCATCGCCGCGTGCAAGTGGCGCATGAGCAAGCTTTTGGGCTTTATCATGTTCGTGCTTTACTTCGTCTTCCTGGTGCTCAGCGTCATGCTGGAAGACAGGGTGATCAACTGCCCTATATCCGTCTGAAAGACCTGACTGGGAGCCGCCCACTCCACACCAACCTCGTCACCATCAAACAATCACCCATACAGTCTACCGTCGATCTCACCCTAACCCTAATGATTCTTTACACAAGAGCCATGCATAAAGATTAAAGAACAATGGGAAGAAACATGGAATCTTTTTGGCCCACAGGTTGTGACAAGACTATATCCAAAAAAGAAGCTATTGTGAATATTTTTTTTGAGGAGGGGTGCGACCAAAACGGTATTATACATGCAATTAGTTTGGTTGGAGGAACTGCAATCTAGTCATCAACTGAAAGGCTGAAACAGCAATGTGTTAAAAAATGTTTAACAGTAAAATGCAATGAGTTGAGCAGCAACTGTGAGCACATTTGAAGGGACAAGCTCACGCAGCAGCCTGACACAAATGTTGGATGCGAATGAATTTATACATGAGTACATGGCAGACTCTGAGGATGAGTGTTTCCCTCCAAACCCAATGGTGTTGAGACTCTCGTGTGAGATTTCTGGAGACAAACTTTTCCTCCTTTTTTCTGTTTTTTTGTTCTTTTTCTTGCGAATCCATCTGTGCTCAGTCTTTATGACACGTTTCAGCCTTTATCCTGTTCTGCCAATTGCTATTGACACATTTCCTCTAAGCTTTTCTTTTTTTTCTCATTTTTGGCTCAATAGAAGTAGCAGTAGATTCACTGTAACAGTAGTACTCAATGTGAAGCCATCTTAACAGTTTGCTTCTTTTTTTCTTTTTTTTCTCTTTGATTGTACAGAATCCTCCTTGCTTCACATGTACTGATTAAAAAGAGAAAAATGCAACAACCAAAACCCTGACTAAAGTTTAGACAGTAGCCTTCAGTATCTAACACTGTTTGGAAGAAATGCATGAGTACATAGGCTCAATAAAGTAACATACCTAAATCAGTCTTAGAGGTACCACATTCAAAAAGAACTTTACCATGTTTAAGCATAATGGTTGGCCTAGATTAGTCAATGTGTAGTGCTTCGTTCACGATGAAACTAGCCTCAAATCACCTAGTCAAGCCATTTGAGATACAAGTAACAAGGCGTATACTGCATAGAAAATAAGAACCTTCAGGGTGAGGAAAAAAAAACAACGTTTAAAAAGTTGTATACAAAAAAGTAATTTTGTTTTTGAATATTTCTTGACAAATTAAGGCTCAATCTATATATATGATTGATATCTATTAAGCTGTCTATCAAACTATTTCTTCTCTAATCAAAGGTGCTTTTGTGTGCATGTGTGCAAATCTGCATTTGAAATCACTACACTGAAACTTCTCACTTGTAGAGATGTTTTCCATATATACACACACCGATTCATCTCACTTTAAACTACGTAGAATGTGGAAAACTCACAGACTTTATAGCAATATACCACATGTTGTCTTTGAGAGTGTAATCGCTCCACACATTTGCTAATGTGGGATTTTCTCATCAGCCACCACTGATAAAATAAGTATTGCTTTGGTTTTTGTCTTAAAATGTGACTTTTTTCGATTTGGCTTAAATTTCTTTTCATGGGTAAAATAATGGTTCCTAAAATTAATTAACTATGAATGCCTATCGGGTAGGGTGCCCTATTGGTTTCCATAAAGTACAGTTAGAGACCGGGTTTTTATAGCCCTTAAAAACTAAGGTATTTCAGAAATACACTTTGAAATGAAGGGACAAGAACAAATCAGATGGTTTTAATTGATTACAGTTTTTTCTGCTTTGCCCCTATAATGTGAATTTCAAACAGTTTCTATATTATATTAAGTTTTACTGTTGACTTTTGCTATTCAGTATAATAATACTGTACTTTTTAGGTTTAAAGTAACCTTTAATTTAACTTTTTACCAGCATTCTTTTGAGTTGAAGTAATATTGATATTTAGGATTATTTATTTAGGAGTACCCCAGTAAATTAATCTGATTAAGGCAATCTAAAAATTAGAGTAGGTGGAAGGTTAAGTCTTATATAAGACTATAGCTCATTGCCAGAGATAATCTGTCAAAATAATAGAGGAGACATGCAAAAAGCTGACACTATTTGTTTAATATGTAAATTAAAAACTTTTTTTTCCTTTTAATGATAGCTGTTGAACATTATTTTTTATTTTATTTCTGAGATTCATCCAGTCACACTCAAACACATTCTATTACAAAGATCAGTGGGCAATTTAGGCTTAAGAGCCTTGCAGGGGCATGTGATGGGGCATGTGATGAGGCAAGCGGGAATCCGACCTTAAACTTTCTTCACTTTTACATCTTAAACAAGATAGAAACATGTCTCATATTTGAAATGTATATTTTGTAATTTAAATCAAAATCAAATCACTACTTTTTTGTTCTTTATTGCTAGTTTCTGATGAGAACGTCTGACTATTAGAACATATGTGGACCCTAATCCCTCCCAAACATCTGTCCCTCTATATCTCCCTTCCCCACAGGAGGAAAAACGGGCGACCAATTATCCTCCCCCCTATGTAGAGCTGGCATAAAACACCTGCTTTTTACCTCAGCCTCTGTACAGTTGTGTCATAGGAGTTAGCTGTAAAATAATAGTATATATAGATTCTCTGGGAGTGTGAGGAAGTATGCATGCAAGGAATTCTGGCTGGTTAGCCCAGTGAAGCTTAAGGCCAGCTGTATGTTAAAATTGTATGCATTTGTTTGCAGAGGAACATCAATAAATCAAATGCTAGTTTTTGTAAATATAAAGTTTTTTTGTTTTGCAAAAAACAGTTATACAGATACATTTAACTCACTACTTTTGCTTTGATGTTTTGGAAGACATGAGGTATGTTGCAGGGAACCCTTTAGTAGCACCACTGAGAGAAAGCAAACTTAATAACAAAAGCAAACTATAAACATGCCCATTCTTGTTTCATTAGGTAAATGAGGACTTTAAATGCCACATTGTCTCCTTTGATTCAATTAATCTACACTTCCATTTTATTGTGTTTTAGCATATGCACAAGACAAAATTAAATCATTACCATAGCCATAAGTGGTTATGTTCTCAGAGATCCCATCATTTCACCATTTAGAGCCAATTTACAGTATTGCCTCAACAATGACTTGTACTTTGAGCACATTTTCCATGAAAACCTTCTCCGATCCGAACCCACCTCATATTTTTCCCCTTCTTTAAAACAATCCTATAGGAGATATCAGATTTTTTATGTGCTCTTCCTGAGCCTTATGCACATTAGAATATGAATTGCCTGACAGGAAATACTTAATGATGTAGAAAAAATAAATAAACTAATTTCTCTCTCTTAGACAAATTGTCACATTAATAAAATAAAAAATGAATGTGCATACTACCCAAAATATCTTACTATAACCTGATGAGACATTTGAATGTAACAACAGGTAAGAATTTCCAAAGTATCTCAAGATGATTTTCACATTTTATTTTTTTAGTGAATGAAGAAGAAAAAAAATCTATAAGATGAGTTTAGCACAAGAGCTTTGCATTGATTATGGCTCAAAAGGGTAAGCGATACTGAAAGTTAGCAACTAAGAAGCATTCTTGCACTTGTAAAATGTTTTATTTTCTTGGTGTTAATCTAAAATTTATTTAAAATGTACATATGCTGTAAACAAAATCAAATTATCCATATAATCTATATGTGTAAAAGAAATATGTCTCTTTATGTAAAAAACACAAAGTATAATATAATGAACAAATAAAGATACTAATTCAAAAATGGAAATGTGTCTTGTTATTGTCGTTACACTAATAATTTGTTTTAAAATCATTATAGAGGGAGATTTTAACATTCATGTGGAGATCAAACACAGCCTTTAATGCTATCTTTCCATTAGCTTCTTTCCGTAAGCTTCACTCAAAAAATCCAGACACCTATTCACTCCCATAGTGATACTTTAGACCTTGTTCTGAAATGTGGCATTGACTTTAAAAAAGAAACTGTAATATTCCATAGCACTCTCCCTTCTTACCATGTTTAATAACCTTTGAGTTTATTTTAACTGAGCATTCCAAATGTCAGGGAAAATGCCATTATAGTACATGTTTATTAGACAATGCTGTTACAACTTTTAAAGAATCTGATCAATCCCATAGCACTAAAACAGCTCTGCTTAAAGTTACTAATGACATTTTCATTGGCTTAAATAATGGACTTATGTCTGTTCTAGTTCTGTTAGACCTTAGTGCTGTTTTTGACACAGGCTTGAGCACACTGTAGGTATCAACAGAACACTACTAGGATGTTTTGAAATCTTATTTATCTGAGGCAGTTTGTTCCTCTACATGAAGTACCAAAGGGTTCCATACCTGGCCCAATTGTCTTTTCTACTGGACTTTATATTGGTAAAATCATCAGACAGCACGGTATAAATTTCCAATGTTATGCTAATGATACTCAACTGTATATATTCCTGATTCCTGATGAATCCAATTATTATAATTAAGAGAGGGCTTATTCAATCTTAAACTGAATTACATTGAATTTGCCTTTGGTAATAAAGCCAATGGTAAGGTAATAAAGGTAATAAAACGTTGGTTTTATTTTTTATCAGAAATGTCATTTAAACCCCACATCAAACAGGTCTCTAAGAGCTCCTTCTTTAAATTCGCAAGAATGGGAAATATTCTCGGGCAGAGTGACACTGGAAAACTAGTCCATGCATTTCTTATGAGAAGGCTGGACTACTGTAACTCTTTACTATCAGGAAGTCCATCAAATGCAGTTAAAAGTTCTGATCACAGTAAAAAAGAAAAATCATATCACCCCTATTTAAATTTCACCTTCATTTGGCTCCCTATCAAATCCAAAATAGATTTTATGATTCTTCTTCTTATATAAAACGCAATCAATAATCAAGCTCCATCATATATTAGAGATCTGATTACTCCATCAACCTAACAGAGCACTTCAGTGTCTGACTGCAGGCTTACTGGTGGTTCATAGAATTTCTAAAAGTCAAATGGAAGGCAGATATTTTAGTTATCAGGCTCCTATACTATGGAACCAGCTCCCAACTTTAGTTTGTGAGACAGACACTCCAATTAGTTTTAAGGCTGAGGTTAAAACCTTCAATTTAGATAATTTTTATATTTAGGGCTAATTAAAAAAGGCTGCTTGAGGACAATCTGGACAAACCTTCTCACTCTGGTTTCTTCTTCTGTTATCCAATCTGCTTCAGTTGTAGTTATTTTAACTGTTTCCTCTGGTTTCACTCAGTGTTACTCCCATCATATAAGCTACACCTAGTCTGCCATTGTGTTAGCTGACATCTTTCTGGAGGGGGATATGGTGGTTCTGATGGCAACTTAACATTCATCTGCTATTAACTTTTTCATCTATTTCTATTTGTGTTTTCTGTCTTTTCAAAAGTCAGTTAGCCAGTCAGTTCCGGCAGATGGCTGCTTGTATTGAACCAATTTCAGCTGGAATATTTTTCCTGTTAAAGGGGAGTTGTCGATCTCCACTGATACTACATGCATGCTCAGTATGAGGGATTGCTGTTAAGTCAGTAAAAGAACGCAAGCTATCGTCTCAGTGTGCCGATCCAGAAGGAGTGAATGGTGCAAGCCAATGACTCCATGCAATCTACTGGGTTTATTTAGATTTTAAATTTTTTAAACTGATTTGTTTTACATATATGAATTCATGATTGTTAAGAAATTATTTTACTTGTAAAGTGCCTCAAGGTGACATGGGTTTTAAATTGCCGCTTTATAAATTAACTGATTTTAATTAAATTCAATGACAAATTTGAAATGAAAGGTACAAACTCAAATGAAAATACAATTGCTGAGGTAAAACAGGCGAAGGACAAAGCACGGTAGAACAAACTTGGAGCAGGAGGAAGATGAGACCAAATTTAAGAATCCAGCAATGACTAACAGAAAATTAGGAACTTGATTTAGCTGTGAATAGACAGTCATGTAGGCTGAAAGAATGAAACTAATCAACATGACAGATGTTGAAGAGGGAAAAAATACAAGGGAAACTGTCAATACATCAAGAAACTAAATACAAAGGAGCTGATATGAGATGTAGCGATGAATAAATGAAAACACAAACACAGAAGAAACAAAATAACTCAACATCATGACGGAAAGCTACTTATATCTACAAAATAACAACCCGATTTGACAAAGGCAACAGTAATGACATAAGACCAAAAATATATTTGGGTATAACCTACTCAGGCAAAACCAGACAGGACAAGAATACAAACTCCTCATAAACCATTTACCAGCTGTAGCAGAGTAAGGAATTTGGTTCATTTTGTAGCCAACTAGGGATCCAAGACGTAAACTACTTTTGATACCGAGTACCAGTCAAGCTGAATTTTGACCCAAGCTGTGCCATCAAATAAGCCGTAATCATAGAAAAACCTGGAAAAATCTATTAAAAAGAAAAGATTGGGAAATGTTTCAATCAACCCAATTAAAACTGCAAACTTTAGCAGAGCTGTGCGCAAGAAATGTTGGAGAGAAGAGTGGTCTAAAATAGGGTTTTCTTTTTAGCTACATTTACCTATGTATACAAGGTGGGAGAACTCTTGTTATTTATTCCTCTGAGTCTCCCAAAAATATCCTTATTTATGTTTTAATTAAAACTCTAAACTACCTCCTGCATTTGTGAAAACAATGTATCTCTATATTCCAGAGACGTTAAACCCAAAAGAAAGGAATGTAAGGGCTCAGAAGTTTTACAGAGAGTGCATTTAAATATTGTTGTATGAAAAAGATTCTGCAGACTTACATAAAATTAGTTTTCATTCAGCAGCCTTATTTTAAGCTGAATTTCAAAGTCTGTTTCGTGGCTCGAGTTTAAAACAGTGGAATTTGGCTCCATCTAGTGTTCATATTGCCACATTACTACATCTGCTTAAAGATGACGCAACAACTGTGGAATGAATCTATGGCAAGCCGTTTTAGTAAATATTGAGCGTCTAAAATTCATGTCAACCTCAGTTTTTTTCTCTCCTCCTTATGCTGCCCTGGTTGAATACCGGCTGAAAAATGATTAACTATTATCCTGCAATCATAAAAAATAAAAAATAAAAACATTCTTAATAGACACTTCATTTTTTTAATAGTGCCAACAACTCCAAATACTAAGTCACTTTTTTGCATTAGTGGTACTTACAAATCCTATCAAGTAGGATTTTGATGTAATAGTCGACACTACCCACAAAGTATATTGGTGACCTCTAAATGTGCAAACTAGCTAATTACTAAACCTTTACTGACTAGTTTTTAATGAACTGCAATGTTACTTGGTCCAGTCGTTAACTAGAGCACGATAAAATACATCTTAAATGGGAGTTTTATTTATTTATTTATTTTTGTTTTATTAGCAGCAAATTCCTGGCCAAGTGTGATTTGTTGTAAAATTATAAAATGAATATATTTTTTACAACAATTGCTTGCCATACAATTTAATTTTCCGCCCACAATTAAACTGGAAAATTGCAGTGTCTTACCGCTTGTTCCACGGGGCCCTTTTCTTTAGATTTGTTTGTTCCCTGGAACAATGTCTCATGGTTTTTCCCACTAAAGTTCTTTACTTAGTCTAATTGCTATCACTCAAAGTAACCAAGGAACAGAATGTTTCACTGTGTGAATGTCATGATGGCACAATTCTTTTGTTATGATCTTTAGGTGTTGTGGGAAACATTAAAGAGGGGCATTTCCACAGTAAAGTGGGTGGTGGTGTTGTTAAAGTTCACCTTGGGGCGTTGATATGATCTTAATCTTGCGCAACCATGTCTCACTAGCCTGATAGGTGAGATAAGTGAACGAAGATATGAAGCCTTTCATAGATGAGAGTGGAAAAAGTGGTTATATGAGATTAATTCCATTAGGGACTGACGTGCAATTAGTAGGTACGGTCTTTTTTTTTTCACGCATGGTTTTCTCCTCAACAGTTTGATTACCCAGAGTTTTCTGTTTATGGAACTTCAGTAGTAATCGTTTCCTCAGAAGTGTGTTATATTTTGCCCAGGCCATTCCGACCCCTTTTTGCTGCCAGTAGTCTCAGTGGCAAGACTTTTTTTTTTGCAATTTCCTGGAAACCTTCTATGCTGGTGTCAACCAATGCCAACTCTGTGAGACAGAACATTAGAAACATTTTTATTTACAATGTTTTTATTTTCAACTTTTTTTTAGATATCCTGTTTGCTTTCGGCTATGCATTATGACTGATTAAAAACAGAAGACGTCATGGTGAGTTTGATTTGAAAAATCAGCCGTCTTAAAGGTGTTGCTTTTCATACGAGCTCTTGTAATTAAATGTGTTTATTTAGAACCTCTGTTCATGTTTAGTCTCTCATTGCAACAAACGTCAATGAGATATAGTTATAGCGTAGGTTGTTTAAAATGTTTGTATAATATCAAACAACTAGACGCCGCACGGGGGACATGATGTTTTGTTAGAAGTTAAGCCAAAAGCAACACAATAAAAGCCTTTCATACATGTTTTCTTTACAAGTTCAAGTTTAAGTCAGATTCTAACTGGATCTGATTTATTTTTTCCTAATTATAGCTACATAAAAACATATTTACACCTCAAACATACTTACACCTCCAGACATTTACAACTCCAGATGCAGGAAGAGGGCCTTCGGCATCATGAAGGACCCCACACACCCAGCACACTCACTTTTTGTCCCGCTCCCCTCAGGCAGGAGGCTGCGGAGCATCAAGTGTAAAACCACCAGACTGAGAAACAGCTTCATTCCTGAAGCTGTGAGACTCTCAAACACACTCAATTACAAATGAAAAACACTTTCTCATTTAACCGGCAGTGTTCACTTTAATATCACACTTTAAAATGTCACTTAAAAATGCTGGAAATAATTTTTTTAAATGGAAAATACCATTAGAAACAAATCAATAAAAGTTTAATAGAGTTAGTTGAAATTAAAAACATTTTATTTTTGTCTGTATATTTCGCTGTTCACGCTTGTAAAGGCAAACCACCACAGTGCTTTGCAAAAACCTAGTGATAGGCTCAAATAAACCTATAATGGTAAAGTATACTAAAACAGTGAAATCTGTGTGTTGTGTTTAACTGGTTCAATACCCTGTAGAATCACTTTTAAATTACTATATCACAGCTTCAAGTAATTTGTGTTATGTGTCTACCCTAAATCTTCTTTAAAAATACCTCAGGCTTGGTCAGTTTAGATGGAGGGCATCAAACTTTTTAATTGCATTTTAGTCTAACCTTTACCTGGGCTACTCGAGCATGTGACCATGATTGAACCTGAACCATGCCATTGTAGCTCTGTCTGTATCTTTTGCTGCAGTCTTGCTGAAAGGTGAACCTGTTGCCTTTAGCTTCAAGGATTTTCCCTAAGCTTTCCCGTCTTTGTGGAAGAAGAGTAACGCCCAAAGAGTGATGCTGGCACTGCTGATATGTCAGTGTGGGGATTCACATGTTTTGCATGAAGATCTTTTTCCTTGTGGCAAATTGAAAAGAAGCAGTTTTTTGGACTGTTTTTTTAGACTGTCCCATTGTCTTTGTTGTTCTCTGATGTGCGCTGCAAATAGTTTCCCCTCCTCCCAGAGTTGTGACCTCTGCAGCTCCTCCAGAGCTAATGAGGCTCCTGGCCGCTTCTGGGTAAGGCTCTCCTTTTTTTCAAAATGTTTGAATGACTTCTGAAC
Source organism: Orestias chungarensis (assembly GCA_032876305.1). Taxonomy (NCBI): domain Eukaryota; kingdom Metazoa; phylum Chordata; class Actinopteri; order Cyprinodontiformes; family Cyprinodontidae; genus Orestias; species Orestias chungarensis. Next base: position 924,654 of record JAVLVB010000879.1, on the reverse strand, counting down.
AACAAAATCATAATGTGTGTCACATGGGTAAAATGTCAAGTTATTTGACAAAGTCAGATTACAATTTACGGCGTGTTTGCTAAAGGATGGATGCACAACATAACACAATGGTCTCTTTTTTACCGCTCGGCAGCACAATACTTGAGTCAGTGTTTCACAACGCTTGTTCTATGATCTTTCTCCATCTCACTGATACACACACACACACACACACACACACACACACACACACACACACACACACATACATCTGATTAAGATTATTGGGTCAGCTACAGGCTTCTGCAGATCTTGGTGACGAACTGTGAGGTAGCTTTTTCCTTTGAATCAGATGTGTAGGGGAAGTTGCTAGGAAAAAGATTGATTGGATTGCGGGGGGGTTATTTTAAACTAAAGTACCTTTTGAAAGCCAGAAAGAAAGTGCACAGGTTTTAACAAGCTGTTGAAAATATGACTTAAAAGCACAAACGCAGACATTCTATGCTTGTTTCTGTGACTAATAGTACGAAGCTGGTTTAAGTTGTTTCACTTCAAGTTATGGAAAAGTAATATATTTTTGGATGTAACATAGAAAGTTTATTAAGCAGCAGCTTACAAAAAACATTTAATCGGAATAATTGTTGTTATATGAACTGAAATAACTATGAATGTGTGTCTAAGAATATTAATAAGTGAGGAATTTGCCTGAGGGCACTTTGTGTTTGGATTTGAACCACTGGATCCACCCATACATCATGAGATGCCAATTAATGATCTGTGGCTTGTTCACCGATATATTGTCACAGATTCTTGCCATAATTTGATGCTGATTCATTTTACTAGACAGCATAATAATGACAGTTATTGCAAACATTGCAGTTTTAGCAACTTTTACATTGTTTTTCCTAAACCATAACATTTTGATCAAGTTTTGAAGCTGCATTAATTAATACCTTTAAAAATGTCTGAAGGAAGCAAAATATACACTAAAGATATATGTCCATCTTTTCTTTTACTCCTATTCCTATGACAGTTGTTATCACAAAGTATTTATAGTCTTGCAACCACTTCCACAGTAGCTAAACTTCCATGCCACACCAGGATTCCTCTTAAATCCATGAGTCAGTGTTGGAGTCTGCGCACACACACACACACACACACGCACACACACGCACGCACGCACGCACGCACGCACGCACGCACACACACATACACACACACACACACACACATCTGATTAAGATTATTGGATCAGCTACAGGCTTCTGCTGATCTTGGTGACAAACTGTGAGGTAGCTTTTTCCTTTGAATCAGATGTGTAGGGGAAGTTGCTAAGAAAAAGATTGATTGGATTGGGGGGGGGGTTATTTTAAACTAAAGTACCTTTTGAAAGCCAGAAAGAAAGTACACAGGTTTTAACAAGCTGTTGAAACTATGACTTAAAAGCACAAACGCAGACATTCTATGCTTGTTTCTGTGACTAATAATACGAAGCTGGTTTAACTTGTTTCACCTCAAGTAATGGAAAAGTAAGATATTTTTGGATGTAACATAGAAAGTTTATTAAGCAGCAGCTTACAAAAAAAATTTAATCGGAATAATTGTTGTTATATGAACTGAAATAACTATGAATATGTGTCTAAGAATATTAATAGGGAGGAATTTGCCTGAGGGCACTTTGTGTTTGGATTTGAACCACTGCATCCACCCATACATCCTGAGACGCCAATTAATGATCTGTGGCTTGTTCACCGATATATTGTCACAGATTCTTGCCATAATTTGATGCTCATTCATTTTACTAGACAGCATAATAATGACAGTTATTGCAAACATTGCAGTTTAGCAACTTTTACATTGTTTTTCCTAAACCATAACATTTTGATCAAGTTTTTAAGCTGCATTAATTAATACCTTTAAAAATGTCTGAAGGTTTGTGTCCATCTTTTCTTTTACTCTTACTCTGTATGACAGTTGTTATCACAAAGTATTTATAGTCTTGCAACCACTTCCACAGTAGCTATGCCACACCAGGATTCCTCTTAAATCCATGAGTCAATGTTGGAGTCTGCGGGGATTTCCCCCTCTCTCCCTTGGCCCATTCAGGATCTAACTGTGAGCAGGGAATGAACTCCACGTGCTGACGGTGATGAGGTCAGGGTGAACCGGGGACGGCCTGGTCAGCCAGACTGTACGCTGGGGACTTTAGTCAGCTCGTCGCAGCAGGGTGTTGCTGCATGTGACTCAGCAGAATCTCACCGAGCCAAATCATGCACGCCCGTTTGATTTTGCTGCAAGGCAGGCAGCGGAAAGACTTGTTAGTATAAGAGTTTGGTTTATATTTCAAAAGAGTCATCTCAAATCATTTCAGACTGAGGCAAATCACCACCCAGAAACGCTGAGTTTAGCCGTTTTTGGAAGTTTTTTTGTCTCTCTATTCTAAAGTCTCAATGGGCCTGCCCTGACCGTGTAATGACTCACAGAGAGGCCTGCGTTCCGCTGGTTCAGTTTCTGCACATGTGGCCGTATGAATTCGTTTTAGGAATTGTCTGAACGTGGGTTTATATTAGCAACACGGGGAGAATTTTGGTACAATAATGACCTAACAGGTTTTCTTACATTCACACAGTACCCATCGACAGTCAGTCCTCCGAACGCACAAATGAGACGATTTCTCATGAAACTAAATAGATTAATTTAATTAAAGGATAGGCTGTAAAAATCCCAGAATGTCTCAGATCATTTCTTTTTAAATACAAGAGTAATACTGCATACTAATACTGTATTCATGCAAGCTATTGTTGTTTTTATTGTACAGATTAATTTGTTTGCTGTCATAATTAAGACCCACATTAGTTGACATTAGTATAGATTAAAGTCAATTAAACTTAACCAAATTAACACATAGTTTCTGATGTTATGATAACTGAATTTGGCAAGAATCAATCAAAATAAATTAAACAGAATAAAAGATCAAACTGAAATAATTTCCAAACATTTATCTGAATTTCATTTTTAAATTAGTACATAAGTATATCAAACCAAATTAAATGTGATGGAATCAATTGAATTGAAATAAAATTATTTATAGTAAAAGCTTTTGCCATTGTAGGAGCCCGTATTTTATGTATGTTTTACACGTCAACTATACATAAAAATGTATATAAAGCAGTGAAACTTTAAATAGAAAGTTATTAATTTTATTCCGTTGGGATTAAAAGTTGTTTTTTTTATTATTATTTATGTGTCAAAGTTGCACTCTGAGAATATTTTAGATCTGTATGGACGAGTACAATGTATATCATTTTAAACAAGCCCATTCATGTTGAATAAACAGCCTTCTGTCAAATGTAACCCGACATGAAAGAGCATCAAGCATGACATTACACCAATAGCTTCTAGGTGTAAAAGGAATATATTTACTTTAGAATCAACATTTAACAAAGCTGAAAATAGCATTTTCTTCATAAACTGCAAAAAAATGGTACATTTTTGATTTAAGGTAACAATAATAATAAAAACCTAAAAAGGTAATATTGTAAAGGGAAATATCAGGAATCAGGAATCATTTATTGTCATTTGCAACACATGGGGTACATGAGCATATTAAAGTATTGTATCACATTAAACTAAAATTATAGTAAAATACTAGAAAGTTTAGCAATTATTGTGTAATATTGTAAGATGTAGTCAGGATGATTTGAATATTTTAAGGCAGGAACATGCAAATAACAAAAAAATCCCTTTTCTATTAGTAAGCTGACACTTGATATGGATTTCTGGAGTATTTTAATCAAAAAGATTTCTGCCTGTTTTCATTGCAAAATGTGTACAAAACCAGCTTTGCTCTAAGATTCAATTCAACCCTAACGCCAGATGTTTGAGGTCAAACGGGACATCTGTCGAGTAGAAATAACCAACAAAAAACTACGATCTGCCGTAACCTGTTGTGAGTGGCTCCTAATTTATGTGACTTGACGTTTTAATCCAGCAATTAAATTATTCAGACTCAACTCCTTATTACCCTCTTAACCTCGACGCTTCTCTTGATTTGAGTGACACATGACGCCTTTGCTCCATTTCTGTCTGTTGACGGGCCTTGCTAAAGTCTGCCATTGCTTCGGGGACTCAAACCCTGACAGGCACTGGTTGATATTTTCTTCACCTGAAAGGATTTGCTCTTGGCAAGACGACAAGTTTGTGTCACGGAAAAAGCATGTTTTGGGTTCGTTTGAAGCATCTCTAACTAATGGCTTTCGTAGTAAATTGACCCAAGGTTGCATTTTGTGACTATTTTTCGTAAGACACGGACTTGTATGCATTCATGTTCAGTCTTGTGGGTTAAGCAGTAAGTGAGGCAACGTTGAATTGTCATGGTCCTCGTTGTTTTTTATGCTTCAACTGAATTTGTATTTATGATTATCAGTCTTAGTTATTTCCTTAGTTGTGATTAGATTTTGTTCTGGTCTCATTTATTCTTTACATTCTGTCTCTGCCTTTGTGTTGACTTCCTCTCTGGTTCCCTGTGTCATTTTCTCTCGCCTACCTGCTGAGAGCTCCGCCAACACATCACCTGAAAGGGATTTAGGAAGAATCCTAGGAAGAATATACAATAAAATAATAAAATAAGCATTTCTGTGGAAGACTTTTGTAAAGCATTTAAAATGGATGGCTTTATCTCTTCGGGATTAGTCTCTGTCTGTACTTGTAGGATGTACTAAGCACAAAGCAAATAATTAGCAGACTATCATCACGCGCACATGTGATGATCCAGGTCCCTAACTTTTTTTGTTCAAGGAACATATCAACTTGACTTTTGTTTTTTGTCTCACCTTTTACTCTCCTAATTATACCCTTTATAAGTTAAGGATAAAAAAAAATTCTTTTGAATTAACCTTATATTTCAAGTAAATGCTAAGATCACAGTGTGTGTTGGCATACAAAGGGTTCTTACCCAGCCCTTTTTTGTTAACGCTCCAGTTCTCTTTAACGATTGTTGGTGTGAATGGTTTACATAAGTTTGCCTTTTCTGACTTATGAAGATCGACACGCACCTTGCAAAGACTTATTGTCTTTGTTGTTTTGAACACGTGTGTCATATTTAATTATTACTCATAGGAGTTTCACTGTTTTTGCTAATCCTCCTCTGACTACATAAATGCTCTCAAATGAAACGTTGAGAAAGCTTGCTTAATAGATGTTCAGATGGAGATTGAGGCATCTCTGATGTGCTGCATCAGATTTTTGCTCGATATGACGAGTTTTCCATGTTTCTCATTCACAAAAGAAACCTGGTACCTCTTCTTTTGTTCACCTCTTTGCCAGTTTCCTCTCTTTCAATGAGGAACTTAACAACATATTGAACAACAGACAAAAGAAAGGGAAACCAAAGTTTGAAGGACATGTTTGAAAAAAGCCAATAACTAACGCTGCCTTTGAAAAAGCGATATAAAGAAATTACAGGGTACTCACACTTTTTCACAATACTGTACACGTAACTATATGTAATGTAGAGCCTAGTTATTGTCAGAGGATGCTTAAAGGCAAAGGTCTAAACATACGTAGTCACAAATTATATTTTAGGGTGGTTATAGAATGATTTTGAAAACACAGAATTATAACCAAACACTACGAATATGCATATTTCAAAATTGTCCCAATATCCTTCTTAAAGAGGAAGCATTTTCAACAGGGAGCCTTCAAAGATAGTAGATATCTTTAGGAAGCATAAAGCACATATATTTGCACAGCATAACACAAGTAGTTTAATGAAAATGTACGTCGAATCAATGTTATTAACAAAAATAAGCAAAAGCAAAAAAAAACATTGAGGTTTGCTAAAACAAGTTATCACAGGATCTCCTAGTGTTGAGAACTTGAGTAGGAAGGGTAATTAATTATTTGAGAGCTAGACAACAGATTTTGGCGGGGAGTATGATACAAAAAAAAATAAAATACATGAAGCTGCTCTGATAAAATACAGTTGAGTTGCTCAGCTGTGGTGAAATCTGAGCTTTTAGGTCTTATAATAGCAGGTGATATCTTGAGGACCTTCCCTCAGTAAAACACAGTGGTGGGAGTTTTAGGCTGTGGGGATGTTAAAGCAATCGTGTCGGTTGGTAGCATTCCGGTTGCTTTATGTTTAAACATAACAATAACTATGTTAGCGTCTAGAATAAAACCCTAGATGTTTGACAAAGCAGTATTGCAACTTTGTACTAGTGTTTTGTTTTACTGGCACTTATTAAGATGCTATAGTGAGAGTTTCTTCCTCTTTTTTTTGTATGATTTTCATCTCTTTTTAATTTTTAATCTGAGATTAATTAAGAGTGTGGTGAGTGGCGGCTTAGTTTGGCCACTCTGATATTTCATGTCCTGCAACACCTTCTGGTCTAGACAGGGTCTTGGATCATTATGATTTATCCACTATCGATCCCAGACTGCTTCAAACGTTTTTAAAGGTCTTTATTTCTGATTTTTTTGTATTTCTTTCTTTCTTTTATTTTTTCTATTGTATGTCAGAGTTCTTGGGAACTGGGACTTTTTGGGGGTTGTGTTTCCAGATTAATCTACCTGGAGAATTAGTCAGAAGTCCCATGGAAACTTTCTTTTTTCTTTTTTCTTTTCTATTGTTGCTGCTGACAGGTTTGGAGTTTGTTTCTCCCCCTCTCTTTGCTTTTTGAATCCGCTTCTCTCAGGTGAAGGTCCTCCTTCGCCAATGGGCTTCCTCTCCAGTGCTCAAACTTTTTTTTTCTCTGCCCCCTTTCTTTTTTGGGCTCAGCACGCTTTAAAGGCGCACCTTCCACCTCAGCTCAGCCACTCCTCCTGTCTGGCTCACAGCAGGCGGACATGTCCACTTAAGGATTGTTTTGCGCACTAGGAGAGCAAAGACATGGGATTTCTTTTGAATCCATACACGCAGGTGGGAATAACTTCCAATTCAAAACTTTTTTTTCTTTTCTTTTTGCGGACATTTGAAGCCATTTCTAATATGATGTTCCAAATTAAAGGGACATTTAGTCTTTTTTCTACGCGTTGGTTTTACTCCAGGATGCGTATAAATCATATTTGTGGTATCTGGCTCCTTGTTCCTGTTTTTTTTTCTTTCCCAAAAGTAGCTTAGAGTCAGTCCTGCTACTGTTTTTTTTTTTTTTGTGTTTTTTGTTTCCATCTAGATGATGAGTCTGGATCATGATGACTTGTCACGCTTTGCTCGTGGGTTCCTGAAGGAAGGCAAGATGTTGGCATAGCTGTTGAAAATCAGACCTGCTATGCCATAAACTTGACATCTTTCTCTCCACGTTTCGCAGCCGAACCCCAGCAGGTTTTCTGCGCTTTCTGCAAAAGCTGAAGGTGCAGCTCATGCAACCAAGCGGCGTCGGTTTACCTGGTCACACAAACTGGGTCGTGATCTATTTGGCTTGGTTTCATTTTCGCGTCAATTGCTGTTCTGTTTAAATAATCCAATGGGATGCAGTTTAGCAGCTTAGAAATGACACACATTGGTTTCGCTGCAGAAATAAAAAAATGGCTAATAATGAACAAAAAACAAACAAAAACAAACAATCGAAAAAAGTTAAGCAGACCTCATAAAGCTATGTAATAACTTGTATTATTAATAACTCCAATGCTATAAATTCAAGATATTGTCTTTAAGATATAATAGAAAATGTACATAATGTCAACATATCTCAGGTCTTTCTGTAAGGGGTTTGCATGTTCTCTTTGCACACGGGTTCTCTCCGGTTACTCTGGCTTCCTTCCACAGTCCAAATACAAGACTGTTAGGTTAGTTGGAATCTCAAAATTGTCTTAAGGCTTTGTCTCTTTCTGTGTTGCCCTTCGATGGACTGGCGACCTGTCCAGGGTGTAGTTAGAGTTTGTCTCAGTCTGATAACTTGCAGCACCCTTAGACCCTAGAAACCCCACAAGGAGAAGCAGGTTGGAAAAGGAATAGATATATGTCAACATATCTTATTAGAAATAGTCACCAGTTGTTTGTAGTTGCAGTACAAGTTAGAAAGCTGTATCCAGATGTGTTTTAATCATTGAACCTTAATCTGAAATATCTTCAATTGCATTAAATATAAAACACTTTCTTCGTTGTTTTTTTATTTTACAAAAATCTTATTCTTACAAGCTGTGATTTAAAGAAACTTTGACCCTTCTGTTGCCAAACTAGCTGGCTTATCATAAAATGTTTTAGCAAACATTTATAATAAAAAAATGAAGCATGTTTTTTATCTGGTTTGGAGCTAATCAACCAGGCTACACAAAGCGTAATGTTGACGTTATGATCTTAATAAGCAGGAGTTAAAGTGCTAAATCAAAACTTATTCCGAAAAACTGTTTTCATTTCCAATTATTACGTTAACTATTTTACAGAAAGCCAAAAACCACCTCAAGTGAGCCATCAACCTTTTGGGTTATGTTGATGGAAACACGGCTACTGAAACCAAAAGCCACAAGAGAATTCAATGTTGGTCCAAATGAACCCTCATCATAATAAAAGTAGGCTTGTATTTTCACATTGGATAATAAGGTGTTTTGATCTCTGTTTTTCATCCGTTTAAATCTACAACTTACTTTGAGCTCATAAGTTTAGCTGTGTTTCTCTTTCTAGATAAAGCCAGGAAAATATCTACAGCTGCTTAAATAAACAGTTTGAATGTTGAAAGTACTCAGAGATCCAAGCTTTGGTGTTATTTTTATTGTTTTACATGTTGGTTGGTTGGTTGCGCCAGACTTGCTCTGAATCAGGGTCTGCTGGAGTTTTTATTTGTTTGTTTTTTCATGTTAAAAGGGACTTTTCCTTTTGCACAGTCGGTACATCCATGCTTACTATCAGATATGGCTGCAAATTAAACAACTCAATACCACTCTCACCGTGAGCTTGTTTAGAAAAAAGTCAGTTGCTTATAATAGCTGGCTGGGTTTAATCAAACAGAAAACTTTTTACACATTGACATAATTCTGCCTAC
>JAVLVB010000879.1:896360-915594 GCA_032876305.1 Orestias chungarensis | reverse complement strand
TGTGTGTGTGTGTGTGTGTGTGTGTGTGTGTGTGTGTGTGTGTGTGTGTGTGTGTGTGTGTGTGTGTGTGTGTGTGTGTGTGTGTGTGTGTGTGTGTGTGTTGGACCCTTTTTCTCCATTTGTTTAAATACTTTTAGAAGTAGAAAAAAAATGTTTCAATGGTGTATACATGTGATATCTAATTCTACACACACTCAGCTGAAATCTGTCAAGTAAGTCACTTTCGACTAACCTGAGTTGTGGAAAATGCTGATTGAGCTTTTACAGTGTGTCCACAAATTTCTAGTTTGCATCATAGTCTACAAACATTTACATTTGTGTTTTTCTTTTTGACTTTTAAATTTAATGGGGTTTACAAGGCTAACAGATACTGTACATTTTCAGGGATATCATATTTTATACTGTGTTCTTTCTCATAGAATCGTATTTTTTATTGTGGCACAATTGTAATCTAACTTTTTGTGTGTTTGTGCTTTTAAGAAATTTACGCAAAACTTTTTGCCTCCTTATCATTGGAAAGAAGTATTTTTTCAGCATACTGAAAAATTGTGTGTTTACTTTAATACTTCTTTGAATAAACAATACACTACTCAGTGAAAGAAATAATATCATTGAAAAATCACTCATAATAAATAGGTTTTTGAACAACAATAGTAAAATCCTATTGTTACAAAATGATTTAAAAAAGTAACGTATTTATTTTAGACATGTAAAAATATTAAGCATATCCAGTTGTGTACTTTTATGTATTCTTGGACAGGAATACAATGGCTATAGTTTTTTTTTCTAAATAAAGAATGCTAATACTCTCTACACCCCCATGCTTTCAGCTTAAACATCTTTAAAAATTTAGTTTGATATTGAAAGGTTAAAAAGACAACCAAATAAAATGTCTACTGATTTTTTTAAATCTGGAATGAAATTGAAAGCTGAAGTAAAACGGTGGTAATCAAGTCTTGCTTGTTATTTAAAGTAGGTTTGTAAAAGTCCCATTTTCCTTTTATAGGTCAAGTAAAGGTGGCTGACTGAAATTGATAAAGAGGATGTGTGTAGGTGTGTTCTGACCTGTTAAGTGACTGTTGCAAAAGAGTTTAAAATGTAATTTAAGATATTTACAAAAAATAAATAAATAAAAAGGTTCAAATATTTTTTTTTTTTACTTGATTTCTGAAACTTAATGGAAATAGTAAAATCTCTAGAGATTGCCTAATCTTAATAAGTAAAAGTGGCTTATCTTTGAAAATTTTGCCAGAACTAAACATCTCTGAATTTAACACGGCTCCAGAACTTTCAGAAAAAATGGCATCTGATCTGACTGAACAAGACTTCAGGAACCCCGTGCTTTTCAACAGACAAGGCCAAAATAAAGATGGTTGGCAAGAACTTCCAGTACAATTTTTGGTAAACAAGGCTGGCCAAGATCATTTGTATAGCACATTTCAAAGTGCTTGAAAGTATAAAAACATATACATAACATTGGACAAGTACAATTAAATTACAGTAGCAAAAAACAAACAAAAAAAAAAAAACGACAGAGTTGAAACGCAGACTACAATTTACTACAAAACTATAACCAAACAGCATACCAGCCAAAACACTTTTTTATAGTAACAATAAGGCATGGTACTGGAAGGGATGATTTGGGCTTGTTTTTTATCCACAGGATCTGTCCATCTTGCTGCAATCAAGCTTCTCATGAAGTCTTTTGTGCCACCAAGTATTCTAAACTAAATTTAATGCAGGCTGACAGCTAAAGATTTGGGTCATATCTGGGGGAAACCCCCCCCCCCCCACTGACAAATAGGTGTCAACATGACCTAGATCTCAACCTGCTGTGACAGTTCTAGGCGTTAATCGTTTTTTTTTCTTCCGACTAAAAGTAGTTAAAACTATCATATCACTGTATATTTAAGGATGCAGCGTTTTCAATCACAGATTACATGTTTGACAAGCTTTGGGGAAACTAAAGGTTTACCACGTGACGCGACGCGACGCGCTGACGTCACACGGGTGCGCCTGTCAGAGCAGCAGCTTCCCTGCTGCCTTCATTCTCTGTCCCATCACAGTTACTCTTGTTCCTCTGCTGTCTGTGACTGCCAGGAGAGTTGGTTTACAGCCTGGAACCCAAGAGGGAGCTTTCGGGGAGAGCAGAACTACGACGACGGGCATTTTTAATGCGAAAAGAAGCGAGGGGTCACTGGGAAAACGTTGTCTTAGCCCGAAAACACCTGGGGTGTTAGCCATGCTCCTAACTTGAACATGAGTCAGACTGAAGCCAGCTTTCAGGTATTTATCTTAAAGAGACGTTTGGTTCACATTTACAGCAGCTGGTGGGTTATTTAATGCTTTTAGGAGGCATATATGAGGAGTATTAGTGTGTATTGTGAGTTTAAAGTGTGATGGACCAAAAAGAAAGAAGTTCCTATTGGTAAAATTCATTGTTTTTAATCAATTTTCTATAAAATAGAGAAAAAGGATCTGTGTTTTGGTTTGTTTTAATTGTTTTTGCATCGTGTTTAAAAACGAGTAGTTTCCATATCTTCAGATCAGATTCTCAGGACCATTCAGGTCTGGACTTTGATCCATTCTGACTCAAGGGACGTTGTTTATCTGTGCTGGTTTAATTGTTTGCAGGCATTTTTTTTTTAATTATCCTGCACTTGTCACTTTTAGGCTTCATCTAAAAAAGACATGTACATGTTTGCTTATGCCACAGATTTGCACCAGTGATTTTTACAACCACGCAGAAATATTTGCAGCTGTACCACTTCCGATGTCAGCAGAAAAATAAAAACCTAAAATCCCCGATATTGGCACTCCAACATAAGCAGCCTGTTCCAGCAGTTTTTATCCGGTATCCAGAGCCCAGTACTCACAACTAAAGGAACTTCTTTGTTGTTGTTGTTTGTCAGTTTAGCTCCCCGAGGCCAAATTCTTAAGTGTTTTGATACTTTTAAACGTGTCTCAGCTTCCGTGCGTTTGATTAAGATAGATCAGTAGCAGCCCTGTGCAATACTTGCCTGCATACGGATGAAGTTATTCAACTATTTGATTCAGGACTTAGGACACCTTCCCTCGAGGACCAGAGTTTACAACCTCTGGATTAGGTGAAATCCAGAGGTGCCCCATACTCTTTTCAGATGACAGATGGAACTGAACTCTGTTGTGATCTTGGTTTTCATGATCATGTTAATTCAATTATGTTCTCTTACAAACCCATGAGGTCTTGATGGTACAGCTTTATTTATACCTAGATTAAAATACACAAACAGGGACTCTATTTATCAATTAGATTAATTAAAAACGGCAATTGAACGTACTGGGTTTTTTATTAGTGGTGCTGGATTAAATCAGGCTAAATATAGATTAATTTACCACCGTTCTTTTTTTCTTTCTGTTTACAGTTACACCCCTGAAAAAAAAGATTACTTACAATTTAAGTAATGTAACAACGGGTGAAAAATAATTTAAGAGTTAGAACAGTTTTGCAGACCTTGTAGATTTTTTGTTTTGTTATTCTTCTTGTCAAGGATCTCTTTTCATATAGTGCTTTGTAAAATCTCCAAGAAGACACCAAAGCGCTTTGATTGGGTAAGCTACATCTGCCTCAGGGCAGATTACATAGCTAGCCTGCCATGATATCCGCGACACACCACACACATAATAATCTAAGCTATTTAACAGGGGTATTTTTATCACAAATCTCAAAGTGTGAGAAAGCTTGGCCTTTAGTTGTGTTCCATCATAAAGACTTTGATGATGGAGTGTTTGCAAAGAAAGCTTTCAATAGAGCTTGTTAGGCAGCACTGTTTTTATAGTCCTTGTCTTTGAAAACATCTCATTGTGAGTCTTAGAATTCAGGTAATCCCACAGAATAGCTTTTTATACTGGAAATAAACCATTGGCAGATCTAAGTATAAGAAATGCCATTGGTAGTTCAACTGAGGAGCGATGAGAACTGAGAAGATATTTAAAAGGGTCCTACGTGTTCAGAAACCTACAATCACATTATTAAGCTTTTTTTTCAGGAAAGTCTTTATAATAAAACCTGCTGTAGTTGAATATAATATCAAAATAAAGTGCTTTTGAATCACTTAAATTAAAGCAACACAAAGTAACTTTTTGACCTTCATAAAATAGTTTCATATCTTTTGTGATTATACTTCGACTTACAGCTCAGTGAATGACACCCTAATATCACTTTAACCAGCACTAAGCAACTTTTAGTAGGGTGACCGGCACCCTGCAACACAAAACAACTACAAACTGACTGACTGACTTTAGGAGGCTATTTAGCTATTGGTACCTGATGGTTTCTAATGGCTAAATAGAGTCCACCCGTGTGTAATCTAATCTCAGTACAAATACATGTGCATTGTGGTTGTCTCAGAGATTGTTTAAGAGAAGATTTGTTGCAGACAACATCAAGTCCAAAGAATGCAACAGACACGTCATAGACAAAGTTGTGGAGAAGTTTAAAGCAGTCTTAGTGCTATGAAAAGCTATGAACCTCTCACAATGTGATGTTGAATCCATCATCTAGAAATTGAATGAGCGTGGCACATCAGTAAGCGTACCAAGACAAGGCAGGCAGCCCAGCTGAACTTACAGGATGAACAAGTAGAGAGCACTGATCAAAGATGCAGCCAAAAGGCCCACTGAGACTGATAAAATGTAAAAATCCACAGTTCAGGTGGAGGAATATGTCTTAAGGACAACTATTAGTCAGGAACTCCATAAATGTGGTCTTTGTGGAAGAAGGGGATCAAGAAAGCTATTGTTAAAATAAAAATCATAAAAGTCTTGTTTGCTGTTTTTCACAAGCCTTGTTGGGGATACGGCAAACATGCGGAAGATGCTTTGATCAGCATTTTTTGGTCAAAAATGAACTTTTTAACGCTCTGTGTAACACAGAACTGACTCTGCACATCACTCTGAACACACACCATCTCTACTGTCTAATATGAGTTGATGGGGGAAATGGATGGAGACAAATATAGGTTGAGTCTGAAAAAGACTTGAGACTGTTGTGAAGGCTCACTTTCCAGAAGGACAACAATCCTAAACACAAAGCCAGGGCTACAATGGAACGGCTTAAAACAAAACGTATCTGTTAGAATGGCCCAGTCAAAGTCCAGACATACACCCAAACTTCTATTCACAAACAATCTCCCTGTAATCTGACTGAGCTTGAGCTAAAGAATGGGCAAAAATTCCAGTCACAAGATGTAAAGTTTTGTTTATAAGTAAAACATTTGTTTTAAACTATTACTTTGTTGCTATTTTAACATATAAACCAATATATAGCATGAGAACCTGCTAAACCTTGCACAACTATTTAACGGCTGATAAAAATGACTTTAACCTATAAGAATGATTGGGGAAAAAAAATGTGTAGTGATTTTTAGAACACAATTAGGATAAGACAAACTACTGCAGGGGATGCATTTGGGATCTTTGTCTCTAAAGATGTTTGAAAAGGGTAAATAAAATTATTTGTTGCACGGCTGCTATGTAGTTATTCCTTGAACAAGAAAATTTGTGATGCCTTGTTGGTCCATTAACGTAAGAATACGTGTTCAGCAGGCATGAACAGCGAAAACCTCACCCTCTGCGAGAAAATTGTGTCGGCCTCCTACATCCGACAGGGCTCTCAGGCTCGCCGTGGCCACGAGCAGCTCATCAGACATTTACTGGACCAGGTGGTGTTATCGGCACAATCTGTTCATGCACTGTTATGGCAGATGTCTCATTCTCTCACAAAGTGTCTTTTTTTTTAATAGGGTAAATGTCCCGAGGAAGGATGGAGCGAGAGCACCGTGGAGCTTTTCCTGAACGAGCTGGCCGTGATGGACAGCAACAACTTTTTGGGAAACTGCGGCGTTGGAGAGCGGGAGGGCCGGGTGGCGTCCAGCCTGGTGGCCAGGAGACATTACAGGTTCTGTTTGCTTTTGTTTTGTTGATATTTAGGATATGTGAGCCGAAATTGATTTATTTATTTCCTTTTTTTTTTTTTTTTGGATCATTGAGAGTGATGGATCAATAATACTAAAATGCAGTTCTCCGCTAATTTTATGTCTTGCACTGTTTGAAAGTGCTTTAAAAAAAGGCTGATGACTGGGAAGAGCAAGTTGTCTCCATGCCTTTCCCAAGTTAACATATTAGTTTTTTCTTTTTTGTCTCTGATACAAAACTACAAAAATCAATAATCCAGTTTTACTGTTTGCTTACCCAGAACCTGATGCCTGTTTTTTCTTTTCTTCTCATTTATGTATTTATGGAGACAAATAGTATCATCGACTGAAATATTAGATTGACATTTTTATATATTTTTTTATGTCATTTAAGTGTATACTCTGGGTTACAGCCACAAAGTTTTGCAATAATCACTATCAATGCAGTGCAGCATCGAGGAAATCAGCCTATGGTTTTAGTTTGTTCAAATGTTCTTGTTGGAGTTCATATTTTTTTTCTTTTAGGATTTGTTTTGTCTGAAGTTGATTTGTTTTTGCATAAATTCAGTTTAATGCTCTTGTGCTACTGTTTTTGTTTAGGTTGATCCATGGCATAGGTCGGTCTGGCGACATCGCTGCCGTTCAGCCCAAAGCTGCGGGATCCAGTCTGTTGAACAAGCTTACAAACTCTGTTGTTCTGGACATCCTGAGGATTTCAGGTGAGTACACTGTAGATTCATTGAAAGATGCCAACCATTTGCAAAAGTTTGGCTTTTAAATTAGGGCTGACCAATGCATACAATATTTTATATGTATTCCAACATCGTTGCATGCATTATGGATACAGAAGGGAACTACTTCGACTGCATAAAGATGCTGCTAGTTATTTAGGTATCCTTCATTTAGCCTCTCCATGTAATGGTATATTTTTGTATGTTTGTAGTTGTAATAAAGGATATCAAGCGGATGATGGCTTGACCTTTTTTAATATAAAAACAATAATATTTTTTTCCAATAGTATTCCATATTTTCTTAATATCTCACATCCCAAATCAAAATGTTGAGCTACTAATTTAAAAGGAAATTTTTTAGAAATATTACTATTTAACACTTTTTAAATATCTTTTTACCAATATTCATAATTCTGTATGCAACATTTAAGAATGTCCTTAGTATGGAAAATATATATTTTTTGCAGGTGTTCGCAGTGTGGCAAGCTGCTTTGTTGTTCCCATGGCAACAGGAATGAGCCTGACTCTGTGCTTCCTGACCCTCCGTCATCGGCGACCCAAGGCTCGCTACATCATCTGGCCACGCATCGACCAGAAGTCCTGTTTCAAATCCATGATCACGGCAGGTAAGCGTTCGGAGCCGAGTCAGCCTGACCCACTTTTGAATGAACTGTGTTTGGGAGCGTACATCTAGATGTATACTCTACATCTAGAACCATCCTCCATTTCTCTCCTAACAGAGAAGTTCCTCCTTTATCCAAACACTTCACTGTTTTATCAGGATTTGAACCTGTAGTTGTGGAGAACATCCTGGAGGGGGATGAGCTACGAACAAACCTAGAAGCGGTCCAACGCAAGATCGAGGAGCTGGGAGCAGAAAACGTCCTGTGTGTTCATTCCACAACCTCATGCTTCGCTCCGCGGGTCCCCGACAGGTTGATGGAACATTTCGTTTTTCAGATTTTAACACTTTTGCTCCATTTCTCTGACTGTCCTGTTCTGTGCATATCCCATCTTTTCAGGGTTGTTCAATGAGGGCTAATGAACAAAGCACTTTTTATCTGTTTGTATCATATTGTCTTCTAGGCTTGAAGAGCTGGCCACGATGTGTGCCAAATATGACATCCCTCACATCGTTAACAATGCATACGGAGTGCAGTTGTCCAAATGCATGCATCTCATACAGCAGGTATCGTCCGCCAAGACTTGATGATAGGGGTGAATTTGGAAGGAGTAAATTTAAATTCATACATCTGCATGAATTTAAAATTGATTTTCAAGTTTTAAAGTTTCTTTGAATTTTTTTTCAGGAAGGAAAAGGGATGTTACAAAGCAATATATAACTGCTCCAAATATTGGTCCCGTTATGATTGCTAAATAGCTCAACCTTTCTCTTGTCTAAACCGTAACGCTGTTCTCCAGATACCAGTTGACACCTGGGAGGCTCCATTTATTACGTTTGCTGGTGTTTCTAGGGATGTGGTATCTTTCTTAATGGGCGTGCTTTCACTCCGAGGCGATGTAAAACTAACTCCACCCAATGTTCCTATCTTTTGCAATTCATTGTAGATTTGAGCTTTAGTGCTTTCTATATTAATCCTGATCATCCAAGTTATTTTCACCTATTCAAGTCAGATGGTTGTAATTCTGATAGAGTTTGCTATTTTAACAGGACAATTACCCCAGACACACATCAAAACAGAAATGTAAGATTGTAATTAGTTAAAACGGAAAATTGTATCGAATACTTTTCAAGGAAAAGGCGAGTGATATACACAAATTCTACAGATCCTGATTTAAAAAGTTGTCAAACATTCACTTAAAATTAAACCAAGTGTTATTAATTGGTTCGGAAAGTCTGTGGTTGAAATGTGACAGTTAACCAAGCTCGAATGTCTGTATATATATTTTAATTATATAGATGATTAATATTATAAATAACTGAAGTGGTTTTTGTATCATTACTCCTCCTTGATGAGAAATGTTCAAATGCATCATTAAAAAAACGAAACTTATGATATTACACACACGTAAGGCGTGGCACACCATTAAGCTCAGCTGCTTCTAATTACACACATGTTTTTGTTTTTGGTAGACGAAGGTTGTTTAAGGTGGATTTTTTTTACTATCTTTTTTTAAATTTTTTTTATCAGGGGGCTCGTGTGGGAAGAATTGATGCCTTTGTTCAGAGCTTGGACAAGAACTTCATGGTTCCAGTAGGTGGAGCCATCATTGCTGGTTTTGATGAGTCTTTTGTGCAGGAGATAAGCAAGATGTATCCAGGTGAGCGATAAAGCAACCATATAAGAGTTAGTTTTGCCCTCATTGTTGGCTTATAAAACAGTTTTCAGGTGGTTGTTTTCAGAGGCCTATCTGTGTTTTTTTTGTTTGTTTTTTTTGACGTCTGTTCATGTATATTTAAAGCGTTAATCTTTAAAAAAAATGTTACTTTCCGTTTTTCCTGATCTGACTGAAGCTTACAGAAACACGCTCTAGTTTTCTTCTCACAGTTTCTCTTGTACACATTTGTCATTAGACCTTTCACAGCATTAGGCTGGTTAAATGTAGGTTATTGTTTATCCAAACTGGAGGAAAATGCCCCTCTCATGCCAATGAAATTAAAATTTTCATATATTTTCACTTTTGGTGAAAAACTTTATTGGTTCTCCCAGACAATTAATACAGAACATCCCTCATTGATCCTATACAACCTTGAAAGCTTTCTGAATGAACGCGTAAACAAAAATTTGGAATCTGACCGGGCTTGCCCTGCAAGCATTTGAGTGATCGAAAATTTTGAATTATTCTTTTTACACTGGAAAGATTATTGCAAGCCTCTTTTTTTCAGTAGAGGAAGTGCTAATAATTTACATATGCTTTGTTGAATCCCATCTGTCACTGTCAGCGTTATGGTTGACTTCCAGAAATCCAGGCATATTTATTTTAGTGTTTAAACCTTCTTTGACTTTTTCTTTGTGCCACTTTTTCCTTTCTATACGCTCCAACTCTGTTATTAGGATAGTAGCAAAATTGTTTCCTGACTATCACCATTTATTAAGATATAGCAATTTTTTTCATTGCTCTGTTTTGTTTTTTTCTTTTAATAAGACAAATGTAATACAAAAAAACAAAATTTTCTTCAAATCGTTTTAAAAACTTTTCTTTCTTTTTTTTATTTGAGTAAAATATTGGCACACAGACGACGACAAAAAACGTGGTAGCCCTTTTCCCTTTTATAGTGTTTGTCTTTTTTTGGTTAATAGAGATGGGA
Source organism: Orestias chungarensis (assembly GCA_032876305.1). Classification (NCBI taxonomy): domain Eukaryota; kingdom Metazoa; phylum Chordata; class Actinopteri; order Cyprinodontiformes; family Cyprinodontidae; genus Orestias; species Orestias chungarensis. The sequence goes on along the minus strand of JAVLVB010000879.1, from coordinate 905,638 downwards.
TATTATTACACATACAGCTACAGTTTATTAAACTGGGTTTTTAGGCTCAATCGTTGGCTTAAATGCTAGGTTAGTATTTGAATAGTTTTCATAGCACTTGTTGATATTACAGAAAAGCATGCCATGGACAGAAAAGAGGCTGAAGCACCCAATGAAGTCTTTCTATCACTGTCACTATTATTGTAAAGGATAAACGAGGGGTAAACTCGTAGGCAAAACATTGATTTGTTTAATCCACAGAATAAACCTCTGAGCCTATAATTTGGCCAACAGTCCACAAGATCAATAAGTACTGATCAATAAGATGCACAAACTTGAGCTGGACATTTTTCAGGGGCGGCTACTTTGTTTAGTCAGAGACTGTGGTACGAATCATTTTATAATCTGTTGGATCAGTTTTGAGCCGTTACTTGGTTGTTGGTCAGGATATAAGTCTATTAACTTTGTTTTAATTCAACAACTAAGAGTAGCAAACCGTTGCTATTACCGACAGAAATGTGCCGCAAGCTTCTTGATTTGAACAGAGTGCAGTGATGGCAAAAATGCCCCCTTTGATACATCTCAATATCAATAAATCCCTAATCTCTATTCTCAGCTCAAAATAAAGACCATGCTATGTTTATATATTTTTGTAACCACAAAATGTTTTCTAAACATGAAGTAAAATGAGGAACAAAACTTTTTTTTGTTTTTGCATATGATATGATAGTCCTCAGTCAGAACTATTGATAGAAAACCTGCTAAATGTTTGGATACTTAATTATGACTAAAGGTTGTTGTAAGTGCACCACATATCTCTTCTTTCCTGTGCCCAGGTAGAGCATCGGCTTCACCTTCCCTCGATGTCCTCATTACCCTTCTCAGTCTGGGAGCCAACGGCTACAAGAAGTATTTGTTGGAGAGAAAGGTGAGGACGGACACTACTAACCTTTCTAAAAATAAAAAATAAAAGTTCACCTTAAAACAGATTCCTCCTGTGTCAGGGTAAGTTTTTTGCTTAGTACTTTATGCAACAGTACCTTGCTTTAGCACATTTTGCCACCTTAAAACCATAAACGTTAAAATGTTTACGTTGAATCTTATGTGACTGATTGACAAAGTGCGCAATTTACTTTACGAATTAAAATGTAAAACATGAGGCAAGTTCAACAAACTACTTTTAGATAATATGGATCTATTGAATGTTTTTTTTGCTTGTGTCATATTAATCTCAGCCTAAATCCAGCTGTTCTGTAAAGGTCTCAGAGAAAATTATTAAACGAAACACTTCATAACCGCAAACAGACGGGTCAGGGAGAAAGCTCTATAGAGGTTAAGAGCAGAGTTGGGGTATACAACAATATCCCAAAGTGTGAACATCCCTAAAAGGAAAGTAAAATCCATAATTGCAATTCTTCCAAGACATGGCCGTAAACCTTAAACTGACCATCCAGCAACTCTGCAGGAGCAGCCGAGGTCCACAGCTCATCTGGTCGAATCTGCTGAGGAGACATCTGTTAGTCGTGCACACCTCAAATCTGAACTTTATTGGAAAAGTGAAAAGAAGAAAGTCATTGTTGAGAGAGCGACCTATAAAGTCCAATTTTGAGTTTGCCACAAGCTGAAGGAAATAAACATCTCACAGGTCAGATAAGACTATCCTGGTCAAGGTTGATTTGAAGATGGAACTAAATACAGAACAATTCTGGAAGAATCCCAGTTGAAGCATGCTACCAGATCTACTATGACTGGCTTGAATCAGATCTAGCTAAATCAATTCCTTGTGTCCTACTGTCCTTCAGCATTTTGATGTTCCAACACAACTGAGCCAATGGCTAAATCTGCTTTAATGCATGCCATTTATCTTTGCATAGACCCGGTGATGAGCCATTAGTTTGATTAAAATGTGTTGATGTTCATCTAAAAGCTGCAAGATGGTAGCTTGCATTTTCATGTGTTAGAGGGGCCCAGTCAAAGTCCAGGCCTTACAGCAACCTAGACTTGCTCGCACTCCTTACTGTCTGAAAGAGGCGGAGGTGTTTTGCAACAGGCGATAGACTAAACTTTCACGTTCTAGATGCGCAAACCTGAAAGAAATCATTTTATTTGTGGAACAAAGTTTTTTTTTTTAAAGGGTTGACTTAATACAAATGCATGCCACACTATTCAGACATTTATTTTTAAAAGGTTTTGAAAGTCTTCAGTTACGTCACCTCATAAAACCAAATAAAAATGCAGTCGTAAGATGACAAAGTGTGAATATGGGTGTGAATATTTGTACCTTATACGGCTGCTTCAGCTGGCAGATGTGCGGAATTACAGCTTTAACGCTGCGGGCTGCTTCGTGCGTCCTTTTGACTGAAAGTGGGGGACTCTGGTCTCGAGCAAGCACTTTGCTTTGTAGAGGGAGGGCTGCGCTGTAGAGAGATAAAATTGATCCTGAACTTTTGGAGTTAGTCACAATGCAGCATTCCCCTCTTCAGACCAGAGGCACTGCAGCACTCCCACTCCTACACACTGCTGTAAATGGGCTGTTGGTGAACAAAGCGTACATGCTTTCAAGCTCACATAATACAGCAATAAAACCTTAGCATGAAAGGGAAATTTTGACATCATTTCAAAGTAACATCCTTAATTAGGCTTTATTTAAAAGTTTTCAAATCAGTAAAATACAACCTCAGATACACAGCACTGCTTCACAAATGAGATTAATTCATTTAAACCCAACATATAAATTATATATGGCAGGTTTCTGCAGGTTGCTAATCTTGCATTTTGCATTCTACCCCAAGTCCAGTATTAAATGCAAATAATTAGCTAGAGGCCTGGTTAGCAAAGGAGCCACGGCTGAAGATGAAATATAGGAGGTGCCAACAATACATATGAGAGGATGGCTCTGAAGGATGAAGTGCTCAGTGAATGCTTGAGTCAATGGAAGATAGAAGAGAAGAAGGTGAAGGAACCGTTGTGGAACGAAAGACCGACAGATAGCTGATATGATTTTGGCAACAGTTGATGCTTTTGTGTTAGGGATCATTTTCCAAACTCCAATAGAAATCTGACCCAAACTGTCACCCCCACATTTAACAATATTAGGTAAGATGTTCAGGGGACAGCCGAGGAACCTCTGTGGATCAAGCCTTTCTTAAAGCGGGACACACTGGAACACCATTTTCACTTTCAACAGTGAACTACTTTAAAATAAACAAAGATAAAATCAGCATCTTAACGCACAAATAGCTTGCACAAGATGGATGCCTTTCTTGATAAACATTTGATGATCAATTGATTCATCAATTCAGCCTCAATCCAAAAGATTTTATTTAGACAAGTCGAGTTGAGGCTCTCAAATCCAGACATGTTGATGAGTCATTATAACCAGGTGCAAGTCCAGATCAATTCTTTAGTGACTAAAATATAACCTGGTTTTAAAACATTTGAAACCTTTACGTTTTAACAGGAAATATTTGCAAAGGTATGTCATAAATCACACTGTAATGAGGCAAACCACTGTGAGTAAAATTGGAGAGAATTCCAGATTTTCGAATGAAGAGAACAGGAAGTTCTTTCTATTTTGATATTTTCATCCAGGATTGTCCTTGTTATATGTTGCAAGATATTGTTGGAAGTGATTGATGTCATTTAGTACATGTTTCAGTTGTAGGAAGAGTTGTTTGATCAAGATAAATATTGTCTGCCGGACTCAAGTATTACTTACTGGTCTAGGTCAAGCCAGCCGTTGCCTAATCAACTAAACTGTGTTATTTGATGTTTTGTTGTTTTTATCTGCGGTTTTATTTGCTTAATTATAAGAAGCAGTATAGACCACTTGATCTTTTGTTTAATTATGCCCCAATATATCATGCTTTATATCTGGCCTGTTGTCTGACCTGGCAGGATTAATGCCCATTTATTTCTACTGGTCTGCTGTTCTGCATAATTGATGAAGAAAATCAGTGTTTTGCAGATCCCAGCCAGGTCCTCGCATCTCTCAAGAAGGGAGCGCTGAGCTTTAAATAATTTAGACTTTCAATCTTTTGAGGTTCACTGAAAGCTGCTTGTAGCACTGATTTAGCAAATGTTGTTTTACACCACAGTTAAGAGGGGAACCGTGTTGTTTTCATGCTGGAGCTTTTAGACCCAAACACTGAGGGATTGTGTGGATGGTCGTAGCCAGCTGTGTCCCTCCTCTTCCACTCTGGGAAAATCAAGTTGTTCTTTGTTATCGGGGAACAAGGGACACATGGGGACACTTGATGCGGTTAAAACACGCTTTGTGTTTGAGTCATGAAGGAGAAAATGCTCTTGAATTAGCAGACACACACCTCTAGTCGCGGACAACACGCCCTTTTGAGGCGTCAGCAGGGATGCTATAGCTAGCAGCAAGCGGAGGAGGCAAAGAAATTGCACAATGTGGTCGTCTAGGTCTGGTCTCTTAACATCTGCGTCCTGAACTCCTTTGGCCTTAATATTTATTCTTTCGTGAGCAGCTTCCTCCTCTGCCAGCATCTTTAAAGCACGCTCAGTTTGACAGCATATTCTTCCAGTCAAGTTCTCCTAACTGATCCAGTCTGTGGAAGTGGGCTACCAACAAACATGCCCACCAAGAACATGAATTCTGCCAATTTTCTGAATAAACCAATAGAAAAAATGCCGGCACAGTTTTAAATTGGGCTGCGGTTGTTGCCATAAATAGCTTTACTCATACAGTCTGCTGTGCCCTTTGTTTCTGTCCCCTCTGCCTCGCCGTGTGTGCATGGGCTACAGGAGATTTATTCTTTCCTGGCCGAGGAGCTGAAGAACCTTGCGTCTGCACACGGAGAGAGATTGCTTCACACGCCACATAATCCCATATCGCTGGGTGAGCTCTAAGTGCAGATCATGGACCAAGCACATCATATTGCAGAGTTTATGTTGTTAACATTTAAATTTTTCTCTTTTCAATCAGTTGTGTGTATACTTATGTGTGTGCTTTTGTTGGTTGTTGGGCTTGTCTCCTCTCCTTCAGCCATGTCTCTAGATGGTCTACAGGCCTCAAGCAACCAGGCGGTGACTCAGCTCGGGTCCATGCTTTTCACCCGACAGGTATCAGGAGCAAGGTATTAGAACTGGTCATGCAGTGCCTTGCATAAGTATTCGTACCTGTTTTAGCCTATTTTTGTTTTCGCATTTAAATTCTGTTTTAGATTTAGGCTTATTTAGGCTGACGCCAATGAATAAAATCTATTGCAAACAATAAATCTACCTATTTAGTGAACGGTGTTGCCATGCTTTAAATTAAATCTCTATAGAAATGCAGGGCTTAATGCAACGCAGAGGAACATACTGAAGAAAATATTTGAGGTAAAACATAAACACAAATATCCTTAACTTTAAACCGATTTCTGTTCTAATCATCATATCAAAATAAAATATGGTACAGCTGTACTCCTAATCTGATTTGCCAGACAAAGAGGGTTCTGAAATTACCTTAGATTAAGAACATTTTAAATGTATTTGAATAAGACACTATATATGATGCAGTGTTTGGTAACTAGGATGAATCAGAATGTATGTATTATTGGATTGAAATGAGTTTTTCTTGTGAAGTGATGTCAGACAACAATGGTTGGGAGTTGGTTCTATATAAATAAACTGAATTGAATTGATAAGCAATGTAGATAGAGCCCCTTGGTAATTTGAGAGGAACTGCAGGGAAATGCAGCTCAGTTGGGATAATGTATTAGCAGAATAAGAGCGGGAAGAATAAAGTCATCATTATAGAACAAAAACTTTATTTGAATAACGAGATGAATGATTGGTTTGAAGATTTAAACCCCTGAAATACATTTTTCACAGCTGTAAATAAGTCTATAAGTAAGCATACAAATATCCAAGTGAATAAAATGGAGTGAAAAAATTAAAAACAATATAACGACTTTTAGGATAAATGTCTATACTTTAGAATAATTTATTTCTGGACTAACCAGCCTGTAGACATTCATGATCCCGACAAACGAACGAGCTGGAGCTATGTTACGTGGTTAAACAGCCCACCGTATCGTAAGCTTCAATATTCTCTGCATCAATATGTATGTTGCACCGTTGTTTGTTCCTTCAGTCCATCCTTTCATTACAATGCATTTCTCCCCCATAATGTTTTCTGATATGCTCAGTTAGCAGCCGGTACCTGATTGATTTAACAATTTTGTAATTGTGCAAAGTTTAAGGTTGCCGATCCCCAGGCTAAGAACCAACGAACACATTCCCTCAAAATCTTGACTTTGTCCAGTCGTATTTTTTATTAAAACGTAATCATTTCTATCTAAAAAGAAACTATTTGTACTTTGCTTTGCATTTAAAAATGGTTCCAGAGTGATTCCACTGGGGAAGGAGCAGACCGTAGGTGGACACACCTTTCGTGGATTCATGTCGCACTCAGAGTCGTATCCTCGTCCCTACCTCAACGCCGCCTCTGCTGTTGGCATCACCCGAGAGGACGTGACGCTGTGCATGAAGAGGCTCGACAAATGCCTGAAAGCTCTGAAGAAAGATGGGAAAACGGCCATAAGTGGCTCCACAGAACCTGAGGCCACTCAGGTGGTGCCTGATAAAGAATGACAGCGAGAACAACATTGAAGTTTCTGCTCCAATTCTCTTATCCAGAAATATGCTTTAAGAGACTCCAATCTTGATTATTAGCTAAAAATCCAAAGATTCATAATTTCTGAAATGTAATTTATAATTAAAGCTGATTTTACTGTTAAGTCTGTCTGCATTGCTGTAAAACTCTAAGCAGTCTGTGTTGGATTTTACCGAGTATAGATTTGTGGTGTGTTGTGCCTTGTCTTCTCTAGCCAGCTGTAACGTGATCTGAATGTTGCTGTGGTATTAACTCCATCTGAAGCCTGTAAAGTGGATTAGCTCACTTTATCTTTAGCCTCCGTTTCAGATAATCAATGATAGAGGGGCCGATCGTTGATCATCCCTGTGTTTACAGATGGAAACCACACACATTCACATCTACAGGGATCTCTGTATTAGCTCAGAGTTTTGATTTCTGTTATGGTTTCATCTGTGCATAGTTTCCTGGAACTCATGAAAGCTAAAAGATGGTTCTAGTAAGTATATGCTTTAAAGCAAGAATCATAATTTACACCAGCCATCGTTTCAGTTCCCAGATGTTTTCCTACCTGCACACTCGGAGTACATGTGCAGCGAAGGCAGCTGCAGAACGGCCCCCTCTCAGCAGCTTGTGAGAGTGGGCTGGACTCGGAACGGTTATGCTGTTGTATCAGCACATTTCCACTCATCCCAGCTGTACTAAAACATTACCAAAACATAATGGTAAAACACTGTGACAGAAGCCTGGTACAATGCCGCAGCTTCAACAGAAGATAGAGGGTCTGGAAAAGTTACAAAAAATCTATTCCAATGTGCTCAGTTGTGCTTCTTTTCAGAAAAGAAGGAACAATATGTTTGCTCTACCTATGTTGCTGTTGCACTGCAGCAAAGCTTGAAAAAGGATCTAATCAACTGCTGTGAAATTTACTACAAAATCAGGCTTCTATGGTTCTCTGAAAATGGTGGCAGATTGAGAGGAAGAGCCTCTTTCTATCTGCACTTAAAACTCACTAATCTCTGTACAATCAGAGCACAAAGCACCCTGGGGGGTTTTACCTGACAAATTGGTCATTAATGCTTGGTTGTCTAACCTGCAAGGAGATTATTAATGATTCTAAAAGGTAGCAGCCTAATTATCTGTTGTTTTTCAGATATATTGCGAAAATATATACGTAATGCAATGTAATTCTGATAATTTAAAAAATCAATGCCTCACACATTTTGGATGATCATAATATGGCCTATACCCCCATGGTCTGTTCATCATTGGGAAATAAAATGACTGCAATTATACATGATTATCAATTAATCCATCGAAACTTTGGATGAAGCAGACTCCGATACATGGCCTAATTTTCTTGTGTCAGCTATTCCTGAACCAGAGTAATGGAAGAAAAAAGGCTTAACAGTCACAACATATTGCTGATTTTGAAGGAGCAAGTTCAAAATAAAGTCTGTGAGAAGTTTAATTGTTGAGGTCACTCACTTCAAAGAAACATCCATTTTACCAGTTATGTTTTTTAATTTTAAAATACATGCACTGAAAAATTAAAGAATTGCTGGAGTGGAAGAAAAAAAACTGCTCTTAAAATGGATGTAAGAATAGTGAAGATAATAAGGGCTCAGCCATTCAAAAAGAAAATTACTTTGTGTCATGCCAGTGATTTTAAAAAAACTATGCTGAAGAGGTTGCACATTTTATTGGAATTTCATGAATTGGGAAGTGATATTTGGTCAAATCTGAACACCTTATAAACACCTTTAATTCATGTTTTCTGATGCAGGAGAGGAAAACTTTCCTTGAAATGAGCAATAACTTAATTCCAGGCCAACAAAGAGTAACAGTATGGAATAGATGGCCCGCTATAAGACAATTTCTAGGATTACATTAAAGATGCTCTTTCTGATGCAGAACTAGGAAATGTAGAGAACTTTTTCCACTTAATTTGGGCTCAACAACCTGTTAAGCATTTATTCAACACAGAGTCGCAGCAGCTCATTTCGTCAGTGACTCACAGTAAAGCTAAATCTCCAAGCATGTTTTTGGGTTACACAGTAAATGTGTTGGGCCTCTAATGAACTTGCATGTGTCCAAGCAAAAGCCACCGTAAGAAGTGTAGGTTTCAGTCATGTTTTGGCTTCTGTTTTGAACACAAAAAAAAGTGATGGGTTTTTAAGAATTTAGTTTTGTTTTTTCTATATATTCAGGAAAATCCTGATATAGTCATCCTCTTTTAGGGTTAATACTCTCGTGCATGTTAACAGACAGGGATGCAAAGATGATACTTATCTACATGGAGGCTCTGTCCATGGTGCTGCTGCGGCTCTGCACCTCCAGTTCTTTATCAACTCTATAATTCTATAATGCCTAACAATTAACTTACTCATTTCTCTCGTTCTACTCAAATAAATGCAATTACTGTGTCAGTATGTTATCAAAACATTAGGTGTGTGATTTTAAAAAGTTTTTTAGGAGTAATTCCCACAAAAAGGCAGTTTTTCTAATGTGAAATCATAAATGGGATCCATTTATTGGGGTTTTCTATTTGCAGAGTACATGTTGTTGTTTAACCAACAGTGATAAGTCTGAAGTCTCCTCATTCTCTCTCTCTCTCTCTCTCTCTTTATTTCTCTCTCTCTCTCTCTCTCTCTCTCTCTCTCTCTCTCTCTCTCTCTCTCTCTCTCTCTCTCTCTCT
>JAVLVB010000879.1:869075-896260 GCA_032876305.1 Orestias chungarensis | reverse complement strand
CATTTTGCAAAATGTATGACCATGTATCACTTGCATGGTCAGTAACTTGTGTCTAACTTTGAGCCAGTTACTGTAATAGGTTGCATAGGTTTTCAAGCGAGAAAAGCTTTTGAACCCTCCTGTGTGCATTTAGCGGTCTTATTGGTACGAGAGACTTTCAAATGGGTCATTAATCGAAGTTGTTGCTCAGCTGCAGCCTCAGCTTGGATGTCATCATAAACACGGGTGAAGCAGATGCACAGCATCTGGTTTGATGCAGATTTAGTCAGAAGTTTAGATGGGCTCATAGCTCCGCATCGATGTTTAGTCACTCTTCCTGGCACGCTGATGTTATTCCAGAAGCCTAATGTTAAGTTGCTTTGGTTATTCTAAACCCATTTTAAATGAGAAAAACAAATATGGAGGACATTACTTCAGTAATGTCTGTACCAATAGCAGCAAAGCAGTCTCTTAGCATGATACTTCCACCTGACAGTTGGTGCAGGGTTCTTAGACTTTGATTCACGTCAACATATTCCTTGCTATTTGCCAAATAGCCTCATCTTTGTATCGTATGATGCCAGAATGTTAAAGGCAGCAAGTCAAGTTTAAAGCCAGGATCAGGTGCCGGCTTGCTTTTTTGCACCCATCAGTTGATGTTAGAATTGTGCCACATCCAAATAATTTGTACCTACATACAAAGGATTGAATTAGTAGTCTTGAATCTGCAGATGTATAGAAATGTCAGTACATGCTATGATTTGTTGACTAGAAATGTCCGCCTTTCAGTTAGGGGAAAATGGCATTATAGCACCAGGCAATTAATACAGCGGAAAGCGACTGAAACCAGGGAGTTTAACCACTAGCAAGGTCAGATTAGTGGGTTGCCAAAATTTTGAATAAACAGATAAGGAAAAGGATGAAGCTAAAACAAGATGCCACATAACACAGAATAATGGAAATACAACTAGGTACATCAGGACTTTGTTGTACAGAACATGACTGAAGAGTAAAAATAAATGCAAAAGTAAAAATCAAAGTGACAAAAATAGCCTGTTGGGTTATAAATCAAAAATATTTTTCAAACTTGTGGTAATTTACCGTTTTTCTTCTTAACTCTCCGCTGAATTCCTTGGTTTTTCCCATTGTTCTCGGTACTGATCAGTGTAATGAGTGACATCAAACAGCAGCTGCATTTTATGAAAGCCACCGAAAACAAGTTGATAAGGACTTGGCCTTGTCAAGTTAAGATACATTCTAGAGCTTTTAACAGTATTTGGGAAAATAGTGTTAAAATGTATGGATTTAAGTCTCCATGTATGATTTTGACTCTTTTTGAATTTGAGATAATCCACTTTATCTTCCAATCTGCACTTCTGATGCTTGTTATTAAAAATCTTTAAAATTGTTTGTTGTTTCATCATTCCACCCTGAAAAAAAGACTATCGTAAATAAATAAATAAAACTCCACACATAATATGATAATAATGCTCATCGTAAACCTCTGACCAGAACTATATGCGTTTCAGTTCAACTTTTCTTGTTAAAAATCTAATTTTTGATTCATCATCCGACATTATTGGTGGTGTTTTGGTCAAATCTTTAGGTTATTCTACTCTGAGTGTTGCCATTTTTTTATCAATTGCAGACTTTTGAATTCAAACTCCCTTACAACTGTGAGAGATGATGCTTTCTCTGGCCTCCCACATCTGGAGTACCTGTAAGTTGTTGCATTACAAAGTTTTGTTACACTTCCTTGTCTTTCTTTGAACATGTTGGCATCCTAATGCAAGGAAGTTTTTATTTTTTTCAAACAATCTGCATACATTAAGATTAATGTTGATGATAATTGGTAATGTTAAATCACATCATTTTCTCTGCTCGTAACAACTGACTCATAATGCATCTCAATGATGATCAAAAGCATGATTAAAACCATAGAATCAATTGGAGGAGAACCTGTTAGAAGTACCAAGAAAATTAAGATTTTGGTGGAGCTTCACTTTTAAATAAGACACCAACCTTTAAACATGCAGCCAGAACTGTAATGAAACTGTTTATATAAAAATGTGTTAATGAGTTGGATGGTCTCTTCCAATTCTAAACCTAAATCCAAATAAGGGAAAGTTTGAGCTAAACTCTAAATATGAACGGGTAAAAATGTAGCTGTAGATGTGCATTGTTAGTATATTATATAAACGTAAAGCTTGAAACAGTGATTGAAGCAAAAGTCGGCTCTACAAAAAGGTCAGTTAAAGGGGGGAAGGATATTAATGCTTCTTTGTGATTTTTATTCGTAGAAATTTTTCTTAATCGTACATTATTTTCAATCCACTTAACATTTTATTTCATGAGTCAAAATTATGGAAAGTTAAATAAGTAGTAAAACCACTGCCAAAAAATGTAAAAGTAATGCTGCCTAATGCTTCGTCACTTGAACACAAATTTTCAATTTTTTTTATGTTTGTCTGTTTTTAAATCACAGGTTTATAGAAAGCAACAAGCTGGAGACTGCATCTAAATATGCCTTCAGAGGACTAAGGGACTTGACTCACTTGTATGTTACAAAAATGTATTGAAGACCTTTAGTCTTCTTGCACTTACTCCCCTGCTTTGTTTCACACTCTGGAGTTGTTTTTCAGGTCTTTGGCAAACAACAACATTAACTTCTTACCCAGGGATGTTTTCATTGACCTGGACTCGCTCATAGAGCTGTAAGTTCACTACAGGTTTTTCTTTATTGTTGTTTCTCTGTCTGTAATAATTTGCATTGGTCCGGATTTGCAGGGACTTGCGAGGCAACGCCTTTGAATGTGACTGCAGAGCCAAATGGCTCATGATGTGGCTGAAGAGCACCAATGCCACAGTATCGGATGTCATGTGTGCTGGACCAGAGGACTTGAAGGGCAAGCGCCTCAATGACATGAGCAGCCTGCATAATGAGTGCATCTCGACGGGTGAGTACCGCTTCATTGCTGACATCAGTGAGGGTCGCCTCAGCTGCATCGTTCATGGTTTCACCCACCTTTTTTCACAGATTTTGTCCTTCATCAGTCTGTGGCCTCCGAGTCGCTGTCAGTTGACACGTTCAGCTTCAAAAATGATGTCTATGTGACTATTGCTGCTCCCAGTTTAGACAGCTGTATGGTTTTACAATGGGACCACATTGAAATGAACTTCAGAACATATGATAATATCACAGGTAAGGTTCAATCCACGTTCAAATATATATAAATATTTTTATATATATATATATATATATATATTTATATATATATATATATAAACTGATTGCAATGATGTGGAGGTGCCAACATCTAATATTTTATTCAGAATAGAACACAAAGCACAAATCAAAAGATTAAACTGTGAGAATGTATCATTTTAACGGAAAAATACGTGTTCCAGTTTAGAAATAGGAATTATCTCCCATTCATGTCTAATAAAGGCCTCTAACTGTTCAATCCTCTTGGGCCTTCTTTGTCGCACCTTCCTCTTTATGATGCGCCAAATGTTCTCTATAAGTGAAAGATCTGGACTGCAGGCTGGTCATTTCAGTACCCGGATCCTTCTCCTACGTAACCATGATGTTGTGATTGCTGCAGGATGTGGTCTGGCATTATCTTGTTGAAAAAGGCAGGGTCTTCCCTGAAAGAGATGACGTCTAGATGGGAGCATATGTTGTTCTAGAACCTGAACATAGTTAGAAATGGCTTTCTCTTTGCACCGTAGAGTTTCACCTGGCTACGGCGGATGGCACGGTGGATTGTGTTCACTGACAATGCTTTCTGGAAGTATTCCAGAGCCCATTCTGTTATTTCCTTGACAGTGGCATTCCTGTTTGAGGTGCAGTGATGTTTAAGGGCCCGGAGATCACGAGCATACAGTAGAGTTTAACGGCCTTGACCCTTACGCACAGCAATTGTTACAGATTCTCTGAATCTTTTGATGATGTTATGCACGGTTGATGATGATAATTTAAAACTCTTTGCTATTTTGAGCTGGGTAACACCATTCTAGTATTGCCGCACTATCTTTTAAGAATCAGTTTCAAGAATCAAGAATCAGTTTATTTATATAGCGCCAATTTAAAACAGATGCCGCCTCAAGGCACTTTACAAGAAAATCAATTAAAATTAAAGATACATCATAAACAAGTATGCATGTAGCGACAGTGGAGAGGAAAAACTCCCCTTTAACATGTAGAAACCTTCAGCAGAACCAGGCTCAGTACAAGCAGCTGTCTGCCACGACCGACTGGGGGTCTTTCTGCGCAACAATGGTGGAATTGGTGATCCTCTTACCATCTTGGCTTCTGAGAGACACTGACACTCTGAGAAACTCTTTTTATACCCAATCATGTTGTCAATTGACCAAATTAGTATTAATTGGTCTTCCAGCTGTTCGTTATATGCTCAATTTCCTTTTTCCAGACACTTAATGTTACTTGTCCCAACTTTTTGGGGATTTGTTGACACTGTGAAATTTTGAATCAACATATTTTACCTTTAAATTGTTACATTTACTCAGATTAAACTTTTGATATGTTCGCTATGTTCTATTATGAATAAAATATTAACATTTGCCATCTCCACACCATTGCATTCAGTTTTTATTCACAATTTGTTCAGTGTCCCAACTTTTTTGGAATAAGGTTTGTGTGTATATATATATATATATATATATATATATATATATATATATATATATATATATATATATTTAATATATATACTTAAATATAAATGTATCCTACGCCACAATGCCAAATAACACTGAAATTGAATTAAATGTGCCATTCGTTATACAAACGTGTAGCCTGCATAGTTCTGTACTTCACTTATTACTAAAAGGTTGCACCAGTGACTTAATATTAATTCAATTTTTAAACTTCGCCGCAAATTCTCAGTAGTATCAGGTACTGAATACAAATGTAATCCACACTTGTTCAATGTTTCTTTCTGAATAATATTGAATTAAATTTCTGTTATCTTCACATTTATTGATTTACTTTTCTTGGCTGGTCACATAAGATTCCCATGATATACATTATTGTATGTGAGTTGAAACAGGCTTCATTTGCAGTGTTTAATCATATAGTGCTTTTTAGTATTTATACATTTAAATAACACATAATTCTGGATAACAATTTTAACCTTTTGATAGAGTTCTGTTGCGTAAATGTAAACACAGCAGCTGCCTCACACGTTTGACTAAAAATCTAACTGAACATTTTTATTGAGTTTGCAGTGAACGATTTTGGGTGGTTTGGAGAAAGGAGGAAGGGAAGGTCTCGAAAACACAAATCTTTTTCATGTGGAAAAACTATAAACAATTGGTTTTAGCCTTGGGGTCAAACTTTTTTCGATTAACACTAATAAAAGATGCTGTTAGAGTTAGCCAGTTCATTTTAGATATTATCCACCTTTAATCACTCAGTTATGCCTTGGTTTATGCTTGTAGTTGTGTGATATATGTTTTTTTCTGTTTGTAGGTCAGTCCATTGTTGGTTGCAAGTCAGTCATTATCGAGGATGAGGTTTACGTCATTGTGGCTCAGCTGTTTGGCGGTTCGCACATTTACAAGTTTGATGATGATCAAAGCAGGTTCAATAAGTTCCAGGACACTGAAGTGTCCAAGATCTCCAAACCCAATGACATTGAGGCATTTCAGATTGGAACTGACTGGTTCTTTGTCATAGCAGACAGCTCCAAAGCTGGTTTGTCAACCCTCTACAAGTGGAATGATAATGGTTTTTACTCCTACCAGTCCCTGCATGAGTGGTTCCGTGACACAGACGCAGAGTTCCTGAACTTAGATGGGAAGGCTCACTTAATCTTGGCAAGTCGTTCACAGGTTCCTGTGATTTATCAGTGGAGCCGGAGCAATCAGAAGTTCATCCTGCAAGGTGATATCCCCAATATGGAGGATGTAGTAGCTGTGAAACACTTTCGGATCAAAGAGGAGCTATACCTTTCCCTGACCCGCTACATTGGTGACTCCAAGGTTCTAAAATGGGGACCCAAACAGTTTTCAGAGATCCAGGCTGTACCGTCCCGAGGCTCAATGATCCTGCAGCCATTCTCATTTAGGGAACGCTACTACCTGGCTCTGGGAAGTGACTACACATTCTCACAAATCTACCTTTGGGACGATGACAAGAAAGTCTTTGACCGCTTCAAGGAGGTGTACATTCAGGCACCACGCTCATTCACTGTGGTCTCCACGGACCGCAGGGAGTTCATATTTTCCTCAAGCTTCAAGGGGAACACTCAGATCTTTGAACACATCATCATTGACCTGACCTTGTAAGGGGCTGTGCCTTATTGTCCCTCCCACAATCAAATGTCTTCCATTCAAAAGATATTTTACTGAAACATAGGAAGACGACCTTATGAATGAGTACATTTCAGTCAACGCATATTCATGATTTATGGTAGAGCTTGGTGAGGCATTGTGATTGAATTTTTTCAACGGATTCCCACTATGATAGATCCATGAGCTACAATAACTCAAAGAATCTTTACCTTTGCTCTAATTTTTGCCAACTAAGGATGATAAACGAGTCTGCCTCTTTCCCCATGTTCTAATATCCTGTGATGTACATTATCCTGTCCTTTTAGAGCAGATATTTGGTGCTCTGGTGGACTTACAGTGCCTCCTCCTGGCCGTGATAATGTATCACACCTTTCTTTCCTTAGAGGGAATGTCTCGAAAGCACAAACCTTTAACCATCATAGATGAGATCCTAGAATGTAGTTGTTTAGTGGGAATGTTACTGTAGGTGCTATTGACTGTAAGACACACACAGCAATTGCAAAAAAATAAAAATAAAAATAATAAACGGTTGTGTCAAGAAGTGAAATATTAAGGAAATAGGTGATTCCATCTCAGATTAATATACTTGGATGGATATTTTTGTGAAGATCGGGTAAATTGAATAACATTTTTGAAGTCTAAACAAAAAAAAATGTTTGTGATTTGTAAGAGGAGATTTTGTGGAAAATCATTAAGTAAAAAAATGTAAATATATCCATTGAAACTAAAAGCCTTTCTCTGTTCTCCTCTAAAAAAAAAACAACTGAATGTCGATCTTATACCAGGTGTACATATAATCAGGACTGCAATGTCCTACCTTATCTTAACAGTTCTTTACACTTACTAACAAAGATCAGTTGATACAGCAGCCTGCAAGAGCATGACATAAAAATGTGAAATTATTTTTTGACAAACCTAACAAAGTCTCAAGTGCTTTTTTAAGATGGAAGACATTTCACGAATTCAATAATAATAATTTTATGCAAGGTTTATAATTCTTAAAAAAAAATGTAA
Organism: Orestias chungarensis; assembly: GCA_032876305.1. Taxonomy (NCBI): domain Eukaryota; kingdom Metazoa; phylum Chordata; class Actinopteri; order Cyprinodontiformes; family Cyprinodontidae; genus Orestias; species Orestias chungarensis. Next base: position 888,949 of record JAVLVB010000879.1, on the reverse strand, counting down.
AAGCCTATTGAATGTTTCTGTTTAAAACTGCTGTACATTCATTCCATTGTGAATTGAAATAAAAGGTTTGACTGTAAAAAAAAAAGATGTTATAATTTTGTTAGTGTGAGTTAATGAGTGTGGTAAAAACATTTTTGCATCGCTTATAGTTTTTTTTAATGCAATATAAATAATGTCACTGCTGGTTGTAATAGGGGGGAGGCACATTATGTTTATGTTTGTTTATGTTTCTTCATTTAGAAGACTCTTTTATCCAAAGTAACTTACAAAGTAGAAGCAATGTTACAAGTTACAATAGTAACAAAAAACTTGTGTCAACAACAATGAAATGATATAAATTGTGAGTTTTGATTATGGCCATTTTTCTGGTACATTTTTGCCTTTACATAATCCCCCTATGACTTCCTGTAAGTTTGTTTATGTCAGACACCCAAAGAAATAGATAAAGTGAGTTCGTAAATGGCAATTTCAAGTACATCATGCTGTGTAAATATATTAAAACTATACAAAACTTCATTTTCTTATTCCAGGAAATATCTTATTGTGTCTGCTCAAACCTAATTTTACTGGACTGTATTGTAGGCACAATTGAATTGTTGTTTATCCAAATAATATATTAACTTATATTAAAATAGTATAGGTTTGATTTTGATTTATCTTCAGAAGAGCCTTGAGTTGACAAAAGTTATGAAGTGTTGCTGTATAAATGAATAGAAAAAACTGAAGCAGCGTGATGCACAGGCCTTTCTTGAAACACATCTTCCCCTTTGTAGCTTAAAATCACTTATTTTCCTGCCAGTACTTTGGAAAACATGTAAATCAGCACATAAGTTTAGCAGCTCTTTGTTGCCACTGTTAAAAGTTTTAAAATAATACCAGTCTTGTTTAAATCAAGAAATCAGGGCACCTTAACACAGGCTTGATAAATGGCTTACTACGCGGATATAAGTTAAGCTGAGACCAGTTTGCCTCTGTGATCTTGAATATCTACGTTATAATTTGTCATTCAAAACACAAGGCGAAAATAAACATTACCATACTCAAAAGTACTCATGTTCTGATTACATTTTAAGCTTCTTAATGTTCACTGTTTTATTTCATTTACACGTATGGATGTGGTTTGTTTTATTTTGATTCCTTTTTTCGCGTTCTTGTGCTCAACTGATCCTTTCCAGTGCATCTCTTCTTCTTTTGCTAGACTTTAACCGCTGGTAAGCATTTTGTCTTGTACTTGGCTTTATCAAACGTTTTAAGTTCTTATGGAAATGTGACATAAAGGAAGTTTACGTCGTAAGTAAAACTTTCTGTATATTTGTGCTTCAGTAACGTAATACTACAGTGGCCCGGAAGTGTCAAAGCAAACAAAAGCCACAACACTAATAAATGAAACTCACGGCGCCTTAAATCAAAAGCCACAACACTCCAAAATAAGCCACAACACAAACAACAAATAAGTACAACGGAAGTTAGCCACAACGGAAGTGACGTATCAGGAAGTAGGTGTTTTGCCATCATTTTAAAAGACCAGGAGGGGAAAAAAACTCAGATTATTTGGTAATTTATTTATCAGGGTACAGGGAAGGAGATATATAATATAGGTATATAATAGATATAGTTATAGATACAATAGATATAATATAGGTATATAGCCATACAAGATACATACAAGAAAGAAAGCAATAAGCATTTTGACCCACACTCCATTCCAGTAGGTGGCGGTAATCCACACGAAAAGTTGCTTGCCAACCGCCAATAAAATTTATGAAGAAGAAGAAGAAAAAGTATCTCAGAAGGTAAGTGTAACGCCAATATTTTAAAGATGTTTATTAGTTTTGGTGCCTGCAGTTGTAGAGGTTGTTAACTGCTGTGAAGTGATAGTTTGAGGCATAGATCTATAATAAAGGCTAGATGTCTCATGGCGCAGATTCCAACGTCCTCAGCGGCGGCCATCTTAACACAGTCAGGCAGTCTGGACCAGATGTGTTGAACATAATTGGACGGGAGTGATCCGAACAAACTCAAATATTCTGATCTAGCAGAAAACGTAATGGATTTACACACAGTTTGGTTTCTTACAAATGTTATTAACGTGGTTGTAATTTTGGATGGCTGAATCAGTTTAAAGTGCAGCTTTATAAACTTGGGCTAGCTAGCCTAAGTTACTTTAGCAAGTTATCAATGCTGAGACCAGCTGGGTTTTAGTGAAACCAACAGCGATTTTGGGACGAACTTGTCTTTTGTCTACATTGCAACCTTAGTGATGTTTGGCTGGGGAGCGTTTCCCAAAATCATAGTTGCAATTTCTCATTGCTGAACAAGTTACCATCAGTTCAGGTAAATGTGCCCAGACAGACCTCACAGACAGAGCTTCTGTCCATCGTTTTTCTTTTTTTATTTATACTTGCCTAACCGGGAAGTGTAAACCAGATTGAAACTCCAATGAGACCCAGTATTAAAGGTTAAACTCCCACAGAATGTCACATCCCGAGGGATGCAAAGTTTGTCCTCCGCGTTTGACCCATTCCCTGAGGGAGCGGTGGGCAGCGGCGGTGCAGGGGGTTTAACCAGCAACTTCACATCAGTTGGAGAGGCATGATCGCTCTTTCTGTTCAGTATTAGTGCATAATATCTGCAATGATTTCTAGTGGCATTGCTTTGTTACAACATGTTGCATTACAATTTTTACAGGGCCTTGTTGACAAAACGGCAGACTTTTGTGCAGCAGCATATGGATGCAGGAATCGCTGCTGCCATTTGTATAATGTCAGGGTTCAGTGCTGTTTAGTTTGATTTAATAATACATTTTAATTTAGATAGATAGATAGGTGTTGATACTATTACCTTTATTTGTTTGTTATTGAAATCGTATAAAATGTTACCATAGTTTTTCAGCGTTATACCACATATCAAAATAGACCCATCTGATTGGAGTCATTTCCTCCCTTGGGTCGAGTATGCCCATAACAGCCACATTTCTGCCGCCACTGGCCTGTCTCCATTCGAAGCTTCCTTGGGTTATCAACCTCCGCTACTCCCGTCCGAAGAGGCCAACATCTCGGTGACCTCGGTTCCCCACCACGTCCGCCGTTGCCAGAACGTTTGGAGAACCACCATTCGCAACCTCAACAGTACGGCCGAGCTAAACAAGCGTCAGGCTGATCGAAAACGGATCCCAGCTCCCACCTACACTCCTGGCCAGAAGGTTTGGTTGTTGTCCCGTGACATTCCCCTGAAATCCATATCCAAGAAGCTTTCTCCCCGGTTTATCGGTCCTCTCGAGATTGAAGCTATTATCAATCCCTCTGCTGTCCGTCTCCGCCCTCCAGCCTCCCTTCGCATTCATCCCACCTTCCATGTATCTCGGATTAAACCCGTCCTGACCAGTACGCTGTGCCCTCCTCCGGAGCCCCCTCCTCCCCCTGTGATATTGATGGCCATCAGGCCTACTCTGTCCGCCGGACCGTGGACTCACGTCAAACAATGCCACACTAGACAGAGGCATGTGGCAAACGTGTGGAATAAACTAACTAATAAATTAGCAGTAATGTAATTATACGGTAGGGATTCTCACACAAGATTTCTGAACTAAAACACAGATTAATTCATGTCTTATTTAAAAAGCTGAAAAAACCAAAATATACCAGATGTTGTAGAATATTGTGACAATCAAAGCATCGCTGTAAGCTTGTTTGGTCTAATCATTTTATTATCAAATCAAGTACTGTATAATCTCTTGGTTAAGTGACACAATAATTATAACATTTAACTGTATATTATAACAACCAAAATGTAGACAAAAGGTGAATATCCATTTATTTAAGAGTCTAAGGCCATGAATTAACGGTTTCTGATAGGGACGCCCATATTATAATGCATTTTAGGAATTGCTATAGATCAGTCGTGGGGAAGTTCTTGTCTGTTGTAAACTTCAGATTTCTTATTAAACACAGGAGTGTAGGACCATGTAAATTTATTTGATTTACCTGTTTGTTGTCTTTGTTCATACAAGGGTTAATCAGGGTGTTTTTTTAATTACGTTTTTTTTAGCAGGTTTAGCATTTAGATGCAAATAATTAAAAAATTTATAAAAAAATAATAATTATTGCATACCTCTTTTTATAAGTGACATCAGTCTAACTGTCCTTTTATTTTGACGGTCTAACCGGAAGTGGTGATTTTATCAATTAATTAATTAATGTATTTATTAATGTATTTATTTATTTATTTATATATTGCAGTTTTTAACATTTAAATGCAAATTTAAAAGAAGGTGATGCATCTAATTCTTTTTATAAATGACAGCAGTGGAACCGACCAAACGTAACATTTTTTACGTCCTTTTATTTTTGACGGTTCAACCGGAAGTGGTCTATTTTTTCTTTCTCCAAAGACAGCTAAGGCAAAAAAGTGACGTAGCAGGATAAACAAGAGTCGGAGGCGAGGCTGTTCATTCTGTATCCTGGCCTTTCAGCACACACATTTAGTTATTTACGAGGATGCAGTCTTCCAAGAGGAGTGAGAGCGACTGGCAGGGACTGGTCAGCGAGGTAAGACGGAAGCTAAACAGCGGGAACAGCTGCTCTTCAGAGACGGACGGTTAACAGACGCTGCTCCGGGTCCATATGGAACCATCAACGGCGTGTCTGACAGCTCACTGACCGACACACGGACTCAGTCGCGGCAGTCAGACACAGGGCTTTCAGGGGAAACCCACATGTGCGCCCGCCTGATTGTTTGCATGAAACTGCCTACCTGTACACCTATGAACCCATATAGTTTTAACAGGATAGATGTCAAGATAACTAAGTAAGATCAAGTCATAATATATATATATATATATATATAAGTGTGTATATATGTATATATGTGCTTCTGGGTTACTTCTGGGTTTCACTGTTGGCCAAGCTATCTATCAATCTATCTATCTATCTATCTATCTATCTATCTATCTATCTATCTATCTATCTATCTATCTATCTATCTATCTATCTCCATAGCTTTTAATATTGCCATAAAAAAAGGTAACTTATATTGCAATAAAACTACACGCAGGTAAAACTTTTTCAGTTTAAAGTATTAAAATAAGATTATATAATGCAAAGAATTGTTTTTGGTCAGTCACAAAAAGCATCTGAATATTTTATGCAGTAGTTTGTTAAAGTCCTCACGGGTTATCTCGGGTTTTAAGTTTTTCTTGATGTTTTTTAAACTGGTTTTCTGAGAGTTCTGAGAGTTTTCTTGTAAGCATTCCAAAATTCTCTTGATAAATAGTTTTTCAGATGTTTTGAAATTATTCATCCTTGTCTTTTTTTTAAAAGTATTTAACCAAATAATTCTTCTCCACAAATCATCAAGGCATTGGAAGGCTTTAAAGAAGTGATGGATGGGTGGTGTATTTCAGTACCCAAAAAACATTTGTTTCAATGTCTCTAAATGATTCTATATATAAATTTCAAATAGAACAGTTATCTTTGCCTCAACCAGGTGCTACATGAATTTATATTAAAAAAACCCCAACTGTGGCATAGTTAATGATCAGGTTAAAGACTGTGAGTCTCTCACATCAGAGAAGCTCTTGCAAAAGACTGACAACTATGCAACCTTCCTATAGATTCCTTTAAATAACCTAATATTTAAACCCATGTTATTTTTAGGACACATAATTTTGTGTCCATGACTTGGGTCAAAATAGGTCAAATTTTAAGCATCAATTTATGACATGGTTTTTGTTCATTTTGCCAACGCACCTTTTAACCAAAGTATTTTTGGTGGACTGAACAAATCTGTAAAAAGCTCAGTCCATAAAACTACAAAAGAGAAAACCTGGACGGTAACATGTCAAGTTCACTTTAACAGATTTCTTTCATGTTTGGCTGTTTATTAAGCAAAGTTGAACTAATGAGAGCCTACTCTATTATTAATAACAATGCATTTTGTAGCGCTACTTCAGAGTGTTCTCTTCGCTCCTTGCCGTAGTTCCTTGTGTGTAAGCGCAAGCTGGAGAGTAAGAAGGAGGGGCTGCTCATCCTGTCCAAAGAGCTGGACACGTGTCAACAGGAGCGAGACCAGTACAAGCTGATGGCCAACCAGCTGAGAGAGCGCCACCAGGGACTGAAGAAGAAGTACAGGGAACTTATTGTGAGTGGTTCAACATGCAGAGTAAAAGCAACAAAAGCAGAACTGTGTTCAGTTGTATATTTTCTATTGGTGTTATGTTAATTATTCGTCTTTCAGGATGGGGACCCTTCTTTGCCACCAGAAAAACGTAATCAGGTGAGCTCCATAACACAAGCATCCAACCTAATCAAAAGGAAACTAGTTTCCTACTGTTTACCTTTAATTATGGAAACTGGTTGCACTTATGTTGCATAGTAAAGCAGGATGTTAAATACGGGAATGCTTTTATGCAATTCAGCTGTTGTGTCTCATTTCTTGGCAATGTTTTTTTAGCTAGACCTAACCAAGAAAGCCGCCGCGTCCTGCCTCAACGTTTTATTGGTGTATCTGCAACCATTTCTCACCTTCCTCTTCTGTTTGTTCTTCCTCAGGTGAACCTGGGTCAACTTTTAAGGGACTCCAGGGAGCGAGTGAGACAGCTCACCGAGGAGGTGAAGGACCTCGTTCAGAGGCTGACTGAGGCTCAGGGGGATAACAAGGTGTCCTCACATTGATCCGTCAAGCATTCAAATATAAAAGAGAACACATGCCTGAGGGATAATGAATTAAATGTGTTTTTCCTCCAGCTGCTGAGGATGACCATCACTCGACAGAGGCTAGGAGACGACGAGGTGGGGGTCCGCCACTTTCCCGCACATGAACGCGAGGACCTGGTTTCTCAGCTGGAAAGAGCAGGGCGACAGGTGACATGATTTCTCTGCCTAAACCAACATGTATCGACTAATTTCTCCAAGCTTGTGTTTGGTATGTAGTTCACTAGATCATTTGTTTTGTAGACTTTATGTTAAACTCTTCTTTCTGTTTATTTTGAATCCCTCTTACAAAAGTTTTACAGATTATGAACCCAGATTTGTTTTTTTTGTTAAATAACACTTTTCCTTACTTTACACCAAGGCCTTTTTCTAAATGTTTTTTTCACAAAATTCTGCAAAGTCCTTGTAATAAAAGATAATTTTGTGTTTTGGGATCATACCGTAGCCATCTAATACATTCAGGATCACTCAACTCAGGCCTGGAGTTGGACATACCTCAGCTATATATGTAGTGCAGAGAAATGTATATCAAATGTTCAGCTTTTTGAGGGGGTGTGACACCACAAACACGGTCTCCACCAACTGTATGTGAAACGTTTGACCTCGTGTCACCTGTTTGTAGATGGAAGAGATGGAGCTTACCCTAAAATCCCTGATGGACGAGTTGCAGGACATGAAGGCAGAACGCATCGTGTTCCGGGAAAAGGCTGACCGGCTAAATGTCGAGTTGAACCATGTCCTAGGGAACCGCGAGTCCCGCATCATTGATGTAGACGCACTCTGCATGGAAAACAGGTGAGGTAAAAAAACCCCACAAGAAATCTTTTTATTTAATGTTTAATAATACTGAGGTTTAACTCATTCCATTGTCATTCCTTTGGGCTAAGCTGCTGATCCGATTGAGGTTTTAAGAAAATACTTGAACTCATACAGAAGACAATAGTGTTTAAAAAAGGTAAACGTACTCTAGGGTTTTCATTAATGTTATCTTCATAAACACAGGTAAAACGCTAATTGTATGATTGAACTTACAAACATTCTTGAGCCAATTTAGACCAACATTTTTCCAGCATCGATATCTAAAATCCAACTTTTCATTTGATTAAAATCCAAGAATTATATATATATATGTAACAATATAAATACATTATACATACTCTTTTGAAAAAACTTGAGTATAATGGAAACATTGTTTAATTTCCATTTCTATTTTAATAGATTAAAAAATTTGTTCTTTATTTTTTGGGAACAGTCTCTATTTAATTGAGTTTTAATCGGAGATTGCAGGAACTTATATGTATATTTGTATGGCTTCCGTTTCTTCTGGGATATAAATATAACATGAGGAAGGGGTCTGTTTTTCCTTTTCGCATCTAAGTCAGATTGTTGTAAATCTTCACATTAAGGTAAGAGCAACTTGAGTACCACTTTGCATATCTACAGTTATTGATAATTTAAAGGTTTGAAATACCTGAGGCTCGGAGAAGCAAAGTTGTCTCAGGATTTTAAGTTTATCCTCAGCAGGATCATAAAAGAGGTAAAGTTCTCAAAGTTCCCGTATTGGAAAAATGCAGCATCTTGTCATCACCAAGAGTTTATATCAACAATTTAATTTAATTATTTTTCCACACCTTTATTGTGGTTGTCAGTAATCAATTTGGTATTAGGCACGATCTCAATTTTGCATTATTCATGAGACTAAAACTTCCAACACGATAATATCAATTCTATTATGCTTTGCAGTGCAAGTTTCATTTCTTTACCTTTGTTCTCATTGTAACAGCAGCAGTAAACCTGATTTCTGCTTGCATTTTAATACATTTCATGCCCAATAACCTCTTTAGTCAGCTTCATTCCTTCTTTGTAGCATGAAAGTCATAAAAAATAAATGTCCCTGCTGTTAGATGTTTAATTATGGCTTATTTATCTAAGATAAATGCAGAGTATTTTGTCCTTTTATATGAGATGTTTCTTCACCATTTCAAGATATTTTAATTTACCTAAGACATTGACTACAATTCATCCCAAGTTAAGATTTTAAGTCCTATCGAAAATATTTACCGCACAGCGTGTTAGTTTACAATGACCTGAGTGTCACAACATCAAAGCCACATAAAATGTAGGAGTTTATAGTACAGAACCATGTCAGGGATACTTTTACAATCCTCTCCCAATGCATCCATGAAATTGGGTTTGGCTCATTATTAAACAAAGAAAAATTGTTGCAAGTATTTTCGAGTGAGAATTCCAATGATAAAAGGATTCACAAAGAGTAGGACTTTTACAGGATCACTTATGTTTGTATCCATTTTAATCATTTACTGCAATGACTGTCAGAAATGCTATTTTCAGACAATCACATAAATTATTATTATTGTTATTATTAATTATGATGACATTAATTTATATCAACCCTTATTTTTGCAGCAGTTCTTTGAATATATTGTTTGTTGTTCAATTCCAGACAAGGTCAACATTTTACATTAGACAAACAACCATACATACACACACACACACACACACACACACACACACACCTTAGGACAATTTATAGAGACCAAATAACCTAGTAATCATGTTTTTGGATTGTGTGAGGAACCCTTAGCAAGTTGTGGAGAAACCTCCTGTCTTTGGTAACCACCAGCACATTTCTGGAATAAACCCATCTGGAAAGCTGCCAGCTTTTTGTATGGAGTCAAGTAGAATAGAGTCAGTAGAATGCTACGGGGCTCTTTTTTGCATGTTTCTGAGTTTTTATGTTCTCCCTGTACATGTGGATATTTTTCTGCGTACTTCAACTTCCTCTCTCAGTCCCAAATATTAGTGTTGGGTTTATTGGTCTACATAAATTACTCTTGGATAATTTAAAAGGGGTTTTGGTTGTTCAAGAATAACTCAGAAACCCCTGAGGCCAAATTTGTGCTACTATCCACTGTGAAGCAAGTTTTATTTCCCCAATGACCAATGGAGCCAGCTAATATCTGCCGTTGAAACTAGCTAACCCTCAACCCTAATGGATATTCTGGCTCATGCTTAAAAACCTGGGTCAGAGTCCGAAAATCAACAAGTTAAGTAGCTTATAGAAATGATGGTAAATATGGTCAAATATCCTGTTAGAATAATACAAAAAAGTTTGTCGCATACTCTAAAACTTGTCTAGTTTCCTGGATGTACCCTTTGTAACTTTACCTGTACACCATCATTCAAAACATTACTCGTCAGAAGCAAAAACTAAAACTTCCCGCTAAAGTTCATTATTTCAGGTTTTGCTTTTCTGCTGCGTTCAGAACAGCCTATTCTGCAAAAACTCTCACGTCTCGCATATAAAGCAACTCGACCCATCTGTGGTTTGACGCTGATCGCATTTTCAATCACTTTCATGGTAGGTATTTACACGACCGGCTCTCGCAGCTTCAGGAGGAGGTGAGCCTACTGAAATCCAACATCATGAAATACAAGGTAAGTGTTTCTGTTGAACTGGTTAACTCTGAAACTACCCTTTGGCATCTCAAAAGCCCAGACTGGGTTATTTATGTTTTTCGTCTATGAAAGAAGCCTGCACAAATTCAAACCGTTCATCAAGCTCAGCGGAACGATCTTTGTTGTCTGGGTTTCTCTCCGCAGACGGCCCTCGAGAGGAGGAAGAACTCCAGCACATATGGGAGATCAAACAGCATTCCCCTTACAGGAGTGCTGTCAGCCAAACAAGGTGAAAACGCCGACTGTTGCGCTTGCTTCAAACACAAACATAAAACACATCAGAGACGTTCACCTGGAAAGAAAGAAAAAAAGCCAATAAAACCGTGCCTGCCACCTCCCTTTTATCTTCCAAATTCCACCAGATATTTTCACTGTGCAGCAGTAAACGCTGGTCGATCTCGAGCAATGTTTTTTTACTAAAATATTCAATAGATCCTCCGAGCCACCGCCTGGACACCAACTGCGTTTCTAATTGTGTTCTCAGCGGTACAGAACGCCACTGGCAGCGAAATGAGGCTGCCATGATGACTGACAGTCGCTGGCAGAAGCAGCACAGTGGGTTGTGGAGTTAAAGTTAGGGAAGTGTCACCTGGAAGACAGCTTCTTGTAACGCTCCGTCTTTGTCTCGCTCATGTCGCGCTCTTTCCGCACTCTCTTATTCTGTCAACCCATTTTCTCTGATGTCTACTTTTTAAAGGTTTTTTAAAAGGCATTGTGCCTTCCCTCATCCGGAAAAATTGCGCTTTTTTCCACATATATTCCATTTTTGCACCCTGTCTCTTCTGTTGTTTTAGTCCAGGAGATGCTGCTGGAGGAACAGGGCTGCAGCTTGCCTGCCACACCCCAGTCCATTGCCGACCTCAAGTCGCTTGCCACCGCTCTGCTGGAAACCATCCATGAGAAGAATCTGGTCATCCAGCACCAAAGGCAAACCAACAAGTACAGTACCTGGCAAATGGTTTCTTTGGTCCTCATCCGGTCAACTAGTACTCTTGAACCTTATTATTTCATTGGGACTTCTTGTGGTAGAGCAGCTCTTTAGTATCATAGCTCAAGCTGAATCAGATTAAGTAAAACGTTTCTGCAGATTTTCAATTTAGGTCTGAACCCTGACAGGGGCCCCTTTAATCCGCATATATACTTGTATCTGTTTTAACACTGTCTAGCTTCTCTTTACCTGCTGAAGTAAAAAATAAAATAAAATCCCCAAAGCATGATTCTGCCACAACCATGTTTCACCCCACAGCGAAGGTGTATTCAGACTGACGTGAAGTTTGGTGATCTTATTAAATTTTGGTCTCTTCTAATGAGACTTGGTCATGTTTGAACCTTAACCTTAAACCTTAAGGTCTTCGTATGGCTTCCTTTCAACAACGGCGGGGATGCTCAAGTCCTCGACAGATTCTACCCTGCCACTTTTAGATGCGTCCCTGCCATTTAGCGCTGCAGAGGATTGCAACAAAACATTCATTTGTTCCAGGTGCGTTTGAGCGGAGACATATGTAAATGTTGAAGGATAGTAGCGATGGCTTCTTTCCAGTCCTCCATACAGACCAACTGAGTTGTCACGAGCCTTTTGGCTGTTTCACTGATTAATGTTGACATAGATTAAGCATTAATTCATGAGATATATAAAGTTTGTTGTGTTGTTTTATAACTTAACCCTGCTTTATGCAATTTGATTTTATTTCTTAGTATTAGGCTAAAGGGGGCTGAATGCACAGGCACACATTTAAGACTTTTTTTTTTAAATACTTGAAAACAATGCCATATTTTGTTACGCCCTATTACCTGCCTCACTGTCTTGTCGAGGCACCGGTCTTACGGTGTTACTTCCAAACACGCACCTGGCCCACTTTTAGTATTTACAATTCTACGACTCCTCCACCTCAAAGGCAAACACTTTAGCTACGACTGAAGATTATATAGAAACCTTACTTCTAATATCTGTTTCACAGGATCCTGGGAAACAGAGTTGCAGACTTGGAGAGGAAGTTAAAAACCTTGGAGGTCTCAGGATTGTGGAGTTTACCAGGTGGGTTAAAAAGAGCATAAGAATATATACTTGGTACTAAATTGTTGAAAACAATTATCTTAAAGCAAACATTAGGAATATTCCAGCTTTTACAATTTACTCTATTATTTACGAGACTAAATCTTTTTGTTGCTGTGTTATATTCCCTGCACATTATTTAAGTATCTTTAAATGTCAATTTCTGCCATCCATTCTTGTCCTTACTGAAACAGACGACAGTGAGAATATTTGGTCTCTACTGCAACTTGAGCAAACACAGCTGTCTGACACTTCGTGTTTGTTCTGTGTTTTAATCTGAACTCAACGGATCTTTTGTCACCTTTAAAGCCAATGGAAGACTAGGTGCTTTTAGTTCATAGGTGGGGTTAGAGTAAGTAGTATTAGAGTAAGGCGTCCGGTTGTTATAAGCGTTAGGGCTTGGGAATGAATTTTGTAAGAGCGTCCTTCAGACTTGTTGGCAGAGGTTGTAAAAAATGTCTTAACACTCATTCAGATAAATGCATGCTTTTTAGAGGGAGCATAATCTTATAGGACTGAAGTAGTGCTACTCTTACATAAGTACAGTTATCGGGTACTCTACTTGGCTGTGAATTAATGTAACCAAAACGGTTCAACCACCCCATTGCAATCCTCTGCCGCCATAGATGATTGCCCCTGTATGACTGAAACACCAAACTGTGTCGGTAGGTGGTGAAAATAACACTTGATTGGCTGATTTGAATGTAAGTTCATCTTGTCTAATGAGGCATTGCCATGAAATAAATGCTAATTCAATGTATTTCAATGACCTGTAGATATTTGTGTGAGGGGGGGGAAAAAAAAGTACATTTCGTATTTACAACGTTGTGCCTCTCTTGTCTCCCCCCTCTGGCTGCATCTCAGGCTTGACCTACCACGTATCTGTGGGAATTGGGAGTATGTATTCCTTCTGCCCCACTTAGCCCCTCCATCCCCATCATTCTCTGTATGTCATGCCAGAACAAATCTGGGCAGAAGCCCAGAAAACATGCCACCTTGTGCCCGCCTTTTACCATGTGTCGGCTCCGTTGACCACCAACTCGTCTGTCTGTTCATGATACCATAAACGCAACCAGACCAGCAATACACATTTTTCATCTCATTCCAGCTGCCGTTCGATATATTCTAGATATGGCGAAAAAAAAATAAAAATGCTGGTAAAAGTATTTTATAAATTACACTTTCACATTAATATATGGGTACATTGTGGGACCTTATTTGATAGGCAACATAAGGTAGTTCATAGTTGTGTACAAAGGCAAAAAAATATTCATTAAAAAAAAAGAAGAAAAAAAAAGTTAAAATGATTCTTAAATAATGTTCGGCTTACCTTACCTGCTGTCTTAGGTGGATGGCGATGCATATGGCACGCTGTCATTTGCTACAGCTTAGCATATTGTTTCATAATCCTGTCTGGCTCGAAACATCTTCATAATTTGCTGCCGGATCTTCATCAAGGTGCTTGATTTTATTTATTTATTTGTTTAATAAACCCCTGAGGTTTCACAAAACGTCTGGATTTATACTGAGTAAATCACACACAAATTAACTCTACCCTGGTTCCTATTTCGGGATATAGAAAAGCAAATGTACATTACTGTACATTGTCCCTTGTGTCATTATTGTATTTAATCAAAAATTTATACATTATGTTTTGCGCCATTAGTGCTTGAAAATTGATATCGAATAGTCCTTTTTGTGCTCTTAATCTTGACCAATAAACACAATCCTGAGTTCTGGGCTGTCTCAATTTATAGGTATCAGATTTTTAATAATAATTAGATTTATTAAAAAAACAAAAAAACACATACATTTTGCCCTTTGATAAACTGCCAAAAGAATCAATAGTTGGATAGGTTTTGGTACCACTTCACAAAAATGCACTAAAATCCCTGTAAGTGACAAAAACTAAATCGATAAAAGGGGAAGGGAGACTTCTGCAACACAGTTCATTGAACATATTATAAACCTCTTTTTTAAAGGTTATTAAGAATTCATATAATGATTCATAGCTTGTTTGTAAATCATATTTTGAGAGAAAATGAAAACCTCTTGTTCAATTGAAGTCAATAAAATTTAAAAACAACATTTTTTAAGATCCAAAAGCAAGAATATAATTTGAGCTGTCATGTCTGTGAAAGGTCCTATAAAAATAAAGTGTACTTACTTACTGACTTACTAAAATGTAAGAATTCAAGTTTGTTTGTTTTTTACTCTAAAGAAAAAGTTAAACGTTTAACTGTATTGTTCCAACTAACATCTTTAATCAAGTGATAAAACCTTTTTCCAAGAAGAAAAAAACAACTTCCACCTATTTTCCACTGGTGGGCAATGTTGCACCATCCACCAGACAGTCTGAATGGCTTGGACTCTGTGGCTGGATGGAGGCGTGCTGTCATGAGACCGTCATTCTCTTCGCCATAAAACTGACAAGCATCCATTACGGAAAATGATTGCCCACATTACAAACACATTTAGGGCAATGTGCCGTTATTAGGGAATTTGTAGGCGAGGGCCCAAAGTGGCTGACGAGCATGCTGTCCACTACAGTTAGGGAGACAAGGATATAGAGGAAGAGAGGCGAGCGTCCGTGGCCTTGATGTGATAGGACGTTGGGCTGATGGATATTTAAGGCAAAAGGGATAGGATGGAGGGCCTTGGCTGCCTACCTGAAGCCCGGAGAACACTGGCGGCGACTACATTGTCTACGGATGAGAGAGGCGAGAAAACAATAACAATGACACTCGATGCAGTGACTTAGATTAAGTTGAGATTGATAGGCCCCCGCTGTTCAGCCCAACCTCATGCTAAATAAGAGCAAGCTGAACTGTACTGCCGCAAATGAAAGCCTTGACAGTTGCTATGCCTTCACAGCTTCATTCTATCTTACTGAAAGACATCAGCTGCTTAAGAGTCTCATTTTATTTGAAAACTATGTTTCCCTGCTCAAAACAACTACATTCTAGATTAATGTCACACTTAGTTGATCTATTTTTGGTTGTTATTTATGTTTAATTATTAATATATTTGGCTTTTAGAGGTTTCTCTTTATTAAAATGCTGTCGATTTGTCGCTGGATTGCTGTTTAAATCTTTGGTCGCGTGAGACCAGTTCTCTCGTCTCTTATAAAAACTGCTTAGTCCAGGTTACGAAAACAAAATCCTGCTAATGGATTTAAATTTTTGTTAATTAGTTTTTTAACCGGTTCTGTGAACAGCAACATTTGAACATTCTAAGCCTGCACTGGATTGGTAAAAAAAACCAAAAAAAAAACGCCTTAGACACGAAGACACGTACTCTCATGGTGTATCAAGGAAGCAGGTACAATATTCGCCCATATCGATCAGGGTGAACTCAGATTGTAAGAAAAAACAACAACACCACAATCAAAGATGATCAAAAAACGAAAATGAAAGTTCATATGCGAAATAGTAAGAGTACAGTATGGTCATACTTGACTTTACATTGAATGTTCTAATAAATGACCCTGTTATGTTAAGACTACATCTCTAACTCACTTTTTTTCAATTTAATTTAATCAATTAAAATGTATTACTTTACTTCATGTCATTTTAGCTTTGGCCAGTTCTTGGACATGTTTTCCCAAGATCTTTATTAATGTTCAGTAACACATTGTGCTTTGACACAATAATTGTTAAAAGATTAGAAAATAAAGCTAACAATTGTATATATAATCACCTTTTGATTTTTATTGATTTAAAAAATAAATAAATAACCAACTAGTGCTCATCCATGACTGCTGACTGCACTCCCCCTTTATTTTGTGGCCCAGGCTTTCTTTTCCTCTGTTATTTGTTTACATCGACACACAACAGATTTGCATAATGCCTGCCTTCTGGCTATGTTGGCACAACGCGAACAAAGAAAAAAAAAAGTTGCACTTCATCATTTTTAATTGATCTGAGCAGATTATTTTTATTTTTTTATGCGAAATTGGGCCAAGAAGAACGAGTCTTGGTGTTCTGACCAGAATGTGACAAGCAGTATACTTGTTATAAATGAAAACCTAAGAACAACAAACCTTTTTTTTTTTCTTCTAAATTGTACAACCGCTTCAAGTAGAGCCTTAAAATAAATGTTGACACTAACAGGTTTTCTACCCTGGTCGATCTTCAACGCTGACCAGCTTTTCTTTTAAGGCCAGGGAAAAACATCCCAAAGTCACTGTGTTGCATGCTGGCCATGTTTAGCGTTTTCTGCAATACATAGTGTTTTGTGTTGTTTTATGTAAAACAGCGTGTTTTTTTAATGCGCACAACCTCACACATGCTTGCTATTTTAATATCATAGTACAACATGCAGTCATGACAAGCCGCGTACTGTTGCATGTGTTTTCTTTTTTTTTTTTTGTTAGAACTAGTCCGACTTTTGCCAGCTCAGAGTTTCTGTATAACGGCGGCCTGCACACTCTCATGCTCCTGTGCTTGTGTTTATGTTCGTATACAAGGGTGTTTTTATATTTATAACGTCTGGCTTATGGTGTACAGTCTCTTTCGAGGAGCATATGGTGTCGGCCTAAAAGGCGTGCAGCCATCACTAATGAAGACGGATGACAGGGAGCTGAATCCTCTTTTCTGTGAGCACTGCACTGCATACTTGAGTGCATGTTTGTATGCAGCGTGGTTTAAAAAAAAAAAAAAAGCCTTAAATGTGCTTCATCCATTCCATCATATCCTTTAAGCCACTACCTACTTTATTTTATTTTATTTTTTTCTTGCCTTTGCGTCGGATGTGAGAGTGACTGAGGGTTTTTTCTGTCTCTGAACTCTTTCTACAGGAACCAGGGAGAGTTTGGGGCATAATGAAAATCTCCAGCCGGAGCTTCTTCCAACGTGCGCTACATCTTTGCCCCTCAAAGGTGGGTGTGTGAGCGTGCGTATATTTTTACTGATTAAAATCCACCCCCTGCCCGAATCCCCGCTTTTAACACAGCAATTAGCTACCATGTGGAGAAACACTTTCTTTCTCCCACGTTAAACCCGAGACCTTCCCTTTCCTGCCTTTGCTCCTCTCAGCCTCCTATTGGTTCAAGCTGCCCAAAGGCCATGGCATTTTGGAAATGTGAAGGGAATTCTCGCTTACTGACATTCAGGAAACTTCTGCCATGTTTTTAAGAGAGGGTGGAGATGGTGCCATAAATAGGGATGCTACTTCCAGTAATGGATTCGCCTCTGTGAGCGTGTGTGTAAAATGTGGCTGGGACTCTGCGTGCAGTCTTTAACCTTTTTTTTTGCCCGAACATCCACAAATATGGGTCAGCGAGCCCCCAAGAGAGATTCTCGGAAAAGAAGCAGAACTAAGCTGTTGCTATTACTCAGCGGCGTCATACCCGCTTCAGCGCCACCTGTCTAGGACGCTGCTGCTATGTTTAGCTATTTCACTTGCATACAGTGTTTTACATGTTTGTAAAATTGCAGTTGTCGAAGTAAAAGTAGATTTTGATCGATGCTGTTCACATTTGTAATATGTGATGCCGTTTTTTTCACGGCACTGATGATCTGCCTCATGATCACCATCGGGGCGAGCTGAGCCAAAAGTGTTTGTTTTCTGATCTCGGCTTTGGCTCCAGCTCAAGTGAGCAATTACAATGACCAATCACCTCATTTTTTTCCCTTTCCCCACTTCTGTCAGCTGACAGAAGCTCACATGGATCATCTTGGGAATGCCGCACCACTGGCGGTGACCTTGGCACAGATGGCGTCAGCGGGGAAGACGCACCTGCACTGCTCAGCGGCCCGGATCCCTCCGCTGCTGTGGAGACTGATGGGATTGACGGGAGAGAGGGAGAAATCGTGACCCTGAGAGACGATCAGGGGCGGGAAGATGAACGGAGTCCAGTGGAGGAGGTTGGTCACGAGGAGGAGGGAGCCGAAAATGAGGAACTGGGTTCTTCCGTGGAGGAAGGCGAGGAAGCGGCTCTGACGCTGGATCTCCATCCGACTGAGTCAAAGCTGCAGTGGCTTTCCATCGCACTGACTTCTGTCAGTTTCTCAGAGGTTTCCTGCCAGGACAGGGAGTCTGATGAAGCACTCGAACATGAAGAAGCCTCGGCATCGATCACAAAGAGCCAGGCCACGGAGGGACAGACTAACACTGAGTGGGAAATTCACTGTCCATCTGCAGCTGGCATGATCTGATGTTATTGAAAGATGGGAAAACTTCCCTGGCTCCTTCTCGTGGTTATTGATGATTATATTAATCATCCCTAGTTGGTTTGGCACTGCTTAGCCTCTGCTCAATAACTTTCTTCCATACTGAAGAAGTCCCTTTGAGTCAGTTAGACAGAGAGGAGACATTTTTTTCCCCAGATGCCTTTTGCATCCCTACGTACTCTTTCGGTACAGCCAAAAAAAAAAATCTTCCGCAGAACTGTGAATTTGATGCCCTGCAGGAAAAAAAACAAGTGACCAACTTGTGTGTTGTATATTCTCTTGTCACTCTCCCTTGTGAGAAAATAATCCCAATTGTTTACTCTTTTTTTTTTTTTTCCTCAATGCTAAGGAATGCCAATAGACTCAGTGCTGCATTACTTAATCACTTCCAAAAGGGCGATTCTAAACAGGTGGCGCACCAAAATTTGAAATGTGTGGCAGATGGTTGTGAATGTATTGCTTCATCTTAATTCTGTTCTGTTCATCTGAATCTTGTGTATTTTCTTTTTTTAATTTGAATGTTTACAAAATGTGCCTTATATGTCAAAATATTTAATATTTATTAGCATAAATTGTGAAAAAACGCTGTATTGTTGGTTGCATTTATTTTAGATGTAGATAGTTGGGATCTATTAATTCTCCGTCTATCCTACTGGGATATTCCAAACAAAAAATATTGTTCAACGTAAAAAGATAAAATAGGCAATATATGTCCTATTTGGGAAATTCTACACATGCTTTTTTCATTTTACTAATTTTTTTAAAATATAAGATTAAATCACAGAATCTCAACCAAACATATGTTAACAGATAAACAGGGAGAAAAAGAATGAACAACAATCGACAATAGCCCTTAAAACCTACAGTGTGGTCTGAATACCTAATTCAATTTTACAGAGACTTACTAATAAATAAAAAATAATTTTTTTAATAAAAGAAACACATAAGATTGTGCTTTTTAGACCAGCTGATCTTGTTATAAAGTAACCAAGTGAATAAAACATTAATCTTTGCGGATAGTTAACAGAGGAAGGTAAGTGCCATATTTTCATAAGGGTTGCCAGTAATTGTGCAGACTCCTACAGCCAAGGTTCAAACTGCTTTTAAAAATTAAAAGCCTTTAGTTTTTTATTTGGTTTTCTTATTATTAGCTCAAAAATAACACACTATTATTGCTCGGAGGAACGTTAACGGCGTTTCTCTCCTGTAAGTTAAAAAATGCCGATGTCATAGACATCTAGAGAAGTCTTGTTCACACTGAATGTTTAAACTTTTTTTAGTGCTGTTTTGAAGTAAACGTGTCGTAGCGCACAATAAGACTCCCTTATTATATCGTGTCACTCAAAGCTTCAGAAAAAAGGCAGAAGTTTCACAGTTGAAACAAGTTTAATCCATAAACACACCCTGGCTGTCTTGTGGCCAGATTCCAGAGCCCAGTTTGTGTTGGGGGGGGGGGGG
>JAVLVB010000879.1:840783-860720 GCA_032876305.1 Orestias chungarensis | reverse complement strand
AGTAACAGTAAGTCTAAAAAAGTCATAGTAATGACAAACCATGTAAGAAGCATCTAGAAAGGAAAATGTCTTCTCTATAGAGGCATGCATGTGGTTGGTGAATACTTCATGTAAAAGCTAGTCTGTTGAATACGTCCAGTATAGTCAATCATAAAACACACAGGATTACAAAATTTGGGCTGTGTTACGAAAATCCTGGGAGTAAGGTGTCGTCGACTACTTCTAGAGGAAATACACCGTATCAAAGTCCGGAGAGCCAACTCTATTTACTGGTGGTTTAAAACCACTCACTTTGAGATCTGTGACCAAAACAACTACCATGCAGCAAAAGCTTTGCTCACAAAGTCAATTGCAACAAAAATCTGATTTTATTGTCTGAATGAGTTCTATAGCAAATTTTTTCGTGGCAGATTATGAGCTCTTAAATTTTAAACCTTCAATCTTCTTTATTCTTAATTACTTGTGATTACTCATTGGTTACTTGGCAGAAAACTCCAGGTTTCTTACGCTTTCCGTTTGATACTAACAGCTCTACTGCTTCAACAGGATTAATGAGGTTGCATGTAAGATCGCCCAACTAGTTTTCAGAGGTATGAGGCCATTGATAAGAGCTGTTAGGTTGCTAAGGAACTTGTATCAGAAGTTGGTTCTCGCTGCAGGTCACTCTAATTTCCAGTGAGAGCTGGACTTTGCCAAGTTACCCTTTGTGACTGTGGAATTCATGGTCTAAATTTCTAGGTGCAGTGTTGAGGGGGATCTGTTTTGTTGGCCTTAGGATCAAGTCCTCTCTTTTTGCAGATGATGAGGTTCTGCCAGACCATGGTTTTAGAGCTCTGACTGGAGTAGTTTGCAGCCATGGTCCTGAGCCTTTAAAGCGTAGTGTCTAATTCAGGTCGTTGACAATGTCCTGCCCACAGTGGAGGAGTTTCAAGTATTTTGTTCTGAAATTAAACACAAATGGATCGACAGATGGACTGGTGTGGTGTTTTTGGGTGATAGGGATGATGTACTGGTCTGTCATGATGAGGAGCGAGCTTAGTAAATGGCGAAGCTTTGGAAACATATGCAAAATGCACAAACAGAAGTGACCGTTTGGACTTCAGCCAGGTTCTTCTCTTAAAACATAGCTGTGTGGAAGAAAACAATTTTGGTGAAAAGTTAAATACATTTAAAAATTTTTTTATTAATGGCAAGATTATTGGTTATGATAGCATAACTTAAAAAGTTCATGCATAAACATATGAAATATTTATTATTCAACTGAAATCTTGAATATGGCCATAATTATCTTAACCTTTACTTCTTAAGTGTTAAGTATGGTAAGTGTTGTCATAGGAATGGATGATTATAAATACCTGCTTTATGCACTTTGGAAGGTGAAATGTGTCTTTCGATGTTTTTTTAATCTGTGTTTGAATCAGGTTGTGTTTGATGTAATTGTAACTGATGATGAAGCCTCAATGTATTAAATAGTTAGTGTTGGCAGCAGATACTGTCTTTGCTCAGGTACACAACAGATGGAAATCTGCTGCAGGAGGCTATGAACGATTCCCTGCTGGAGAGCTATGGTGTCATCATTCTAGCCGAGGCCCACAAACGCACTTTAGCCACTGAGATTGTCATGGGGGTTCTCAAAGAAGTAGTCTGCCAGAGGTCTTACCTCAAGGTAGGAACTTGTGCATAGATATCTCCATAGTTTCATTTTAAGGGTATGATTTCAGGATTGTTTATATATTTTTTACGGCTTTCAGATTTATTTCACGAATGTAACATTTGGTTTTCCAAAAATACTTTGAGTTTAATCCTCATAATCTACATTGCAGCAGTAAATATTACCTGGCTCGAACGTTGAATTTAATGTTCTTTATGAGTCTGTATTTTGTGAAAAGAAAAAATGCTGCAAAGATTTCTCTTCGAGACTCTAACTTGTTTTTAGCCAATCAACTAGGAAGAAAACAGTGTCGGTGTTGATGGGATGATCTCAGCTTTATTGTAGAGTGTGCCAGGTATCATTTTCACAAAGCAAATGTATAATTACCAGTTGTTTGTCAGAGTGAAATCAAAGGTTCGTTTGTTGTTAGCAGACTGTTAAATCAGGTCTAGTTTATTGGGAATGATCAACCAGACACTCCTTATCTCCTTCATCCCCATCGCTCGCTAAATTTAAAAGTTTAATTTGCCTTGATTAAGAGCAATTAGGATGTGTTGCAGAGCGTAAAGTAAAATGCAGAGACGATGGCCCCTGAAAATATTAGAGATTGAAAATGGGAGAAGCGTTTCCCATCAGAATCTTAATGTGCACAGTCTAATGGCTCTGTTTAAGCACACTGTGCCCCTAGCAACAAGAACAAGACCTGTCATAGATCTCTGTAGGTCAGTTACTTGAATTGCTATGCCAAAGTGTACATTACAGACACCGTATTCAGTTTGTGCCAAGTTCTACTCTAAAATGAACATTTTTATTGATTATTGACTAGAAAAGAATAAACATTAACAGTTTTTCTTTAATTAAATGTTGAGACCTAGTATTAAACAGACCCATCACTTTTTTTTTTTGCATAAACACCTTGTGACTCACTGACGAGCTGCCATGTCCCATTTTCTGCTCAGGTAATTGTCATGAGCGCAACGATGGACGCCGGAAAGTTCCAAGTGTGTTTTGACAACAGCCCGCTGACAACCATCGCTGGAAACACGCACCCTGTGGAGATTCTTTACATGCCGGAACCCGAGCGAGACTACCTGGAGGCAGCTGTCCACACCATGTTCCAGATCCACACGTGTGAGGAAGATGAGGAGGACATTCTGCTCTTCCTCACTGTACAGTCGGTACCTTCCCCAGAGTAGATGATTTTAGAAATATTCAATTTTTTACATAAATTTTTTTTTTAATTAGTATTTATGTCTCTGTCTTTCTGTTTTGTGCTGTTTTTTTAATTGTTTCTGTCCTTCCCTCTTTTCGGCCTCGTGTTTTTCTATGTCTTTAGCCAGTTTTTCCTGTCTATCCTTCCTTTAGTCCTTGTTTCGAACCTTTCTTCCTAATGTTTCTTTTTATTTTTCCTTTTTTTTCTTTATGCCCCAATTGTGTATTCCGTAACCTAGTATAATAAAAGTCAGATTAAAATTTGTCACTTACATTACTGTCCTCTGTAAAGCTGATGAAACTTGAATTTTACATTTATTCTCACAAAAACGACCCTAATCCTCACAATTTATCAGACTCACAAACATTTCAGCAGAGTTTTTGGTACAAGAACTTTATTGACAGATAAATACAAATAGTTAGAGTTGTGCACACACCTTCCATCCATCCATCCATCCATCCATCCATCCATCCATCCATCCATCCATCCATCCATCCATCCATCCATCCATCAATCCATCCATCCATCCACTCATCCTTCCATCCACTCATCCTTCCATCCATCCATGTGGAACAAAATACTATTGAAAGGAAAGTTGAATATCCTCTTGTCTTAGTAGCTGGAATAACAAAACGTTCTTTAGTAGCTTGTATTGATAACTATGATTATGTCATATCAAACACGTGCCTATTTCTACTCCCTTCTGTCTTACTGATTTGTCCTTCTCATATTTTTGTGATGTTAAGCATCTTGAGCTTTAATCTGCATCAGATTTTAGCATCTAGTGAGCAGTGAGACTACAACCAACATGTTAAAGAATAGTATGTATTATTGACACTTGAAACATATTAGTCAAATAATTGAGGTATTCCAGTTATGTGGAATATTATTAAAGCTAAAGATATTACAATTAGCATATTTTTTTTTATGTGTTCTGCCTACCTAATGTAAAAAGTTTTATGTATCATGGCATTAGAAAAGAATGTGTCTATTCTTCAGGTCTTAAAATTTAACTTAATGAGCAGCTCCATGAAGTGTTATATTGCGTATGTACAAGTAAGTGTACTTGATGATGTATTTACCTTCTATATGACCTTATCAGCCTCTCACTTTTTTTGATGGGATTTCGGCCGCCTCTTTACAAGTTGCTTCAGCTCATTGAGGTTTTATGGGGCATAGTTTATGCAAGGCATTAACACTTGGTCTTATAGTGGAAATTGAAGGGTAAATGAGGTTAACAGGTTGTATTTCAACTCTGTAAAAGTTAGAGTGATTAAGAAGTCCTGAGGATAAGTCAATATATGTGTACTTATATTTTGTAAGTTTTTCTTTTAAACTACTGCATCTTGCATAAATATTTGTACCCTTTTAAGGACTTTGTCATTTTGCAGCCACAACCTCCATTATATTTTCTTGAAATGTTAGCTTATGGACCAGGGCATCCTTTTACAATCCAAAAAGCTATTTTAGCTTTCTGTCCATCTAAACAACAACAACAACAAAAACTTGCTTAGATGCATGAAGGTTACATAAAATGTTCAGAAAGGATCATTCTTGATAAATATCTACCATGGGATATAGATGAAGTGAATCGATCGAGAATAGGTACATTTATTCAGTAGGATGTTGATTCAATTTGAAAAATTATTGATATCTTTTCCATGTGTGTAAGAAAAACAGATGTAAAAATAGTATTGGTGCATGCAGAAATTTCCCATGCTGAGTTTCAAACCCAAGAACTTGTTGAAATGCAACAGTGTTACCAATTGTGTTATTCCTCAGTCTGATTGAATAAACCCATACTTAGTAAAAACTGCTAAACCGTTTTTTTGCTTCAGTTACTTTTTTACATAGTGTTTTTGTACCAATGCTGAACATCTACTGACTGAAATTTTTGGCCATTCTTTATTTCAAGTTGAAGCTGAAATGACGTTGTGTTGAATTAAAGTGTCTATGAATAGTCGTTTGCATGTCCTGCATCACATTTCCAGTGAAATTCACCTCTGTACTTTGACTTGGCCGGTTTGACACATTAACTCTTACGTATTTAGCTCTGTCTTTCCACTCAGTCGTTCTTGACTAGTTTCTCCCTTGTATCTAAGTGAAAGCATTCCACGAGCATGGTACTGCGAAACACAATGTTTTTGTAGGTAAGAGTTTAAACGTAAGGTATATTGTTATTTTTCCACCAAAAACAGGCTTGTCCAGATCCGGATGAGTGATTTTATTTTATGATGATATAATTTAGACTGTTTGTAAATGTCCTATGGTGATACCATAGCGTTAAGAAATGTATGTACTATTACCACTGTGTATCCCCAAAGTTAGTGGTGTCCATGAAAACTAGAAGAAATAGTCGGTTTTGGCAGAATGTCTCTAATCCTTGGATGAATAAATGACTGAGCTGGCTGTGGCTCTGGCTCTTTGGGAATCATCAGGATTTGTGCTGCAAAAAAAGAAGACAAGTGACCCAGATTCCAACCTTCCCACAAATCTCTAAAATTAAGTCATTATTTTTCCCCCTCCTGCAAATGTCGTCCACTGATGTGTAATGGAGGGCAGAGTCCGTGCCCAAAGTGATGAATTTGGTCACGGCTGGGTGGACACATGCGCGCAGAAAAGCACCAACAAATGTCTCAATCTCTTGATCAGTGGAGAGGAGAAGCCTGGATCCAGCAGCGCCATTTGCTGCCATGATTAGTTTCTCAGCTCTTTGACAAAATACTGTTGGAGAACATTTAATCAAAAGTGGTTGTATTTTGATCTTAAGGAGAGTTAATTTTAATGGCACCATTGAAGAAACACGAATTAAAACTCATCTTCAGAAAAACAAAACAACAGAGGTGAAGAAAATTATGTTATATTTAATATATCCTGTCAGTTAAACCATCATATATACCAGTTAAAATGCCAGTTTAAAAAAAACACCTTCATAGACATGATAAAAATAAGCTGATATAATGATCTTTGGCCTTCATGGGACAGCTGTTGTAAACAACAAAATTTTTAGTCCAATTTAATCGGTCTTACTATTTATGTACATCTCAGGTTTTCAGGGAGTTTATTCCCGAGCTGAAGAGCATGAATCCCTTTTTTAATTCTGAGAACACAGAGTAAATAGGTCCCCTAAACTCCCCTGTAAGTCAGTTCAGATATTAACAGACTGAAGTGGTTAATATCTATTCCCAAGGTAGTGGTCATTGTACCCCCAACAGCATTTTGGATCCACAACAGTTGTCATAACACACCATCACAGTCACATTTTTACCACTGTAAAAAAAATCTACACACCAGTTGTGCTATGTCCTGATTGGATAGGAGATCCTATATAATTACGTTATTTTTAATATGGTAGAGCTCACAAATTACTAGAATTTGTGGATGTTAAAAGTTTAGTCCACCATTAGAAGTGGATTTCACCAAGTAGATGCTTCATGGTTTTTAGCCACATTGGGTCTACTACAGTAATGTTCCGTATATTCCCTAATTTTCTATTTTTAGGACCAAAAAGAAAGATTTTATTTAGTCAACTTTACCTTAGAGGAAATTCTGACCCACTTATTGATATTATCACCATCAGTAGACAAAGCGAGTGAATGTAAATAAAAATATAATTACATTAATTTTAACATTTTAGCACCAATTAACAACACGTGTTGTTTCAAGACAATTTAATGGACAAACTGATTTAAGACATATAAAGTGATATATAAATCCTATCAAGACAGATAGATAGACAGACACAAACACACACACTATTCCAGGTTAACAAAGCAAACAAATAAGGGACTTTAAGGTAATAGGAGCAATAACAGCAGATAATGCATAAATGCAGAGTAGCTAGTAGGAGAAAGTAGAAGACTAAAAATAGCTGCCCAAGCATGTAGCAGAATAACTACAGACATGGTTTAGGATAATATTAACTACTCTAAAGTGTTGGACAAAAAATTTGAGCTGTTTCTACAGGAGAGAAGCCTAATTCTTAAAAGAAATGCCCCTAGGTCTATTTTTAGAAACCAGTAGAAACCAGATTCACCAGTGAAGCTGCAGTTGGGAGGAGAGCTGTGCTGGCCTCTCAAATGATGTCATGTTGCTCAGACGTCCCCAGTCACATTTTCTCGCTGGTTGTTTATTACCAGTAATTATCTGGCACTTGACACCAGCTTGGCCATTGTTGAACACCTACGTCAGTATTAATTTGTCAAAGCCGGATCGATATGTGGCTTGTTACAAACAAGATCAAGTCATTGGGCGGCATCGTGTTTGAAGGGGTCTCCTTTGAGGATTGGTAATTGATTTTAGAATAAGTGGTATACCAGTTGAAGCATTGATTGTCTCAGTCGCGATTGACTTGGAAAAGTCTAGGAGATTTGCAGGCAAAGTTTTGGAGATTTTCTCTTCTTTTTTTTTTTTTTGGTTAGATGTAATTCGTTGATTTATATTCCAACACCCCATGCTGCGTGTAGCTCAGGCATAACAGCGAGCACTCCCATGGTGAGTTCATTATCACCTTCTCCTAATTGGGTTAAAGAAGTTAATGTGGTGTGGGTCTGGCAGAGATGGCTGTTCAAAGGGTGCAGCAGTGTGCCCCTCAAGCGTTTCTTAACCTCTTCAGTCTCCCAGCAACTTTGATGTAGACTAATGATTCAGAGGCAGATACATGGCAAAGCCATAGCTAATTTTTTTATCTGACTGTTTAATTTATATCAGAGGGTAAGCAAGTGCAAACGACCATGTAGCTTTCTCCTCCAAAGTTTTTTTTTTCTGAGAGATATTTGGCTTCCCACAAACAAACAGAGAGAAAGCGCCAGCTACAAATGAGAAAGTTGAAACTTATCACAGCTGTCGAGAGTAGATAAGTTCTAATATTTAAGCTTCCCCCACAGGAGCATACATAAAAAAAACAGGAGGATTTGGTGTGTGTGTGTGTGTGTGTGTGTGTGTGTGTGTGTGTGTGTGTGTGTGTGTGTGTGTGTGTGTGTTGTTTGCTTGTCAAGAAGGGTGCCCAAATGTGTTGGTACTTTAGCTTGGCTAGTTAGATTGTTGCTTCCGGGGTCACAAGCAAAGCTGGCGGACCAGTTCCCAACACTGGACAAATGTTTATACATGTGCTCACATGTGCCTGCAAACACACACATATACACTTTGTCTTCAAATCCCTACAGGACAGACAGCCAGCTTGCTTCCAGCGCATTGGCAAAGAGGTTTATTTATTTATTTCTTTTCGTGGCAGCTGCTGCTTCCAGAAGCTTGATAGGCTATTAATACTGAGGCTAATTTTACCGATCCATTCAGATTTAGAATTTTCCACGTGTCAGCGTGTTGATTAAGAGGCACATGGCCATCGGAGGGGCCTCACTTAATTTGATGAACAAGAGGACAAACCGGGCTAATAACCTATTTGCAGTCCAGATGAAAATGAAAAAAAAAAGGAAATCCGGGAACCTTCAGGGTGTAAAAAGTCTTACATATATCCAGATTTTTAATGGTGTTCTGTAAACTACATGTACTTGAATGTAAAATTAGTACCATCATTCCATTTGTCATCTTTTTTGTTTTGAGAAAATATGAAAAATTATGCAAAACTACACAACTCATGATGTAAACAGCCCTCAAACACCCTGATGGAAATAATTTATTCCCACAGGATGTTTGATATTAGGCCTTCCCTGCAAATATGCAAATTCTAGAAGTTGCTTATTGTACATTTAAGGTAGTTCTTATGAAACTTGAAAACAGACATTTAAATAAATGGCCAAAACTTCCTGTTCATACTGTTAGATTTTACTCTGTATTTCTGTTTAAAAAGGCATTGAAATTAGATGATATTTCGTCACTTGTTTTTTAAAAACAAACAAATAAACTCTGTAATTAATTTATTGTCAGTCGACCTTTCTTCTTAAATTAGATTTTGGGGGAAATTTTTTTATCTTTTTTTTGTAAGAAGTAGCCCAAACTAAGTCTTTAGTATGGTGAACCTCTGTTCTGTCTTCAATATTTGTGATACAAACTTGGTCCGACAAGTTGTCTTGTAACAGTTTCTCCTGCAGTTAGCTCCATTCATCCTCCTAACAACTTTGACTGTTTTTGTTGCTCCTGCTGAAGAAAAGCAACCCCACAGCGTAATACAGCCCCCAATATTGTCAATTGTGGATACAGTGTGTTCAGGGTTTTCAGCACATCTCCGTCTTCCAGATTTTTTCTGTGAACTCTACATAAATCGAGAAAAACTGCAAGCAGGATTCCATATTGCCCAATGTAGCCCATCCAGAAACACTACAGACCCTTCTGCTTCCCAAAATACTGTCTTCATTCCTTGGCATTTCAGTTTCGTCATGTCTTTTGTAGGTATTCAGTTTTGAAACACCTTGAATTATCAGGACACATTGACCATTGATCTATAATATTTTCAAAGCCAACTCTGGTTGTTTTTAACTCAACATGCCAAACCTCAGCAGTTTTATCCCTCTCCTTGATGCCATATCCTCAACAGTTTGTTTTCTAATGTTCTTTAACAAACCTCTGACGGTTAAAGATTTTATTACAAAATATTTGTAAGATTCCTAAGCTAAGGTTGTCAAACTCGAAAATGTCTCAGTGTTGCCTTCTGATAGCTAAAAGTGTTTTCCTTTAACTACTTTGGGCATGGTGAACCTTTTGTCAGTTTTAAATTACTTATTTTTATTTTTATTTTTTTACACAGATGTCATTGTTGCTTCTGATGCTTGTTCCGGTCCCTCTTAAAAAAAGTAAAAAAAAAAAAAAGAAAAGCTAAATACATAATAAATTAACAAAAGTTGCTCTGAGTATTGCAACTTTCAAAGGTCTCTGCATTGCTCCCATCGACCAGCAGGTGGTGCAACAGTATAAGCAGCAGGGCATCACATTGTGGAGCTGCACCACGCTAAAGAGGAAATTATTGTTTAGAAAGTAATGAAATGGTTCCTAACTAGCTTAATATCTTAAAAAGCCTAAACAAATATAGACTTTTAGTTTGTGCTTGAAACTGTTCAGAACTTTGAACAACTGTTAGAACAAATAAAAGGGTCTGTGTATTAAAACAGAATGAAAGCAAAATGAATCAATCCTTGTGTTGTTCGGCAAAAGGCTTTGAGAAATATTTATAATGTATTTTTCCTATTACATTTAATATGCCGTTAGAGAATAGGCTCGAATTTTGTGTTTCCTATCCTCATTCCTGGCGCTACTCATGGCTTCTGTCTGCCAACCCACCGGCTCTTGAACGTTCAGCTCCACTAAACTGATCTGCCATGATTTGCCGCTGGTTATGCATCAGTGCTGCAGTCTCATATCACATTCGCCTCTACAATACTGTGCTGTGAAATAATGAACCCCTGTATGAGTGTGTCTGGCTCGGCGTGTTTGTGCCTTCTGAGCGTGCTCGTCTGTGTTTTCCATGATTGCTGCATTTGACAACAGAGCCACAGGGAGTTCAGCAAAGCATGCTGCAGTCCAAGTTTAATTTCCTCCATCAGATGGAACGATACTTAGAACAAATGTACTGTAGCGGGGAACCACGGTTTTCCCCGGCTCCCTCCTTTATTCCTTCCACTATCACGTCTGCCTTTGTTAATCCAGGTGTTGCTCAGGAACCTGCCTGCCTGCCTGGTTTTGTGTTTGCGTACGCCGGTACGTTCAGGGAATAATCGTGGTCCTTTCATCTGTCAGGAAATCGCCGAAGCCTGCAAGCAAATCAAACGTGAGGTCGGTGACCTGGGGCCCCAAGTTTACGATATGAAAATAATCCCCTGTACACCTGTACTCCATCCTACCACAGCAGCAGCAGAGAATCTTTGAGCCACCTCCACCAAATAAACCAAACCTGTCTTTCAGAAGAAAGGTAAAGCAGCTCTGTTCATACAAGGTCTCTGGCACGAAGAGGTGAGGGAGAATATAAGGGGAGGCCAGATAGAGTAAGTAAGAAAGCTAAAACGGTGGAACATCTTTTTTCCACCCTTCCTTTTTTTCCGCTTTAGTAAAGAACTGACTCACACAACATATGCTGCTTTTGCAAGCATGTGATTCTGTGCTCTAAATTATAACTGGAGTATTACTCATACCTTGTGAGGTGGGGGAAAACATTATATTCGTAGCCTTTTTTTATCCCTACACTCAACAATTCGTAAAAAAAAAAAAAGAAAAACCTCTTGTAAGGTATGTAACGGTGGTATATACCTCATTTTTCATCATTTTGTCTCGCACTTTTATCGATACGGACAAGAAAGAGTTCCTCTTTCTTTGCGTGCCAGTTTCTATTCAGATGGGCTCATCGCCATAGTGGCAGCTCCAGCTGCACTGTCACACTGTTGGCTTGGGATCTAAGAGAGTACAAGACCATCCCTGGTGCCAGCAAATGAGCAAACACTCAGCCCCAACAGCTGATAGAGGACGGTGTTGATGAATGAGTCGTTGCTATAACCCTGCTAATTGAGCTAGATCAGACTGAAATGAGCAGCGGAAGTATTTATGTGCTGTTGAAGTTGAGCACATTGTGATATATCAAAAATACATGACTAGGATCGTATTGCGGGACTTTTAAAGACCCTGAAATGCTGTTTGATTTTGTGTTTGTCAGTGACAGTCAGAACATTAATTTTGCTCGATGCAGTGTCTGCTCCCTGGTCTTTTTATTCAGTAAGCCTTAAAAAGAAGGTTTTGACCCATAATTTCATTTGAGATGTGAGGTTTTGCCTGTTCTAGCTCCAAACATGCAAATGCTTTGAACAAAACTATCACGATGTAGCTCTAGCTTCACATTCAGCATCTCGTTCTGTTTGGATGGCTAACTTTTGGCCGTTGCCCAGCAGGTTTTCTAGGGGTATTTCCGGATGTTTAGCTTCCTCGATCTTACAATCAGCTCTGTCCATTCTCATAAAAAGCATCCCACAGCTTGAAGCTACCACATATTTTTAATTTTAGGATGGTGTTTTTATAATGATCGTTTATTTTGTTTACATCTTATAGCTTTCTGTTACCAATACCTCTCTTATCTATGCTGTTGCTTGTGAAATATATATAAGGATTGCAGCAAATCATTTTATTTGTGATTAGGAGAGTACTTTATGTTAAATATCATACAGCCATATAACCATAATTTTATATATAAAGTTTGATTTTATGTTATTTAGAAGAAAAACTGGAATACAGTAAAAAAAAGGTCAGGTGGTCCAAAGTTTATGCCCAGCAACCATATTAAAGTTTGGACGAGCGCAGTTTGTCTCTTTCTCTCCCCCAGCCACAATTTGTCAGGGTCTTGTTGAATTGGCAAGGTGGCATCTAAAGTTGCCGTCCTTGAAGTAAATGTGCTTCTCTTCAGTGACTGACTGAGCAACTCATCAAGTGAAAAATGTAGAAATGTCATCCCAGCCAGCCCAAGAGGAAGTACTGAAAAAGAATTAAGGTTCGCTGCATCTGCTGCTACGCATGCTAACGACTGCATTAGGCACCCCTCAATTAACATAAAGCACCGGCTCGTCATTGCTCCATTTCTCTCGGAAAGCTACTCGTCTCCCATTTTTGAACAGTTTAATCATCTTAAAGCAAGGCAGCAATTGACTAATTACAAACAGAGACCGTGAAATCGAAATATATTTTCTAATAAATGGGCGACAGTTGGTTTTAGGATTTCGTCTCATCACTGACATCTTTTAAACTCTCTGCCTGATGTTACTGAAGATGCTGCCATGTATCCGTTTCAACAAGCTTCAAATGTGAGTGCCTTGCGGTGTTCTCCTGCCTTAATCGGTGGAAGGCTTTATTTGTCAACATGGCTGAGCTTCCCAGCAGGGAACATAAAATATGGCCCATTTTAGCTATAGACCATGCTCTCCCACAGGTAATAACCCAGAAATAACATGCAGAGATGATGCTCTAATGATATTACTGATGAAGGAGCCTGGATTATTCAGTGCGGCAACAGACTGGAAGGAGCCAGCCTGGGTTCAGTGTAATGGCCCCAGCCTGGATAATCCTTCAGAATCAATGCAGTCAATGAGGCCACCCATACTATCATGAAATGTGAGAGGGTGTCATGTGCGGCATCTGCTGGAGCACCCACTGTGACCCAATACTCTAGACAGAGGCAGCCTCCGCTTGTCCATTTTTTACATGGACACTCAAGCAATCCCTGCTCTTAAATTTCTTAGCGGGTTGATCAGTGCCAGCATGGAGCACCCTTCACAGGATTCCTCTTCTGTATGAAGTTTGTATTTAAAGTCAAAGTTCCAAACTAGGACTGACCTCCCACCCAGATGAGTTCATTTCTGTTTGCAAGTGGCCTTGGGGTCCTGTGGGATTTCTAATGGTTTTAATATTTGATCATCAAACACTCGGCGAAATTGCCATTAAATAAATATTGAACAGTTTTGTGGGTCCCAGACATTCAATGAAATTTAAACTGTCAGAAGTGCAATTGCTATATCGGAGACCTTCTTGACGACGTTCAACTTTCTCAGTTTAAAGTCCCCACATGGCAGATGATCTATAAGTTGAGAGTATTCCTTCGCTCCACACAGCATCAAATAACTACTAGCAATAGTAATAATAACAATGTATTTCTCTGGTTAATAAAATAAATGTTATGTAGCTAGCATCTTTAAAGATCAAAACAACAATGGTTGAATAAATTGGCCGTTTGCTGAAGTAGCACACCTACTGTCAGCTGCTTGACAGGTATGTTGCTTAGAAGTTGGCACAGTAATTGTTTTTACATCAAAGTTTTACATAAATAATTTCACAGAACAAAATTTGTACAAGTCTTTATTCAGACACATTCTCTGATATCTCATTACAATGACGTTAAACCACAGGAACAATATATCTACCAAAACATGCAATTTTGAAATGCTGGCACATCTTGATAATAGAAATTGGAAAATGTCTTGCTTCAGGGCCCATTAAAAAGAAAATAATTCCACTTCTAAATTTCCATCTATAAAACTTGACCTAAGTAAACGATCTACCTTTGAACTGAGCAGCTGATGTGTTACTTAGTTGATAGCCTTTCATGATTAATAGTTATTAAATGTGATCATAAGTCAGGGAAGGCCTCCACGTCTTGAGAGCCGAGAATTATGCATAAAACGAAACCCAGACAATTTTTATACGTTTCCTACCAGTGTTTATTTCCATCCCTTCATTTTTTACCTCAAATACTGAGAGGGGAATGGGCAATTCGACAGGTGAATTACTTGAGGTCAGAGGCAGAATGATAGGGGGGGAAAGGCTGTCTCTGGCATTAATAACTAAACAGTCAGGCATTCTCTGGCTGCAGAGAAATCTTCACTTAAAAGGTGGGATTTAGAAGTCTCCAAGGCTCTCGGCTTGAAGACAGCTGAAGAGGCATGGCTACAAAGGAAGTGTGTCAAGTGTG
The DNA here is from genome assembly GCA_032876305.1 of Orestias chungarensis. Taxonomy (NCBI): domain Eukaryota; kingdom Metazoa; phylum Chordata; class Actinopteri; order Cyprinodontiformes; family Cyprinodontidae; genus Orestias; species Orestias chungarensis. The sequence goes on along the minus strand of JAVLVB010000879.1, from coordinate 846,464 downwards.
CAAAATTGGTTCTGTGAACGTGCATCAGCAAAGACTATATTTGATGTTTGGTGTTTGTGCTCGCCATTTCATGATGAAGACTACCTAGATAGTGGACGGCAACCGTCAAAAGGCCGGTTGGGTAAATTCTGCAATTTGTTTACGTATCGGTTAATATTAAGTAAATAAAATAACTGACAACATTTTTAACAAGCCCTCACACTGATGTCAGAGTGTCTTGTGAAAATTCAAGATTTAATTTAATATCCTAACCCAAACCGACTCCGGTGTTATTTATAGAGAACTTTTCCCAGCAGCATCAAAGTTTGCGTGAGAGCAGCTGAAACTGTCTTGTCTTCCTTCCTTTCTCCCTCTCTTTTCTGTTTGTATGCATGCAGACAGCTAACAGACTCGGGGTGATGTGACTCATTGGATAATTTTGCTTTGATTTTAACTGTCATTTCCCGTACGCATCTTTGCTATAAGGGACGATAGTAGATCTGAAACTGCTGCATGGAACTGGTTCATGATTTTCTCACTGGTCATGTTCTTGGAACCCCAGCAGCTTTTCATATAATTGCTGCTCTTCTTTCCTGCTGCTTTTTTTCTTTCTTTATCTACATTTCATTAGGAATACACAACAGTTAAAAGATATATATTGAGCGAGTTTTAGGCAAAAAAAACTCCAACAATGGTCACGTGATTTCTTCCTAAAATTAAAACAAGTAAACAGTAAACAAAACAGCCACTCTCAGTCAACATAGATTTTTAGATTGTAATCCTTTTTATTTTTACAAACTTGCTAAAATGCAATTGTAAGGTTTACACATCTCTGAATTAAGATAATGGCATTTAACTCTGACATTAATCCGTGACCATATTTTAAAAATGGGCTGAAAATTCATTACGATCATTGGAATTGAGGAAAACCATCCGTCCATCTTTCATCCTTACTTTTCACAACCTTCTGCTGGTTTTTTTTTCACATTTTTTTGTAGCAAGTCTCACCTTAGTTATCAAAGTGAACCAGGGCATTATATACTTTGAGTTTATCCGTATCACAGTATCACTATATGCAATATGCATACCGCAAAAAAAAAAAAAAAAAAAAAAAAAGCCTTTACTCCAATAAATCAAATTATTTATGTATAAGTAATAATCTATAACAAATAATCTAAATTATAACATACAGTTTTTGGAAAAAGGTAACTCCAGCAGGTGTTTGCTAATTGCTGCTGCCAGTGGTCTGTTTGAGCTGTGTGGATGAGGTTAGGTTATGAGACAACAAGAGTTGGATTAACCTATAAATAAATTAAAGTAAGGATTAAAGGAAGGAAGGAAGCATTATTAATAAAAAACAGACATTTTCTATTATAGAAAAGAGTCAATTCAGAGAAATTGGAACAATTTTCAACAAAATACTCATGCCTAATACAGGGACACCTCAAAGATCGTTATATCAAAGATGTTGATAACTACGTCTGCAAAGCTGGTGGAGACTTATGTTAATGGATTTGTGGCTCTAAATACAGCAAAAGTGGTTCTACAATGCTTTCACTTCAAATATTTGCTGCTTTTCTGTTTTACCTGTAACAGATTAAATTCTCATTCGTGGGGGACTTTGTCTACTACCAAGTATGTGTGTTTTTAATAGAGCATCCGGTACCAAATTGATAAAAGACGTGATGCTTTCTCAGGTTGTCATTGGTTAACACTTAAAAACCTTTGTAGAGTAATTTTAGAGACACATGACAATGATTCAAGTCTAGCCAGATCCAACCCCTGTCAGTCCCTCCAGACTTCTTGGGCGGATCATTTAAATCATGTGTCCTCATGTCCACAGGTCGTCGTGTCAACAAACATCGCCGAGACGTCCCCGACCATCGACGGAGTGGTGCTTGTAATTGATGCCGGATTTGCCAAGGAAAAGGTTAGCTTCCCTTTTCCTCCCACACAGCCCCTTATCTGCTGCGATCATCTGCGTCTGTTGGCTGAGAATCCTCAGATAAACACAGCGGTGCACAACTGACAGCAGCAAAGATGGAAAAGCCTGTTATTTATTCCCCTGACATTTCACCAGCCTGAAGCCAAGTCATACACTCGGCACAAAACAAGATTATATATTCGCCGTGGTGAATTCGTCGTATGGTTCACTTTGCAGCTTTTTTTCATTATCTTGTTGATGTTCAAGATGCTATTTTCTTAATTACCTATAATTTTATGTTTTAAATTTACCCTACTTTAGCATTTAAAGGGGTTTTTTGTTACATAACTTCAAGCTTTCTTTCTGTGTTCCTCTTAAATTTACAACCATCACATCCCTTTTGGTCAATGTCATGTGCAAGGCCTCAGCGCAACAGAGAGCTGGCCGTGCTGGAAGAACACGCCCATGAAAATGTTTTCGAACTCCTACACAGAAAAAGCTTATAGGACAGAAATGCAGGTGACAAGCGGTTTGGTTTAAAAATTATTTCAATAAGATGGAAAATAAAGTCAAGGCTCATTCCTATATGTGCTACTGTGCAGCGCCTCGAGCGTCTTGTATCCCCCAGAGCAACCTTGTAGCTGCAGGTTCTCTGGAACATTTGCTCTCGACGCATGGATCGCGGGTCCTGATTCTAAATCACCTTCTTAAGATGTGTTAACAACATGGTCACAGGGTGACAAATGAACTTCTAAAATCTAGTTTTGCACTTTCGACTAGGTAATTCTTTCCCATCACTCTTAGTGGCATGGAAATGTTTCTTTTTTAAAGCAGCCCTCCAGTAGCCCTTCAGATGCCCTACACTCCCTGTTTCGGTTTCAGCTGACATATGACTGATTCATGGGGAGATAATAATCACCATGTCTGATTCACTATTAATTGTTCCTTGGGCTTCTTCTCTAAATAGCAGAGGACAAAATATATCCAGGGATCCTGACGTCTAATGTTTGTGGTGGTGCAGTTGACAAAGTAAGGCATTGATGGTCTTGTGCGCTTTGACTTAATGGACCCTCCAGGTTAGTTTTAACATTACTGAAATTTTAAACATAACGTGCCTTAAAAAATAAAAATAAAAAGAACAAAAATTGTGAAATGAAAATTCCTCCCTTATTGACTTAAATCACCCTGCGACAGAGAAGATGTTCAAAGTTGGAGTTAAGACAGATGAAGGGAAATTATTTCTGAAAAAACTTGCTCGAATAGCTTTTAACAGATATTCTCCATAATGAGTGGATGGGCAAAAAGGGTTGCATGAAGGATTGTAGCTCAATTGATGACAATAGTTAGTTGTAGGTGGTATTTATTGTTTCATGATGGCTAAACGCAATTGTATGTCACACTATTCAGACATATAAAAATAGTTTTCATCGGTCAGATGAAATTGTGATCAACTACAATGACGTTTGTTTACTGTACCGTGACTCCATGTAAAACAGGTTTAGGAACTATCAATACGCGCTTGGTAAGTAGAAACTGTGACACAGGAGCAAGTAGAGCCAGCAGTTGTTGCTTCTCTTCATTAGATATTCTTATAGCAATAATCTTATAGTACAGATAAACACTTTCCAGCTTTTAGTTACATTTTCCACAATTATTTTTAATTTAAAAAAAAGTCACTGATGTGTTAACTTTGGCAAAGTTCATGTAAAAGTTTTAAACAACTTTTCCGTTTCAGTAGTTTTAGTTACAGCAATTTAGAAAAATCAACGTCAGCACATTTTCAGAGCCCGATAGATATAAAGAAGTTTAATGAGTGCTCCATGCTGCTTTTCTGCCCATAATCATTAGCTGAAGACTCTTTCCTTTGCATTTTACTGCCTTTTTCTCTCATTTTTAGTAAACTAGGAAAGACATTTGGAGTGTATCTAAAACACAGTTTGTGTCTAATTGAGCTATCAGGTTATTGCATTTTCTAATTCATCTTCCAGAAGAAACCACCCACCTTTTCCTTCCCCTAACCTCATCCCTCCCTCCTCCCTTCTTCTCACCATAATATAGTTTTCATCTCACCTCTGAGATTAAACCCATCTCTCCCCGTCCACTGTGGCAAACGCCATTTGGAGAATGAAATTGGTTACATCAATAGCAGCACCATCACCTTAGCAATTGCCTTCCTTTTATATTCCTTCAGTGAAACGTGACTGACCTCCAACACTACGCTCACATTTCTCACAAAAACGCATAGCTATACATCAACATATGGGATTGGCCTTGTCTTAGGTCTTAACTGGGAACAGTGGGGTGAAGGAAAAGGCGGGAGGATTACCTTTTTATTTATGTGTTGCGCTCAGTGCAGAAGGTTTCTCCTGAAGAAGCTTCTGCACAGACTGGTAGCTGGAGCGACTTGGGCGCAGCAGATGACTGACTAAAGTCTGAGAGTTACTAGACGGCCTTTAAAACATGTATTTACAGTGGATCACATTTGCTTTTCATTTGCTTTGCTTAAGGTCTTTCTCTTGTAAAAGGGCCAACATCCACTTAAGAAACTAATGAATATAGTTGAAAAACCTTTGAGAATTGAGCTTTTTTTTGCCAGAATACCTGCTTCTGTTATATAATGTGTCATGTTTTACTTATATTTGAAAAGTGTTTTATGTATTTGGTTATTGACCCTGGTGCTTTTAGCGTTTAAGGCAGATAATCTACTGATTTATCTCTACTTTTCTATCTAAGATAAGTAAAAGTCTTTCTCTTTGCCTCATATATCTCTTCATGGAGCCACACATGGATATCCACTGATTAAGCTATATGCTTAGGATTGAGTTGGTAAATATTTGAACAAAACCACTATGGTATATAGTCTGTTACCCAAAAAGAGACTTTTAAATCAGATGTGGCTTTACATATACTAGGGTACTAGAGCATGTTACATTATACTATACATTATACTATAGACCCATATGTATTTTAGTGTATTTTGTGTTTTAGACCAACCTAAATTTTTTACTACCTGTTTTGAGCTTCTGAAGACTAAAATGTGTACCATTTGTTGTGATTAATACTTTAGGCTTATTTGATTTGGATGTTCTATAAAGAACAAATGTCAACTTTTGGGCAAAGATATTTAATAAAATAAGATGTTCTATCAAATAAATCTGCTTTGATTTAAACTATTCCATTGTAGATCTCATTGTATTTGTTCTCTTCCAGGGTTACCAGGTATTTAGCTCCATCTTGTCTGACAAACATTTAAATGACCAAATCATGTTGTCACCATCAGGTTTCTTAGTGGAATGTTTAGAGAATTGTTCTGTGCCCGTCTCTTTCAAATCAGTAAATTTGCTTGTACACCAAAAACGTTTCATTTTAGTCCACATTTTTTCTGTTTCCCCCTTTTCTCTAGTGACAGACTTCTTTTAAAATAGTTTTCTTTCCAAAATGGTTTTGTTCTTTGTTCTTAAAGCACTTTGCTGGGCTGTATTCATTTTCCTGGTGACATTTACAAAACACGCCCTTTTAAAGCTGATATGGTTCAATGTACCTTTAGCCTTTTTGCTCATTGATTTTAACCTGGGTTAATGTATTGGTTTCTCGACTGTTGAGCAAGTCAGTGTTTACTTTCTGATGAGTTGTGTTATATATAGATTGAATCTCCACACTGGTTTTTCCTTGTAGCTGTATTTGAAAATCACAATTTTCATATTTTCTTCCAGCCAACACAAGCCATCAGAACGGTAAGTAATCTGGCCAACGTACACTGTGTGTGGGGGGGGGGGGG
>JAVLVB010000879.1:822413-836065 GCA_032876305.1 Orestias chungarensis | reverse complement strand
ACAGGTAAGAAAGACCTCCTGTGGCGTTCTGTGGTGACTCTCGGTGGTCTCAGTCTCCGGCTGAAGGTGCTCTGACAGGCCGTCAGCGTGGCATGTAGGGGGTGGGAGGTGTTGTCCTTGATGCTGAGCAGCTTCCTCAGCATCCTCCTCTCTGACACCTCCACCACAGACTCCAGTTCCAGTCCCAGGACAGAGCCAGTGCGATCTATAACGAACCAAAAACTACATCTGTATGTACCCAGATTTCAAACCGGAACAGTGAGTTCTAGTTTTACTGATTGTTACTTTTCATGTTTAAGTGATGATAACATCGTACACAAAACTTTTTTGTTTTATTTCTTTTATTTCTGTGAACATTTTTGACATATAAATACAAATACATATGTAAGAGTTGTGCACGCATCTTTTTGACAGTTATCTTACTCTATAGAACGCACCACTCCCATGGTGAAACATGATAGTACTGCATTCCTTTACCATGTATGCTTGAATGGTGAAAACACCCTTTTAGCCATGTTTTTGTACCCCTCGTGTGACCTTGTACAATTATGTACCAAATTTGTTACGCTTGCTCCAGCCGTCGCCTCGTGAATACGGAGGAACGTTTATCTTCTCTTGCTCACTCTCAGTCAGATAATTCACTTCCCGACCTATAAAATCCAGCCCGTTTTTCCTGCCTTGAGAAACAGTTTGAGTTAGTGAGGAATGTTAATTACAAATGTTTAAGAACAAGATCAGTATGAAATCCCTGCTGTGCCAGATACTGTTCAGACTGCGCTGCTACGGGTTGCTGTGTCTTGGATGTGGAAGGAGTCGGGTTGAGAGAAGCACAAGAGAAAAAAAGGAGTTAATAGTAAAAGTTAGACGTTCACTTGTACAGAAATTTGAAAGACTTGTGTGTTTCAAAATTAGTCAGAATTGAATTTTCTGACAACTTCGAGGAGCTTCAACAGTTCAAAGAAGAAGGCCCTGATCACTTTTCTTAAATGATGTTACCAAGGATCTCAGGGTTTCCTGTAGACGCATAGAGTTTTAAATTTAAGATAAGTATGTAAAAGAAAAAAAGATTGTGATAAAAAGCTTATGTTTGCAGACATTATCCTTTATCCTATCAACTAAAACTAAATGTATTTTTCCATAGCTCATTCCTTACCAGATTATCCATCCATCCTCTGTCTTCTTATCAATGTCACATTTGAAACTGGAAATTGATTCAAATCTCTGCCATAAATTCATAAGAATTCTAAAAAGTGGTTTAAATGATTGCAAACTTTTAAGAAACTCGTTAAAGATGAAAAGAATATTTAGAACTGGGGTAAATTTTTAATTCTCACATATGAATCAAATCCTTCCTTGTTTTTTATTTAGTCTGAAGTGGCAAGTATAGCCAATGTTTTAGTTCTGCGGCACCCGCTTTTAAAAAGGTATGAAAGTGTCTTGGTTTGTTTTACATTAACTTTTAACCAAGTGAACTAAGATTGAATCAGGAAAAGAAAAGCTAAGCGTTTTTATTTTTGTTGTCGTAGCAGTAGTTAGACAGGAAGAAGTGCAGAAAGAGAAAGAAAACACATGCGGCAAATGGCCCTGGGCCAGGACTGAAATCAGGGACCTCTGTGTTGAGGACTGGAGGCTCTATATCATGCACCTGCTCAACAATTGAGGCACGCAACGTTCTGCTAAACATTTAGTGTCTGGATGTAGGTAGGCAGAGTTCCCGATCTGCTGGGGGACTTTTTTTTTTTAATTGAGCTGACAGATTCTGTAATATGCCATATCAGGAAATTAAAGTCCAATAAATTTCTACGAATGTTGGTAGACAAGTTTCTAAGCGCTCGCTCTTTTGTTAACGAACACACACTGCAACACAAAAAGTCTCCGTCTGACTAATCAGGCCAATAGAAAAGCCATTAGACGGAGCTGATCTGGAAATTATATGGAATTGATCCTGAGGTAAGAACACTTTTTCATGCTCTGCACTTCCGATTGATTCACGCTGCCATAATTACAAATGAAAATCATTATGTCTCCAAGCAGCACTTTCCCCACTGTCTCATATGAGCACCGTGCTTCTGGTATGTGAGGCTTGGCATAGGCAGACATCCTTGTCAACACCTATTAAAACTGGATAATTGATATTAATAAAATGGCATTTGCATGTTTTTTTCCAGTCCCATTAAATGTCTAAAGGTTATTAGGGGCCATGGATGTAATTCATTTGGCACTGTAGCCAGTTTCTAAAAATAGTTTCATTCTTGGCTGCAGATTGAATATTTAGGTTGCTAATATTTAGTAGAACCAGCCAATATTCTGGACAGTGTCTACCAGCTTTTAACCACAAAACAGCGTTTTTGCCCCATTTTCCCAAAAAATTTGAAGATATGCCTTTCATTTTCAGATTTAATTATAAACTTTAAGGATTTTTTTTAAACACAAGTTTATTTCATTTCACAATAGGAATCTTGCTGTGAAGTCAAAATTTCACCTGAGTTTCAAAATTTTTTGGACACTCTTATGTTCATCTTCCAATCAACTCTGACCAATTTCCCCTATCTATAATGATGAAAAGCATATTTTCCATTGGGGATTTATTTATAGCGCTCAGATTTTATTCCACTTAGCATTTTGACCTTCAGCCAAAATGTTTAAGGATTGCACTATCCCACACACAGCTATTTGCAAACTGTATTCATTTTTAAATTATCAAATAAATGATGCTTGATGAAATGATAATAGCTTGGAATGATGATTTATAATATAATTCTGCTTTAAACTTTACAACAACGTTCTCCTCAATATATCTGATATGTAAGGGTATCAGCGTAAAGAGGACCTGAATACAAATGCTTTGCAAAAAATGTGCATGCTTTTTTTTTAACTTAAAGGTACGCACTACATCTGGCTGGTCTATCCAAGAAAGTCCCAATAAAACACATACAATTTGGTTCCCTTAATCTTGCAAGATGATGTGGCTCACCAAAGTTGCAAACACAAACAAAAAGAAAGCAAGGCAGGTATTGTTCGGCTTGATTCCAAACAGTGTGAATCACCAGCTCGCTGCAGCTCAATCTCCTGCCACCCACAGAGTCCTGGATGGTGCCTCATCATCATTTGAGACCGTGGGGTAGAGAAAGTTTATTGCAAAACACCTCAGCATTTTAGGAAATCCATCCACCCACCCACTCCTCCCGTTTTTCCTCCTCCTTCTCCTTACATCCCACGCCGGTCCTTCACCCCCAAACAGCACCGCGACAGGTGTCTTATCTCCATCGCGCAGCACAAGCACAGCCAATCTTCCAGGAAGGCAGCGGCTGGAATGTGACAAATCCATCTGTCCTGGTTTGAATTTGTATGCTAATTTGAAGTAATAGCCCCTTTGGTGACAGTGCAAGGGAACAATTCAATCACGCCATCTATGACAGTTGCGTCCCGGGCCTTTCTCTTTGATATGGGAGTATATGCACGTGTCGTCTGGGTTAGGCTTGATAGATTGGTTATGTAGGCACGAGGTGGCATGTAGACTGCATGTTTAAAACGGGCTGTCATTTGCAGATGAATCATGCAATGACTAAAGGCACCTGTGCAAAAATACACAGCTAGAAAAAGAAGAAAAAAAAAAAAGGGAAACAATGTTTGATTTGAACCTATTTATTTCCCAGCTAATCTTCTGGATTGGCAGCCGTCCTTAACTCTCATTCCAGCAGCAATTTCACTGCATCTGAGATATGTGTAAATGGTGAAGCTGCCCCTATGAAAAGATCATGCTAACACAATTGTTACATTGTGGAGCCGAATTATCTCTGGCTGCTGATTTGATTCTGCGGGAAGCTTTCAAGTGTCACTGGGCTAAAGAAGGGACTATAAGCCTCAGACAAAGCAGAGAAGACACAGTAAAAAAATAAAATAATAATTTTAAATAAAGAAGCAAGCACATTAATTCTAATCTTTAATCTTTAAATTAATCTGCAGTTCGGGATTACGGTTGATGGTGACAGATAAGAGAAAAGAAGAAGCCTCTGTTCATTCTCAATTTATTCATTCTTTTTCTTTTTCACCTCGTAAAATATTTCATTACAACATGACACATCTTAATCACCATAACTGTCACTAAAAGATAAAAATATCCCTAAAACCAAGGAGATTAGATGTGTAAACTTGGCCACAAGATAGACTTATTCCCTGTGTTTAGCATCTCTTGCTGCCGGGAATTCCCAGACAATGTCTGGATTCAGCTCAGTGCCAGTTGACCAGGCTTCAAGCAGGTGCGGATCGTGCATGGGGATCGCGTTCGATTAAACCGGGAGAACAGCAGGTTTGATTGATGCATCGACAAGGCCTCTCAGTCCAACTGCAGGGGCTTTGCATCAAGATAAATAGTGTAGGTGAGAGACGGTTCTCCAAATGAGGCCTGTTAGCGGCACTTGTGCTAAACAGTCTGGAGAAAATGAAAGATTCTCTATGGTCAGCAAATCTACATGGGGGTAACAAGGAATTTCTCAAAGAACTAAATGCAACCTTAAAGGGTGTCATATTAAAGCACTTAAGATCAACAGATTTACAAAAAGATTTTGTAAGTTTATTTAACTGTGGAAACCCTGTATCCTCGACCAAATGGGAGGTGACTGTTTTTATGATTCGAAACATGTTTAGGGTAAGAGACAATGTTCTTTGCTAGTAAACTGGTTGACCTTTTCTATTCTACTGTATTTTATTCTGATATATTTTGGAGAGATTAGGGTAAAATAGTGATGTTTTGACAAAGCACGTAATGGATGCATGAATCTGATCAACATAAACACTCGACATCAAGCACGAAGCAAGTCATGACGAATTGGGCTTTTTTTTGCAGTCATAGCACCTATGGCCCAGCTAGTATTTATACCATACCTCCTCAGAATAAACTGAGCTGGACAGTGGTTCCAGATGTAGCAGCAAATACACAACAGAATGGCAGAAAAAATAAATCAGACAAAATCCAGACTTCAACCTAGACTAATAAGGTCTTACAAGTAAACCTGTTTCCTCTTTACTCACTGGGTGTTATTTAACAAATAACTGTCATAGGTTAATTTTTCTTGTAATAAATACATTTTGTTGGATTACCTTGGGCTTGAGGTTAAGAAATGTTTAACCAGGAAAGAACTGCCTAATGTGTGTGACGTCTTAAAACGTTAAACTTAAAAATTATACCAATTCGTATTTTTTCTCTCCATTGCTGTGTTTTAAATAAAATGTTTTTGACTTTTTGGCTCCAACATTGCAACTGACTGACTGTTTATAATGACATTTAAATATATAAACATGTCCGCTAAGTTTTATGTTGCTTTTCTCTATTTGTGTTGGAACAATGAAGGACACAAGACAACTTCAAAAGTTAAGCGTCATTTTAAAACTTACCCAATTATATGAGAAATAGGCTGTCACACACTATTTGATTCTCACTTGTTCTTCTTTCGGTCAGAAAGACCAGCTGATTTAAGAATCACCAAATTAGTCTCTATCTGTCGTTTTTTCTAATCTGCGTTTCGTACCTTTCTGATAATGCGCCATAATAAGACGAAAATGAGGTGTAAATTATTCCGTGTTATAACTGGGTATTTGAAATAGCTATTGGCAGATTATAGTAGTGGCTAAAAACCTAGGATTATACATTTGATTTTGCTACATCATCTCCTGTAAAACCATATATATGCAAATGGTTTTCACTTACACCACATAATTCAACCTCTGCCTGGGCTGAATTCCAGGCTTAGCTTTACTAAGAAAATTTTATGTCAGCAGTCTTTGTGAAGGAAGACAAAGGACAAAGATGGATGTTAGCCCATTGTAGACAGTATAACAAAGCTGGCAGAGGGGTGAGGGAGATGCCATTCAGTACCCACATTATCTTGAAAAGACATATAACTTATCTGTATAAGTAAGACCATGATTTTTAATATCACAGTAATATTTTGGCAGCTTGCATGTTCTCTTCAAATTTAGTGTGCTATAAAGCGTCTATAATAATTAAAACAACATAATGGCTGTAATAAACTTCTGTATTTTAAACATGACAGCATCAAATGGTGGGTAGGTGCCTTTTCATAGCATGAATCACCTTTACTGACGAGAAGAAAAAAGGGTTCAAACACACATCCCTGGGAATTTTTATTGTACAGGGTTCATTGCTTCGACTAAATATTGATAAAAGGACCACATATGTTCACTTTGTTGTTGTTTTTTTAAATTTTGTTTAAATACAAATCATTTGTTAATTTTCAAGCTAAGTTCATTGTATCTAGCAGTTGTTTTGGCTATTCGCTAAGAAGAGGTAAATTGTAGGCTGTAAGAGGAAAGACGGACACAGTCTAAATTGAAAGATTGCATAAGACTGTGAATATTGACAGTTTTGTAATTTTATGGAATGGATTGGGTCAGTAATGGGGAACTTTTTTTCTACTAAAAAGTGTGTTCGTTTACACTGTGAAACCTTTTTACAAGTCAGGACCCCCAATGTGTCGCTGAGCACTTTGTGTTATCTGCTGTTGTTACAAGAAACTTTTAGTTGCTGTATAGATCCTGGGGTCTAGGTGTTTTTGGTCATTATTTTGTGTGGTATTTGGATTATTGTAGGTTGTTAAATTTTCCTTACAATGTTTTTGAATTTGAATTTGTAGTAATTTCCTGTGTTCTATTCTATCTTTAGTTTTGGATCTGTTAGATCCATCTTTACTAATTTTCCACTCTGTTTGTTACCCCCTTTTTTCTCTTGTTTGTCTTTTTTTTCAAGTATTTACAATAATAAAACTTTATCACTAGAATGATTAGACACTTGTTTTCCTGCTTGGACTTATGGCCAGCACAATTAAATAAACGATTTGCAAAGGAACATTCTCTGGGAGATCTTCAAAGAGAGAAAAAAATCTTAATGGGTAAAACATTTTTAAAAGCTGGTTGAGAGTGCTTTTGTTCTTGTTTAAGTTGTGTGTTAGGAACTGTGTAGATACCTCAACAAGTCAGCTAACGCTTCAAAACAGCAAAAAAAGTTGTACTTTTATCAACTTACCGCAGAAAACACTTCCGAAAACAACTGGAATCCACTGCGTCCAATGCTGGAACTGCTGGTGTTTGGAGCTATTAGCAGCTCCATGCTTCTTTCTATGGAAGTCAATGGGAGTGTCCGAACTCTCTCTTTATGGCGCTGATTGTAAAGTCAGCTAATAATGAGTGACGGTGGAGACAGCCAATCACACAAGAGATCCAAACAACAGAGAGCCAATCAAGTGCTGGTGGGCGGTCCAAACTCAGAGTAGAGGACTTCAGCTTGAGAGGTTGTTTGGTCCGCTTGGTCCTAGTGCTGACAATTTCGGTGTAGGGTAGTGGAACATTGTTTTTGGACCGTAAAAAGTGCAGGGGACCAAATCGGACATTTGAAAAAGTGCAGGGGACATGTGTGGCCCAGTCGCATGTTGTCATTCAACCGTTTGTAATCTAGGTGGTGTCCAGAAAACGGTGTGGGTTACATTGATAATTTGAAAACCTTTTGGGGAAAACCTGGTCTGATCCGGAGAGACGGCATCATCCCACTTTGGATGGAGCCTCTCTTCTTTCTAGAAATATGGCCGACGCCGACGCCGTGCTGCAGGACTCCTTCGGCTGCACAGACTGGCAGGTTTTCAGGGAGGCTGCTGAGTACAAGGGGGAGCTGGATCTGGAGGACTACACATCTGCTGTTCTGGGGTACATCAGCAAGTGTGTGGAGGATGTCACCACCACCAAGACTGTGACTTGCCACCCAAACCAGAAACCCTGGCTGAATGCAGAGGTACGTTCTCTGCTGAAAGCCAGGGATGGTGCGTTTAGGTCTGGTGACTCACAAGAGCTCAGGAGGGCAAGAAGAGAGCTGACTGCAGGAGTTAAGAGGACAAAAGCTGCATATGCTCAGAAAATCCAGGGACACTTATCCTCCCAAGATCCACAGAGCATGTGGAAGGGCATAAATTGCATTACAGACTATAAATTTAAAACTGCACAATGCCCCAAAGACCCCTCCCTCCCTGAGGCTCTCAACCAATTCTACGCCCGGTTTAAGAACCCTGGCACCCTCCCCTGCACCAGAATCACGACTTCACCATGAGAAGAGCCCATCAGTGTGACTCCAGCAGAAGTAAGGTGGAAGCTGAGGAGGATCAACCTTCGGAAAGCTGCTGGCCCAGACAATATCCCCGGACGGGTGCTGAGAGAGAGCGCGGATCAGCTCTCAGACGTGCTGGCGGACTTCTTCAACGCTTCCCTCATCCAGGCAGCTGTCCCCACCTGCATGAAGACCGCCACCATCATTCCGATCCCCAAGAGCTTCGCAGTGACAGGTCTGAATGACTATTGGCCAGTAGCCCTCACACGGACAGTCACAAAGTGCCTCGAGAGACTTGTTCAGACCCACATCAAAGCCAACATCAGCGTCACCGTTGATCCACACCAGTATGCATACAGGAAAAATCGATCCACAGAGGACGCCATTTCCTCCGTGGTCCACACTACCCTCACCCACCTGGAGCAGAAGGAGTCATATGTTCGTACGCTCTTTGTGGACTTCACATCTGCCTTCAACACCATGATTCCTCAGACACTGATTAATAAACTCTCCTCACTTCGTCTGAGCTCTTCCATCTGCAACTGGGTCCTGGACTTCCTGACCAACAGGCCGCAGTCTTTGAGGATTCACAACATCTCCTCCCCCACCATCACCCTCAGCACTGGCTCCCCTCAGGGCTGTGTGCTGAGCCCCCTCCTGTTCACACTGCTCACAGACTGCTCGCCCATCCATCCAGGCTGTCATATTGTGAAGTTTGCGGACGACACAGCAGTGGTTGGATGCATCACAAACAGTGATGAGTCCAGCTACAGGCAGGAGGTGGAACACCTGGAGGGTTGGTGCAGAGATAACAACCTCAGCATTAATGTAGAGAAAACCAAGGAGATGATTGTGGACTTCAGAAGGGGCAAGCATGCCCACCTCCCCCTGCACATGGGAGGAAGTGGTCAACAGCTACAGGTACTTGGGTGTGCAACTGAGTAACAACCTCACCTGGAGCAACAACACTTCCATTCTGGTCAGGAAGGCGCACCAGCGGCTCTACTTCCTCAGGAGGTTGAGAAGAGCTGGACTCGGGAGCTCAGTTCTCACCTCCTTCTACAGATGTGTGGTGGAGAGCGTCTTGTGCTCCAGCATCAATGTGTGGCATGGAAGCTGCTCTGCTGCAGACAGGAAAGCTCTGCAGAGAGTGGTGAAGGCTGCACAGAGAACTGTTGGAGTCAGCTTCCCCAGCACCACAGACATTTACACCTCCAGATGCAGGAAGAGAGCCTCCGGCATCATGAAGGACCCCACACACCCAGCACACTCACTTTTTGTCCCGCTCCCCTCAGGCAGGAGGCTGCGGAGCATCAAGTGTAAAACCACCAGACTGAGAAACAGCTTCTTTCCTGAAGGACACCTAAGGACAATTAGAAATGAAAAACACTTTCTCATTTAACCGGCACTGTTCACTTTAATATCACACTTTAAAATGTCACATTAAAATGTCAATTAATATATCACTTGCACTCTGAATTTTCGTTGCTGCTATGTCCGAAGTCCCATATTGTAGATTCTGTGTCCATATTATAGATTCTGTGTAGTCAAATCCTATTTCTCGTATAGTTCTTTATATTTATTATATTATTTGCAATCCGAATTTTCATTGCTGCTATGTCCGAAGTCCCATATTGTAGATTCTGTGTCCATATTGTAGATTCTGTGTAGTCAAATCCTATTCTTGCATAGTTCTTAAATTTTATTATATTATTTAAAATTGCTTTCAGGGTGTAAACTGGACCGGGGGATTAAAATTTCGTCCCACCTCATGTACCACATGTGATGTGATGACAAATAAAAATTCCTTGATTCCTTGATTCCTTGATTTTAACTTTCATATTGACACCAAAAATGACAGTCTAAATGTAGCCTTTACTGCCATTTTAGACTCAATTGGCTTCACTCAAAAAATCCAAACACCTACTCACTCTCTTGGTCACACTTTAGACCTTGTGCTGACTTATTGCATTGAGTGTGAAAAAGTTATAGTGCTGGCTCATAACCCTCTCCTTTCTGACCATTTTTTAATAACTTTTGAGTTCTTTTTCACTGAGTTCTTCAAATCTGAAAAAAATGTCTTTATAGTAGGTGTCTATCGGACAATTCTGTTACAGCCTTCAAAGAATCCATTCCACCTCAAATTTCTTCAGTATTTCAGAGAAACGCAGTGGAGGGGAACAAATTGCTTTCCTGCCCTACACAGATTGATGCTGTTGTTCATAGTATTTCGTCCTCGTTGCGTACAACATAAGACAACGTAGCCCCCATAAAAAGGAAAGTGATTACTCATAGGAGGTTGGCCCCCTGGTTTAATTCAGAGCTTCGTACCTTGAAGGGAAAAACCAGGAAATTGGAGAAGAAATGGCGGTTTTCGCTTTTAGAGGAGCCCTATTTATCCTGGATAAACAGCATGCTTCTGTATGAAAGGACCCTGCGGCCAAGCTAGATCTGCATATTTTACTTTACTAATAGAGGAGAATAAGAACAATCCTAGGTTTCTTTTTAATACAGTTGCTAAACTTACGAGAAATGAAAACTCTGTTATATCACCCATTCCTCCAACTCTTAGCTGTAATGACTTTATGGAATTCTTTATTGATAAAATTGAGTCTATTAAAACAAAAATTGATGGCATCCTACCAAACATAACTACTACCTCAGTTAGCAATGAGGTACGGAATATGGCTCTGGAGCCTGATCTCTGTTTGAAGTGTTTAGTTCCAGTTGAGCCTGCTGAGCTTTCAAAAATATTTTCTTCATCTAAGCCTTCAACTTGTATGTTGGATCCAATCCCGACAAAATTGTTTAAAGAAGTATTTCCTATTATTATTACCCCCATTTTGGAAATGATTAATTTGTCATTAGTGAATGGTTATGTGCCAGAGGCTCTTAAGGTATCTGTAAAAAAAACCCTACTTAAGAAACCTTCTCTTGATCAAGAAGACTTAATAAATTACAGACCCATATCTAATCTTCGTTTTTATCTAAAATACTTGAAAATATTGTTGCTAATCAACTGAGAGAGCATTTGAGGAATAATGACCTATTTGAAGAATTTCAGTCAGGTTTCAGAGCTCATCATATTACTGGGACAGCTCTCCATAAAGTTACAAATGATATTCTCATGGCCTCAGACAATGGTCTCGTGTCTATTCTAGTTCTGTTAGATCTCAGTGCTGCTTTTGACACAGTCAATCACAATGTCCTCATTGAAAGGCTCGAACACACTGTGGGGATTGAGGGAACAGCAATATGCTGAATTAAATAGTATTTGTCTGATAGATCCCAGTTTGTTCATCTAAATGAAAAATCTTCTCCACATTGTAAGCTTACTTGTGGAGTACCATAGGGTTCTGTACTTGGCCCAATTCTATTTACTATATACATGCTCCCTATTTGTAAAATCATCAGACAGCATGGTGTTAATTTCCCCTGTTATGCTGATGATACACAACTGTATTTATCTATAAATCCTGGTGAATCTAGATGTCATAAAAATGTGGATGAGTTTAAACTTTCTGCTCTTGAACTCTGAAAAGACAGAAGTTGTTATCTTTGGACCAGAAGCTCTAAAAAAGAAATTGCTTAGACAGCCAATTGACCTAGATAGAATCTGTTTGGCATCTGGTGACAATGTAAAGAACCTTGATGTTGTTTTTGATCAGGAAATGTCTTTCAAGTCTCGTATAAAACAGGTCTGTAAGATTTCCTTCTTTCATTTTAGGAATATAGCAAAAATTAGAAATATCCTCTCTAGGGCAGATGCTGAAAAACTAGTCCATGCATTTGTTACTTTAAGGCTGGACTATTGTAACTCTTTATTAGCAGGAAGTTCACAAAATGCAATTAAAAGTCTACAGTTGGTCCAAAATGCTGCAGCAAGAGTTCTGATGAAACTTAAAAAGAGAGATCATATCTCCCTAATTTTAGCTTCCCTTCATTGGCTCCCTGTCAAACTTAAAATAGATTTTAAGATTCTTCTTTTGAAATATAAAGCCCTCACTAATAAAGCTCCATCGTATATCAGAGATCTGATTACTCCTTATGTCCCTAACAGAGCACTTCGCTCTCAGACTGCAGGTTTACTGGTGGTTCCTAGAAACTCTAAAAGCACAATGGGAGGCAGATCTTTCAGTTATCAGGCTCCTCTCCTGTGGAACCAACTTCCAGCTTTAGTCCGTGAGGCAGACACCCTGTCTAGTGTCAAATCTAGGCTTAAATCCTTCCTGTTTGATAAAGTTTATAGTTAGGAAGAGGTAGAGAAGACAGCCTAATCCGGTTGGGGAGGAACTCAGTCTTGACAGACGGTTCTCCTTTGCTCTACCTTCTTCATGTCTCACTCTATAGGGTTAAGTTATTTAAGTTTTTCTATAGTTATCCTGCTATAGGCTTAGACTGCTGGAGGACAATCTGAACACTTCTCTCTCTGCTACTTTCTTCCTTTGTCCAATCTACTTAGTTACCATTATTTCAACCTTGTTAACCTTTTGTTTTCTCTTAGTGTTTTTCTCTCCATAGTAACCACACCTGGGCTGGCGTTCTGTTAGCAGAGACAGCTTCTTGGATGAGAACATGGGCTGAGATGCTTCCAGTGACGCTCTACAACTGCTGCTATAAACTCTATTATTTCAGTATCCTGTGCTTCTAATTTAGCTTTCTGTCTTTTCAAACCCCCAGTCGGTCGTGGCTGATGGCTGCTTGTACTGTGCCAGGTTCTGCTGGAGGTTTCTTCTTGTTAAAGGGGAGTTTTTCCTCTCCCCTGTCGCTACATGCATGCTCAGTATGAGGGATCGCTGTAAAGTCAACGACAACACAAGCCATTGTTTCTGCCTGCTGATTCCAGAGGAGTGAATGCTGCAAGTCAATGACTCGATGCAATCTGCTGGGGTTCCTTAGATTGGAAACTTTTTTAAATTGATTTGTTATGATGTATCTTTGATTTTAATTGATTTTCTGTGAAGTGCCTTGAGACGACACCTGTTGTAAATTGGCGCTATATAAATAAACTGATTCTTGATTCTTCATTCTAGATCTCGAACAAACTCCCAGAAAACTGCAAAACAGGCAAAACACAAATTTATTTAAATGGAGGCTGTAAACCCACCCGTTTACAGGAATAAAATAAAATAAATAAATAAAATAAATCACATGCATTACTGCATTCTTAAGTCATTCTCAAGGTATTTAGATGTGGAATGCAGGTATAAACCTGAGATTCAAAAGAGGATGCTTTTCAAGGTTATACACATATATATATATATATATATATATATATATATATATATATATATATATAATATTTTAGCAAGAATTAAGAAAAACAAAATAAAAATTTTATATACAACAAAAAAAATAAAAATAATAATCAATAAAAAAATAAGTATATATTTAGTGTCAACGTAAGGGAAGTTCAAATTAATTACGTTTATTTTTCTCCTTTAGATTTAAATCTGCAACACTCCATATCTGCATGAGGAAACCTCAAAGTGTTCACGTTTGTTCCAGAGAAACAGCCTCAGCTGACGAACCACGTGACCGA
>JAVLVB010000879.1:773898-815053 GCA_032876305.1 Orestias chungarensis | reverse complement strand
CTCATGATAAATGACTGTACATGGATATGGTTAAGCAATTTTTCTTTTGTCAGACAAAAAGCAGTATTGCTTTTGATTTATCCACCAGTCAGCATTCCCTTTTATATGTTTTTCTTGTTGAATTAACCTCTGGTAGTTAAAGCAATAAGTGCATTCGGGTGCAACTTTAGCTGACAGTGGCTGACTTTATGGTCAAGATAAACTTAGAGCTGGAGCATGAAAGGACTGCTGCAGTTTGGTTGGTCACAGTTTACTGGTGCAGGCTGATCCTGTGGGAATACTGGCAATAGGCACACTTTTAAAGAACAATTTCTTTTTTTAGTTCTTTCTCGAGAATAATATCAGATTGTACCGCAAAGAGTGAGAAAAGAAAGTCTATCCAAATGGTCAGAAATATGACCCTCAGAGGCATCTTTTCCACTGAGGGCAGCCCACTAAATTGTTCTCAAAAGTTTCTTGCAAAAAGTTAGTTGCTGGCAGAAAGACAAAACTTAAAGACTTAAGTAGAAATACAGCATTTCTGAGTACCACCACCTATTTGCTAACATGTGTAAGTTTCATGTATCTTAGTGTGATGTATGTGCAGTGATTATAAAAGTCTAACATGGAGGAAAAGTAGATATTTGTGACATTAATCCCAAAATGTATGTTTCTGCTTATCTATTCTGAGGCCCAATTCTACAGGTTCCAGACTTCACGGGTTATCTTTTACATATATGTTCCCAAGGTCCAAAGGAGGAGAAGTGTACATTATGTGTGTAATGATACTCCATTTCAAGTTCTACAAGAACTTTAAAAGTTCACACTTTAGGTCGTGGTTGTTAGCTTTCTATCTTCCCCACCTGGTGCTGTCATCTGTGCATGAAAGCTGATAAAGGGAAACCATGGAAAGCCATTCAGTTTTCTACTTAATTTCAGGGGCTGTGAATGTTTTTTATTTATTTTTTTTGTTTTATCAAATTCAGAAGAAAGTTTAGTTTATGCTCAGCAACATCAGCATATGGATGTATTCAATCATCTTTAAGAATGGGTGTTTGTGATCCCTCTAACTATTAAATTAAAACAAACAAAATAAATATATGATAATAAACAACAAATACTTTTTGCTGTAATTAACATTCTTGCATTCTTGAAGGTAAAATCCTTCCAATGTTGTCAAATGGGCCACCGGGCATGAATTTTCGGATCCTCTTTCAGATAACATTTAACATTTAATTGTTACAATGGAGCAAAAATTGATGACTCGCGTATGCACAACCACTTCGTACAAATAGCGTTCAAGAGGATTACAGCTGGTTTTCAGGTTGATATGTCTGTTTTTCTTTGTGTATTTCTAATCAACAAGTCTGCTTCTCCTGAACATCTTGCTTCTGACCGCCGAGCCTGTCAGCAGTGTAATGAGAAGCTCGTTGTTCCTATGCAGCATATTGCCAAGATATGGATGGAAAATTATCTAATCAAGACTCTGCAGAAGCTACGTCATTTAGTCACCGCTGACCTGCTCAGCATCTGTCTGGGTTTCTTCAAAATGTTGACACACTTCAAACTAATCATGTAGGCTTTAGCTTATCTTTAGCCAGATTTTTGTTTAATCTTGCATACATTGGCTAACAAGATATCAAGGAAAGTGCAAAAAATGTAAATAGGATGCAAAGAGTATAGAGAAAAGTTAGCTCAGGCTTTAATGAGCTATTGATACACTTTTGAACCATTTCCCCCTTTAGACAAAATTCATCGTGTTTTGGTGTGATTTTAGATGAAAGACCCACAGTAAGCGATGCATGTGGAAAGTAAAAGATTATCAATGGTTGTTAAATGTTATCAATTAAAATCATTTGAACAGTGTCATGCATTTGCCTGTTTTATACATATCCGCAGCAAAACCTCTTTCTGTTACCTCTGAACAGCTTCCCTGTATCTGCAGCAGGAAAAACACCCCAGCAGAATAATTGTGCACTCACAGAGGTAGACAATATTTAATAATATGGTGATGTATTGCAATTTGTTTCACTGGACTTCTTTCGCCTTGTGATAGGCCGGTGACCCGTTCAGAATTTACCTAGCCTCTCCTCAGAATACTGCTATAGACAGACACTAGCCGACTGTGATAGCAGATTAAAGAGGGCTAAATATATGTCTTGCCAAACTTTAGAGAGAGTGTTTTTTAACGATATACAGTTTCTTGCTTTATTGTATGAAAAAGTTGCAAGGTACTTTGTAGATACTTTGTGTAATTGAGTTCCTGTTAGAGGCGTGTTTACACATCTAAAATAATGTAATCACAAGTTAAGTTAGCGGAGATCATAATCTGGTTTCTAGCTTCTTTAGCACCGGGCTCTCTGACACCAGCGTCTTCTTATGGAGGAAGCACAGCAGACTGCATTCTTTGATTATGTGTGGGAAAATGTCTTCTTCGCCATTGACAATCTGTTGGTGCTTCACAAAAATCAGAGATGAAAGGAAGTGCAGCTTAGACTGTGAAAACTCCTTGCCTTCACACCGGGAGGTAAAAGCACTCTCGCAAACACTGAATTGTACATCTAAAGTGTTATCAATTCCACCTGAAACGGAGGGGCCCCGGTGGCGGAGCCGAACCCCACTTCTTTTTGATCGTACCAGCAGCGCCTGTAAACAAGTATTTTTCCCATCATCTTCTCTCCTTCTGCTCTCCCTTTTTCATGCCTCTCCCGCACACCTTGGTGTCTGGAGGGGGAGGTTCCTTTGATTATCTCTGCTGCCGATTAATTGCTTTTCTTAACCTCTGCACAGACGTGCTCCTACACTGCCCTGGAGCCTGCCACACAAGCCCACCTGGACCCCCGCCAAGAGCAAAAAAAAAAATCCAAACCAAACACTGTGCGCCTGCCTTCTCCCAATTACTGACCTTCATTCTCTCATTTCACCAAGGATGTTATCACAAAGACTATTGGTGTGTTTACTTTGTTTACCTCACAACTTGGCATGTGGCTGTAGTGTTGGCTGGATTTAAAGGACGACTGAATGTTTTATAGATTTAGATTTTTTTAAGAGTTTGTGTAATGAAGTATTGTGTTAAAGTAGTCTTATAGAGATATTTTGTTTTTATTTTGGCCTTGAGTTGTTCTTCCTAAGCACTCTCTGTTACCAGCGCTCAGAGTTCTTCTCTGTTCTTTTATACAAGTACGCAAATCTTGTCTCGTACCTGTCTAAAAGGATAGTGAAGAACCCCCAGAGGGTTCATCTTGCATTGAGCTTCCTCATTCAGACCTTGGTCTGTTTTTTCTTTTACTTTTTGGACATCTTAAAAGCATATCCAAGGGTCATATGAATAATTGATTTATCAGACCTCATATGCTGGCCAGATGTTGCTTTTGCAGTTTGTAGGACGTCAGGTTTGTAAATACTCTGTCAACAGTTGCAATTGGAGTGGATTGCATTTTGCCTCGAACATTTTCTGTGAATAGTGAAGCATTGCAGTGTATCTACTTATGATCACAGTGACTACTAGTACGTTACTTTCATAGCAGAGGGTTTAAGAAGGACTAAACTGTAATAGCTAGGTGGCTCGGTCATTCAATTTACAAGTTGCAGCTCTTAATGGTTGCGACCAGTCTGATGGGAACCACCAACAAAGATCATTGATGATGGTCAATGATGATCATGATGAGAAGTGAAAACAGGCTTTTGTGGTCAATCTAACTAAGAATATACTATACCTCTAATCAGTGAAGCAATTAATGCTGGTACTGATAGAAATATTGTGGAATAACTGTTTCATCTAACCTAACCTTCCTTATGCGGCTCCATAGCTGCGGAAAGTCACAAAAAGAACCAACAAATGGAACTTTTTACAGCAGATCTAAGGAAAGGGTCGTCAGGAAATCAAATGAAGGATCTTAGAGAGAACTAAGCCAAACTGTATGCCAGTTTTCAGGCAATATGTATATAGGAATCCCCTTGTTTGAATACAGTTTAGTGTTTGTTAAACAATGAAGTATGTGATATTTACAACATTTACTGTAAGATAAATAAATGTGAGCAAACACTGCGTGTTCCATTGTGCCAAAAGATCCTTTTTTGACAGGTTGTCTTCTTGATTATTAAGATTTGGTTTGTTTAACAAACAAAACCCTCATTGTGAAAATAGCCATGTATTGCACTGAAAAGGAAAGAGAGAACATATTGAAACGCTTCCACTGTAGCCTAGAGAACGTCTGCGAAAGACATGGATAATTATAAGGTTTGGGTTCTTCAAATAAATTTGTAAGAAAAAAAAAGGAAGGCAGAAAAAGCTCAATTTCTGCTGATGTTCTGTATGTTTTAGGTATCTGTTTATGAGATTACAGCAAGTGGCTTCAGGGATCTTCCATGTGCAGCTTAATTAGTTCAGGTGTTTGGTACGGATAGCACTGTGGGGCTCCAGTCTAAGAGGAGCCGAGACAGCCCACACAGACTTGAGACGCTCTCTCTCAGATGCACGGAGGCAAAGTCTGCATGTGTGGCTTGAACAGACACATAATGTACACAACTCACTTACTGACAGACTGGACTCCCAGGACCCAATGGTAGAGCGTGGTGCTGCTGATTTTATTTTTTATTTTTTCCCCCCATCAGCAGAAAGCTTGGATGAGCTGAGCTAATTGAGCTGGGAGACTCTGTGGGGGAACAGGGCCCCTTCTCACACGGTCTTGTCACTTCCTCCTTTATCCGTCCGGCACTATGTTTTCAGTCCAACCTCTCCAGACCACTTTGTGCAGCTTTAAAGAATGAATTTAATGTATGAGTCAGTGGTGCTATAAGTGCTATACGAAGGATTTCCACCCCTGATTGACCAAGTAAAGTATTGCTTAACTGTGAAGTAGAAAAAGAAAATTATAAGTTGGATTAAAAATGCTTTAAAACTAATACCAGCTTTCATGTTCCTCATAAAATAATGCATTTCCACATCACACGGCAACCAACTCCTTGAAACTACATGGATGGTGCTCGTTGGCTGAAAACGTAGTTTTCTGCCATACACTGCATTTTGCATATTGGCAAAATGACGATGACATCTCTTTGGTGTTTCCTCTGGTAAAGTCTAACCATACCTCTAATACTTTAAGAATGACTTTCAGTAGACCAGTGGAAATTAAGCATTTTACTATAGCTATCCTGTAAACAGAAACATCACTCTATGCTCTGGATGCGTCCAGCTCCGCCATGACATACAAGAGTTAACAGCAAGTCAATTGTTGATAGGTTTAAAGTTGTGCCAAATATATTCCATTTTAACATAATGAATTGAACAAGTCTCAGTTAGATTTGAGAGTTGGATATTGTTTTACAACCTAGTTTGACACCTCTATAAACCGAAAACTGTATTTCATACCCATCTGCTTTGTTCCTTGGTCTTAATTAAGTTTTTTGTTTAACACATTGCTCGAAACAAACCTCTGAGGACTTTACAGAACAGCTGAATTTGTTCTACGATTCAGTTACAAACATTACTAATAAGGTTACTCCCACTCAACTTGTATATGATTATTAAAGGGGTTTTATTATAAAGACAAACCTTAGATTTCAGATTTTTTCCTTTTTTCATCACTTTCACTTTCATTCAATTAATGTCATTCACTACTCTGAGTTGGTTTGCCACATAAGACCCAATCTAAATATATTTAAATCTCATTGCTCATTTGGAGTTAATTCTTAGATAGATCAATATATTAGAACTATTGTTATGTGTAGTGAAGTTTAAGCTGAAGTGAAAACACATCACCTACACACACTGCAGGGTAAATTGTTGGAAAATGTGCACAGTCTGTATCACAGTAGACCAACTGACAACAAAAGCAGATTACCTGTTCTATTGGAGGGAAATTAAGAAATCGCAAGTGTTTTAATAGGCCCTGGGAGGCCCGTTATAAAATCCACAGCAAGCTTTTGAGACAGACACTTAGTTGTTTCCATGCTTTAGCTGTACTTGGGGACTGATTATGGTCAGGCAAATGGCCTTTACCTGGAAAGTCACTTTCACTTTCTCGTCCGCCATTTGTTAGTATGGGTAATGTCTCATTAAGTCTCACAGAGGGGAAATGATTTGCTGTTTGGGTGAAGGTTAGGGTGCTGGCTTATCATAAGACAAAAACACTGATTATCAAAGCACAGGTAGCCCTTAGCCTGCATCTTTAACTAAAAAGTCCTATTTGTGTTACAGCTTGAGCTGCTTCATTAGCCATAATCTATTAGCCCTCCCACTACCTCCACCAAGTGAAAGTTAAAACATTTGGCCTAAATGATGAATGCTTGAACACTTTTGCATGGTGTTCTTTGAAAAGTAATGGACTGAAAGGGGGTGGGGGGTAAATTTTACATTATCAAGGAGATAATTACAACACAATCATAAGCTCTTTCCTGGAAAGTGGTAAACAAGCCAATGGCTTCTGCTCTATTCCCAAGAATAATTAAGAGTCATTTTGCATTCTATGCAACAGTGTTCTTTCCTCCACTTGGTGGCCACCTCTTGGCATAATAAAAATGGCAGAATTTCTTCATCAGCGAGGGGTCCTTCACTCTACAGTGATTTGGCATTTTAGGGACCTTTTACTGTCTCGTATTTTCCCATAAATCTTTGGTAGAGAATTAAATTAGGAATCTGCATTTCCATTTTCTATGTGTTTTATGTATCTACAGGTAATTCTGAACAGCTGTGAATTGCTGTGTCACTCAGCAGGACAGTTTCCAGATATGGACGACTAGTCCTCTGTGACTTTGCCCTTAATGCGTCAGTAACAAATGCTTTTATCTATTCGTCTAAAATCAGGAAAATAGCAACCTGCCGATCGAAAAATGTGGGAATATTGGATCAGAAGCCCAACCATAAAACATCAGCAACCGTTGTATGATCTGTGCTGGGTCTATTCCTTGAGAGGTTTTGTGAGCTTCATCAAAAACACAATGTGACCTTGTTATTTACAATGGAGCTTAATTCTTCAACTGCTTTGGGCGTGCATAAGACTTTCCTGGCAACTGGGGGGTTGTTAATTTTTCATGATGGTAGAATATTTGGGTGCAGTTTTTGGATGCCTGGTAAAACCACTGTTACCTTATCCATTATGTGTGTACACACCTGAACACTTTGGTTAGAGAATCTGAATTAGGATCAGTCATGGTGTTCTCAATTGTGCCAACTCTGGACTGGCAGGGCTTTAGATGTTTTCTTGTAATTCTCTTAGCAGCCATCTGCAATCTGTAGTTTCTGGCTGATCTATCTTGATAGCAAAACATTTTTAATTTAATCTAATCTGCACATGACCAAAGCATTTTGTGTGAATAAATAACTCTCATCTTCCCCCTCATGTGCTGCTAAGCAGATGAAAATACTTATTTGTTTACAATAATCTGAAAAGGATTGTGGGGTAAAACATTTTTGGGACACTCCACACAATCTCTGTCAGTGATGGGAGTTCACTACTTGCTTTTTGTTGAACAATCTGGCATTGGACCTGTCGGAAATCTAAATACTCTGAAATTCTTATTGTACAATGTTGTAGTTTATGTCTTGTAGCTTAACAAACAACTATAAAACACATTCTTTTAAAACGCAAAAAAGTTTATCGCTGCAATAAAAAACTAAGGAGCAATACATGTCTGTTGCATTTCATCAACCTCCTCTCTGTTTCTAAAGTGTGCCGATAATACACAAATTCTGCAGGTTGTATCGCATCAGAGCATTGACATGTAATCATTACTCCGCCTTAAACAACGCAAGAATATGTCAGTTATGCTTGAAATCGATCAATAAAAGTCCACTGTGGCTCATTTAAAAGACCTATTTAATCTGAAAGGATCTTGTATCTCTCTTGTTGTGGAAGCTTGACACCCTGGGTTGGCCCATGATTGATCTCCTTGAGTGACAACGATAGTCCTTTGATTTATGGTTGTTTATTACTCAAATCAGACTGGAGTTGACCCACTCTTAGGTTTCCATCAGTTCTTTTTATAGCATTCGTTAAACCACTTGCCTAACTGCTAAGGAAAACCTCACAGATCTGGACAAAATCTGCAAGATTATAAGAGAATAAATTGTGTCTGTGTGAGCAAATTTACTTCACATAGCTCGTACTTTTGCCTCTGTGTTCTCACCATTCTAACTCCTTGGTGACTTCATTACCAAATGAAGGAGCCCATAATTTCTATTCCTGCCTTGAATAAATATGGCAGATTCATTTAGTGAGAATGGAGAGGGGGCACTGTGTCCTCCATACCTGATGAAATATATGGTTTATCACTTTGAGCAGAGACATGGTCACCTTACCCCGGGCCACATTGTGACAGCCAGGAAGTCACTGGAGAGCACAATCGGAAATCAATATTGCCTCATTCTTTAATTGTTAGAAAAATCCTCCCTGTTTACAGCGTTGCATCATCAGTCAGGACAGCCTGACATTCATTGTTTTTTGTCTTTTCCTTATTTAAAAAGTTTTACATCTGTAACAGGCTCTTAGTGACTGATTTCTAGATTATATAATGGGGACTGGCTAGATTTTTATTTTTAGCGACCTACTTGTTATGCATATCAAAGTTTCTGTGGTTCACTTTTTGGGTGCATACGGCATTTCAGAGTCTTATCTCAGTGTGTTTGTATCAGTGTGAGTGCTCCCATTGTTGTCTTCAAGTAACAAAGGAAATGGGCCAACTTCCTTTCCATAAGTCTACAATGGAAGTGCTTTATCATTTTTCTCTTTCGGATCTGAATTTGGAAGACACAGTTTTCTGCGATCAATCATTAAAATATAATATTAGAAAACTGCAATGAACATAAATACAATAATTTAATATTTATAAAAGGGATGCAATACAAAAATACAAAAGTTCTTGTCTTTTCAATAAAACCACTTTTAAATACCACTTGCTATATACTGTCAGATATCTCAATAAACATGGATCTATTTAAAGTTAAATATAGACAATACTGATGATTATTCAGTTTCAGCTGCAGTTGTACAGTTAAGATCATTGTTGTAATTCTGAATCGGTGCTGTGCAAATCACTTATACCTTGTGGTTTCTTTGCTGTTTAGTGGAGGCTGTTACTTTTGTTCAAGGAACTTAATTTTACGAAATGTAATTTGAAATGCAAGAACACTGTTAAGTACCTAAAGCAACAAAGCCATTTTAATGTGTGGAAAAACAACAACAAAAAAACAAACAAACATAATTTGCAACCTTTTCACTTCCAGCAGAAGCAGAAAACATGTTTTACAAGCAGGCTGCATCTCAGTTATGTAGAGGGACAACTTGCTTTTATTTTATAAGATCATATTTAGGTTGTTAGGAGGTGCATTGTCAATGCTTATAATAGTTTTTTTGTTTTCTTGGTAAGCATTTTTATAGAGGAAACCTCCATTTGGATGAGTTTTTAGTCTAATTTAGGCAAATGAAAAAACAAGCCACACACACAAAACGTTAATAATTGAAAATATGGTAAACATGTCCAAATTAATTCAATTTCCTAAATTACCTATTTTATATACAGGTCAAGGTAGCCCAAAGCCAGTAGTTAGTTTTTTTTGTTCTTCTCTAGTTAAGTGTGAAACCTAGGGACCTAAACGGCTCCAAAACTCTGATTAGGTCTTCTTTGGCTAATTAACTGCTCGGGCGATTGTTGGCCATTTGCATTATTTAATGGAGGCTCGATGCCGCAGCTGTCCTTCATCTGTCATTCATCCGACTCTTGCCCTTTATTTCGCAATTTGTGCCATAAAAAGGAATAAATAGCCACGCTCACATAGCATTTTATCAATCTCATTAAAGCGACAGAGAATATTGTTGGGCGTTCATCTGAGCAGCACCAAAGGCTTCGCTTTAATTATGAGCAGTAGAAGAATCTATCTTTTTATTTTCTTTTTTCCTGGGCAAAAGGAAATTCCTGGTGATTTACCAGGAAGAAAACCTTACGACATTGTTGGGGTGTTTTTCAAGTGCCACCAGCCAGGTTGCTCGGTTTTATTTTGCCAATATGTGTCGTCCTAGTTTGCTCACCTGCTATTAACAGCAACATGCTGCCTAATTATTTAAACCTATCCTTTATTAAATAAAAACTGGAAAGACACAGACATTTTTCAGACCTTTTCCTTTAATTTCAGCCATGTCTACATCTTTTTTTTCTTGTTTACTTTCTCATATCCTTCTATCTTGTCTCTGCTCCCCTTGTTGTGCATAAAAAGATCCTCTATACATAAAGATTGATTGTTTTCCAGGCTTCCAACATTTGACAAGGGGGAAAAGCAGTACGAATTATATTACTGTTATTGATGTGCGTGCCTTTTATTGTTTTGGTTTGCTTTTAGATTTCGAAAAAGTTTATTTTCCTAATTTGGTGACATTGACATGTGAACATAGTGTAGATGTTCGTTTTTAATTATGTTTAGCTGCAGTGGCTTGACCAGTGAAAGCACAGAGTGCTCGGACATCCTTGCAAATATACACACCAAACAGTCAACGCATATCCACACATTTTGTCTTACAAGCCCCTGGCGCCCGCAGTACAACCCAGCCATTGTGTGTTCATTAGGCAGGGAGAGTATTTGTGCACTCTGCCCTCTTGTTGCTTAGAAAAACACTTTAGTCTCTTTTTTCCCCTAAGCAGTGCTGCTAGATTATTTTCAAACTGCTTGATTTCATTTCTACTTCAGGCAATTGTTTGCATTCCAATAATTAAGTTAGCTTGCCAACATGTGTGATTTTAATAAAAATCTTTTTGCCATGCAGCAATTTAGCACAGACGATTATTTGGATAAGTTTCGTATCAAGTATTTTTTTTTCTCTCTTCCTGGATATTTACTTCTAACCTTGTTCTACTATGTCTCTGACTATATTATTATTATTATTATTTTTTTACTGCATTTCCCTAGGGAAAGTGTCACATATGAGCAGATTGTGTCTGATTAGTGGGGGGTTCTTTGGAAAGATGCTTGTGGCAGTGTGCAACAGTGGTGTGGTCTCCTCGGGGGAAGACTGCCATTTTCTTAACTCAACATAACCCCTAAGAGAAGTTTTGTTATCTCTCATGTGCTGTTAACTTTGGGCTTTAAAGTTTGTGCCCTTTTTGTTAAACATCACAAGATGGTGATGATGTGCGAGAGATAGCAATCTTGTTGTAAAAAAAACAAGCAAATTTTTATATATATATATATATATATATATATATATATATATATATATATATATATATATATATATATATAATGATTTATAAGCATTTCACATCAAATTTTATTCTCGAATCCCGAATTTACACATAAAGTGTCTGATAAGCCTGTTTGGATGTTGTCTTTAACTTTTTGCATTTTGTGTAAGTCAATAAAATAGTTTGGAGTTTGTTTTGAACCCATTTGAATCACATGGCATTTTTCCTGTGAACAGAAAGATACTGGAGGAAGGTAAATAGTAGTGGAGGGTGGGGAGCAAGACCAGGCGACTGATTTGTCTCCTTGCCGTCTGGAGGATTTACGGTGCAAGTGTGTTGAGCTATCAATCAATTGTTGCTCACTCCAAGGACAAGTTTGTCTCTTTATGCAATTTGTAAGGCTGTCCAGTCAAATTGATTCCTTAACCAGGAGCCGTCCAGCTTTCTGAGACGAGCACCCATCCCCATCCCCTCTTGCCCTCCACTCCCACGCTGCTGAAAAGCACATCAGCCTACTTGTTTGTTGTAATCCAGACAATAAATGATGTGACTGTTGACTGTCGGTGGACAAAATCCAGCTGCAAAATAAAGTGGGTGACAAAAAGACAAGATTAAAAGTGATCGCAGGACTGATTGATTAAATGTGATTAAATTGAACAGCTGAGGATTGATGTCGCCGAGTTGCTGTCTGACAAATGGTTCGGGCATTAGATGCACTCAGACTATTGTGGTTTACATTTCCAGGAAAACAATATTATATATTAAATATATCAAATATTAAATCAGATTTACAAATAAGAAAGGACAATAATGCAAAATTTCTTTGTCTAAGAAGTACAAATTTCGGGGAAATTCTGGAAAGAAATTTAAATGTTACTTATCACAAATGGATACCACATGATTTAATGTGGGATTTTTGTGCAAATAACCATACAGCATGTTCCACAGGAACAATTAAGTGGATCATTTTGGTTTAAATGTTTTTTCTGTTGCCTTATTACCAAGCTAGAAAATATCCCCATCCTAAGTATCCACATCCTATATACAAATCAATTGGGGAGGATTGTATTTTGCAATGTCTAAGTTAAAGCTCTCACTTTTCTTAACTTTATTGTTTTAGCTTTCTTTGCAAAGAACGGCTAAAACTTCTTGGATATGTTTTTAAAAAGCAACTGTCCTGTATACATAATAAAGTATGAGATGGTTAAAGCTAACATTTTACTAATCACTACAGTCAGTAACTAAAATAATCTCCTGCAAAGGATGTGTATTGCAGCCAGAAACTTTTCACCAATACATTCAACACTTTTGCACAACATGCTCAAAGGAAATACTATATAAGGAGAGCTGATATCTTAAACACAAATAACTAAATAAATAAATGTATATTGGTAAATAAATATTTAATTGGAATTGGTTTTTGAAACTTACCCAGGGTTTTTTGGTCTACATGGACGATAACATGACGATAACATATCCATCAGTTGCACAAGATTTGCCAGCTGCACATAAATTAAGCAAATAGCATCCTGCATGGCTCGTCCCCATTTTTTGTAACTACTTCAAGGGGTGGTACAAACGGCGTAAAGCTGGGTGTTACAGGCAAAAGATTTGATTGGCACCAGACTGTATTCATTGATTGGTCTGTGTTGGACGAGTAACAGCAAACCTTTTTAAACATGAGTGCAAAACACTTCATGGTCTCAGGAAGAACCTACGCAATGCTTTATATTTCACCACACAGTTGCTGAAGCTACCCTTGGGATGCATATATCAGGATACATCGAGCACCATGAAAACAAAAACCTTACGGTTCTTTTTTGCTTTATTTGTAACAACCAAAAATCAAGCCAAATTATGTTTTTCCATTACACATGGAGAGAATAAACATAAATAATCTTGAGATTCTCAATTGCTGATGGTGTCTCAAAATTACACCACACCATCAACCACAGCTTATACTTGCTCATGATCCATCCACATTCTTGCCGACATTTATTAAGAAATACTCTGCCAATGGAAAAGCACCCAACTTGGCTGGAACTGAATCTGACATTATCCGGTTAAAGTAAGACTTAATCAAAACCAGTCTCTTAATAGAATAAAAAATAAAAAGGGCAAAGTAATACAAATTATTAAACATGTGCATAGACTGATAACTACAGTCTTCCTCTCCTCAGATAGGACAGAGCTAAAAAGGCTGTGTCCAGGGTGAATAGGGTGAGCTGCAATAAGCATGGCCTACAGGTTTATAGTTCCTAGGAAGGTTAGAGAATGCGCTGAAGTCTGTGCCTGTCACTGACTGTGAACCACAAGGTAATGGAGAAGGATATATTTGATAGTGGCTGCATAGAACTGCACCATCATCACAGATTGCACCGTACTTGCTGCAGGAAGAAGATATTCTGTTGCACCTTTTTGGAAAAGAGCTAATGGTCAACTTTCTAGGAATTAAAATAAGATAAATCCTGGGCAATGGTGGTTCTTCTGAAAGTGGAAGGAGTCCATAATATGTATCTGAGATTGATAAATGAGAGCTTGATAACTTTCCCAAAGTGCGGCAGGAACTGTGCCCCACACAATTACACGACTGCAACAAGTGCCACTTGTCATTTGGACCTTTCACTAGGTCATTTTAATACACCAATAAAGTTTGAGTTATTGTTTTTATTATATTTCTGTGTTGGACTGTTCCAAAGAACGTTGAACTTAGTCCTTTTGATTTTCCAAGATGTTTCCTTTCAGGATTTAACTTTATTTAGCTCCCATCTGTGGTCCTATCAGTGGCGGCTGGCCAATAGAGGGTGCAAGGGCACCGCCCCACTCACCTTATGGTATTGATTAAGATGTAAAGAAACTGATTAAAAATTTAATAATAAAAGAGAAATATTTCGAAATATATTTATATATATATTTTTAGTTGTTCAAGATTAATATTTGATCTTTAATAACGAGGACAATTTTGTTCGTCATTGGATTTGTGACATATTTCCACTCTGGGGCGGAAAAATCTTTGCCCATGGACTCTTGTTAAAAGTTGTACATGTGCAGTAGCTCCTGCTCATTGCAAAAGACATCACGGTCATCTGTTATAAAGTGCAGCTGATTGACAGGTCGAGTGTCGCGAGTTGGAGACGATTGAGAGAGGGAGAGAGAAATTGAGCGAGAAAAATTGAGAGGATCAGACATAAATATAATGACGTCGCACCAAGGTGATTCTCTGGCTGTGGTCATTGCTCAAGGTTATTTGTAACAGTCACATAATCCTGATTCCTTTTGTGCTGCCATTGTCGGACAGGGATTTTGTCTTATCTTTTGTCAAACAGTTTGGTAAAAAACTCAAAAACCAAGGAAGAAAATTGTAAGTAAAGTAAGTAAAATTTAAAGTTTGGTGTATTTGGTACATCTCGCCAACTTCAGTTCCTGCCCCAGTACATTCTTGAGGAAGGCACATCTCATGATTTCCTGCTGAGTTAGCATTTGCTCCTCTTTCATGTCGGCTGTGTGGTGATTTGCGACATTCAGTGGACAATAGTGGAGCGATTACAAAAACAGGCTGTACACGTGAATAATTTATGCCTGAAATCGTGCTCAGCCTTTCAGAATTCACAATGATCCTACCGTATCCATTACCCCAACACACACACACACACACCCCACGGGAAATAATGAGGGCTTTTTTTTCTTACTGTCATTTAACAGGACATTTCATCCTTTTACCAAAACTTGTAAGATCGACTACTTCTATAATCCTAATCTTACACCATGTCTTCAAACTGTTGTGGTGTTGTTACCCACTGTGTGCTTTCACCGTCTGAATCATGCTTCCACAACGTACGTGAAAATCAGCTCCCATGTGAGTCAATAGACACCAACACTCCAAGAGTGCGATTCCACTTTTTTCAGTGATTACCGTGAAAATGAAAAAAATCCGTGTAAAAAAGCAATATAAATTGTGCATTATAAATGACACTGCTGAGTAAATGTCTTGGTAATGCGTCTAATATGCTCTTTAAATTTTTAGATGATCTCTTTTCCATTTTTTTTTCTCCAGCGGATGACAGATACCAAACAAAATTTGCCTCCAGTTTAGTTCAGTGAAACCGCTTCAAACATAAATATAGAAACAAAATGAGTCAAAGATTATCTAAGGAATGGCTCATCGGAACAGTTTGTCACAAGCTTTGAAAGAGCATTGCTCAATAGGCACAGTTGTTTAACTATTGAAGCCATTTTATTTTCCCAATTGCATCTCTTCTGAGCTTTTGCAGTGCGCCTTTGTCATTCATTTGTGGCTTGAAAAATTTCTGCCATCGGTAAAACTTTGACAGCTGGGACAAGGCACGTATCACATCTGTGTGAAGAATGGCTGGATTTGTGACATCAAATAGCTTAGAAAATATGGTTCATTTCATTTTTGATCAGGGGGAAGAAGAAAAAAAAAACTTTCCATCTGATAGCTGTCTGACGAAAAGCACCATGATATGTCAGTAGTTCTGCACATTTTGTGTGTGATAAGGAAAATCCAGAGGGAGGGAGATCCAGTATTAACAACAGTAGTTTTTTTTCTTCCCTCGAAAGAGGTTTGTTTGCTTGTGACATCCCAGCCAGGAAGATGTGAACATCCTGTCAATAAGGTGCGCTACCTCTAGTCCTGAACCACACTTTGTTCAACCTTCCACACCTATCAAAGATATAGGTATATTGGAGTGAAACACCCGAAACCACTGCCATATCTACAGGGAAAGACATAGCCGCTACTATTTGCACAGCAAGAATTGAAGATTGAACAAAGTTGTTCTGATTTACAGGTCATATAAATCATGACACAAGATTTTGAGTTGATGCACTGTCAGTTTTGTTGAAATGATTACATGCTTATTTTGCCAAGAGTATTCCTTTCCTTTGAAGGATTACATATTCTGTCTTGAACTTTATATAAAAAAAAAAAAACAATAAGTAGTAATTGTAACATGAAATGAAAATAAGTTTTAAAATTCTCCCACAAAACATTTATTTTAAATTTGGGGTTGTATTAGTATTAAGCCTCACCTTTTGCTAGAATTACAACTTGCCGTTTCTGCCACAATTGCACATCTAGACATATGATTTATTTTACATATTGTTCTTCACAAAATGGTTCAAGCTTAGTTTGATTGAATTGAGAGTGTATGCGAACTTCGCCTTTAAGTCTTACCAAAGATTCTTAATTTAATGACTATATACGGACTGTTACAGCACTATTCTAGTCAATTTATTTCAGCGACTTTAGCACTTGGTAAAACACATTGTATAGGTTAATTCTACACATATGATTAAACCCTTCATTTCTGTTAACTATAATACATTTCTACTGTCAGCTCATGAAAACATGATATTTAAAAGTAGAATGTTAGATCAGACCTTTACAAAATGTAATACCAAATGAAACGTTTGTTGAATAGATGCGTAAATGTTGTAATTTTCAATACAATAAAATAATAAATAAATAAAATAAAATAAAAATGAGCATCATCTAAAGCCATGTTCTAAAGCGTGAATGACAGTAAACACCACAATTCACATTATGATTTGTCAAGACATTTTAAAATGATCATCATTTTATCATATTTTGTATTCATATCATTATTATACATACAGTGCATTGTACTTC
Organism: Orestias chungarensis; assembly: GCA_032876305.1. NCBI lineage: Eukaryota > Metazoa > Chordata > Actinopteri > Cyprinodontiformes > Cyprinodontidae > Orestias > Orestias chungarensis. The sequence continues at coordinate 798,249 of JAVLVB010000879.1, read as the reverse complement.
TAGTATGAGTCCATCCATCCATTGTCTTCCTCTTATCTTGGTTGGGTTGGCAGGGTAGCAGCCTAAGCAGGGAGACCCAGACTTCCCTCTCCACAGCCACTTGGGCCAGATGCCCGAGCCACCTGAACTACCAACATGGAGAAGCAGCCGCTCTACTCTGAGCCCCCTCCCGGATGGCCGAGCTACTCTCACTATCTCTAAGTGAAAGCCCGGACACCCTGTGGAGAATACTCATTTAGGCCGCTTGCGTCCGTAAGAGCTTGTTGTTCCGGTCATAACTCAGAACTCATAACCATAGATGAAGGTGGGATCGTAGATTGACCGGTATGTTAAGTGCAAATTGTTTGCATATGTTTTGCAAGGTACTGGACCAAAATGTTTTTGACATATTTTTGATAAAGTTCAGCTCAAGAGTCTGCAAATTGGCTCCATCTATAAAAAGTCGGTCATATAAAAAAATAAATAAAAGATTTATTTTTATTTGTTTGATTATAAAATCCTAAACTGCTCAGAGACCCATTCATGGCTGGCCAGAGAGACCACCGATGTACAATTTGATGATAAATTTACAATGTTGCTGGAAAGCTGTATCTTGATGCATCTCTCCTGACACCTATAAACTGAGCTATCTTTGCCCTTCTGCAGTTCTCCTTTCTGGTCAAATGTCTTTGCAGAAATGTGAGAAAATGCCAACAAATGTGTTCATTTCTGTGAAAGATTGGATAATTTGATAATTTTCTCATGCATTTGTCACAAACTAATCAGTTGAGGGATTGTGAAGGCATTATTGCTGTCTCACTGACTGATATAAAGAAAATCTTTATGAAGGTAAAGATTAATTTACATGTTAAAGTAGATTGCATTTCAGGGAATGTTTGTGATTTAATTTGTCTTTGAAACTGTTGAATCTAGCTCTAAATAGTATTTTCACGTTGTGGGCATATTCATGACTTTAAACAATATCTTTGAAAATAAAATAAAATGGCAACAAATGATTGACTCTGTATTGCGCTACAATTGCAAAAGGCTGCACAGAAGGATGCTGAACTCATAAACATTTTCCATTTATAAAGATCCCCCGTGGTTGATTAAAGGTCGCTATTGTTATTATGTCAAAATGAAGAAACTAAAAAAAAAAGCGAAAACAATAATTTACAAATAACTGTAAGTGATAATTAAAAGGCATAAATCCATTAACACACCTAGAAACAATGCAGAATTGACCCCACCTTTCTCCATACCTCTCCAAATTTGATACAAGCTAAAAAAACAAACACAGCCCATTAGAAGGATACTAATTAAAAATGATTCTAGGCAAGTCTGTTACAAAATAAACATGTAAAACACTGGTTCTCGTATTCAACTGGACCCCGGATCAAAAGTTTACTGTTAAAAATAGATTTGAATGCTGTCTCTGAAAGATGTTGGTGTAAACTTAATTTAATACTTAATATAATAAGACTAAAGGAACTATGATCCTATAGGTCAGGGGTCACATTTGTATTTTGTTTAATTATATCCATTAGTGATTTATCTGTTTATGAAACGGCTCCGCAGGCAACCCATTTGGTCCTCTGGGGCAACTTTATGCCCGCAGGCACCATGATGGTTTACCCTGTTACTGACTCAAACATGTGAAAACACCTTGCTAAATTTTCTTTTTTATGAGTGTAATTAAGACAAAAATTTACCATAGTTATTATTTTTATTATATTCATTTCAACCCTAATGTAGGAATAGGTTAGGCAATAAATTCATTAGAAGAAAATTTCCATCCTATAGTCAGACTTTCTCTAGGAAAACCATCTTTTTGTAAAATCAAGTTGTAGAAAAAAAAAACAGAACAAAAAAACTGGAAGAGGATTTTTATAGCTAAAAGTAATAGCTCATAATGAATTAAAGTCATGAAAATTAGCTTGAAGCTGTAAATGGTGTATACGTATTTAGAAGGTTGATCTCACAAGCTTAAAGTTAAATACGACCTCACAGATCAGGATTTCTATGGAGATTTTCAAGTGCCTGACTGTTAACTGCGATTCATAAGCATGGGTCAAACCTGTTAGAGATCAATTGCATTTAAAAAAAATATATTTCTAGAGTAGTCTCCACTACGTATAATTGTTTATTAAGCTGTGATTGACAGTCGCTAGAGTTAGGTAAAAAGATGCCGGAAATATAACAATTTTTGCTAAGAAACAGAGATCATACATTTTTTTTATAATCCACAGTATTAAGAGCACACCAATGGCCGGCCATGCTGGAGACAGTGTAACACCAATAAACTATACACATATTTTCTGGTCATTAAAACGCAAACCGTCCTGGCATTATATTCACTCAGCTGTAGATAAAAACATTTTCGGAATATTTGATGACAAATTTTTGTATACTTTAGTGGTTGCAACATCATAAAGACCTTCCCAGGGATAAGTTGTAAAGAAAACAATTACTACACAGTGGTTTAGAAGGTTCACTCCAAACATTAGCCAATGGTTGGGTAAGACGAAGAGAAGATGAAGAGATCAGCAAGATGGAGAGACTCACTTGTAAATTAATTGTTCATCTGGTTGTCTCATTTAAAAAAATCCAAATAAAATCCAAAGTCAGTGCAAATTAAGCTCTCTTGATTTGTCTTTGCATTTCTATAAATTAAAGCAACATTAAGTAACCTTTCAACCTTTTTAAAATATTTTTGTAACATTTCTGATAATACATCGTCCTATAGCTTATTGAATGACTATTCTGTCATGGCCCCAGAGGGTTTGTATCTGTTTAACCGGCATTAACCAACTTTTAGTAGGGTGGCAGGAAACCTGCTACACAAAACTACAAATGTTCTGGCTGCTTTACGGCATACGCAACTTCTTCCTTTTCTTATTTTCAACATCATCATCTGATATTGTTTAGCCACAATTAGATTCATTACCTCATCGCCATTCATCCTTCATACAGCCAATGGAAACAGAAATGTGCTTCAATCCAACTGCAGTTGACTGGGAGATAGGATTTTTTGACACTATGCACTCACCCTCATGGGAAATGCATTCTTCCTTCAGGCAAACACTAGCACTTTTTCCCACACTGACCACCAAAATCCCCCAAAACAAACTTCTTTAGTGTTTCTTTAACAAGTAAATCTCTGTGAGACCTAGATGTAAATGTAAAACTCTCTAAAGTTACTTTTAGCAGGTATTCCCTTAAATTTTTAAATTCTTAATATAATATTCAACTTAGATAACCAAGCAAATAAATGATCACCATTAAGCAAATAGGATTTTGAATGATTGTAATGAATACATATTAGAATAACGATCTGGGGAACTTGATCAAGATGACTAGACTTACATGACAAAATCTAATCAGGGACTTTGCCTCGAGGCAAGTTTGATGTTTGAAATTCAAGAAGCAGCAGGATACCACATAACAGCAATGGAGAGTTTTACGCTTTCATTGGATTATACGGGTTACAGTTTCTTTGTGTGTGTGAGGGATGCCTTTGTTGTAGGTGGATAAATACTTATGGCATCCATGTGAAAATAGAGCTTAACTTTAAGATGGAATGAAGGGTTGTGGATGGAGGGGGTGGATTTTTTTTTCTTCTTCCTTTTTTTGTTTTTTTTGTTTAAAGCACTGTCACATGTTTCTGTGTTCAAGGGCCAAAACTTGTTGAACATGATTTCTTCATAATTGGCCTTTGTGTAGATATTCGATTAGTAGCTGCTTGACTAACCTACATCCCTTTTTTTGTACAAAAACTCTCCAAAGTGCCAGGGGAGTTCTGAGGGAACAAAATGAACAATTCATGGACTGAGCAGTGCCCAGATTTCAGATACAAGATCTACACCATCCCATGGTGCGAAATAAAATACAGAAAGGATTGTGATGGAAAGGGAAACTTCATTCAGCCACTCTGATGCCCAGCCAGTTTGCTCCGAAGAGCTTTTGCCTGGTTCGTGTCAGAGGAACAATGCATCACAGCTTGTTCTTGTTCGAGTCCTGCTGCTTCTTTGACATTCAGCTCACCGGCGTGTTTGTCAAGTCAGGCATTGTGTAGCTATTGATTTGCCGAGACCTGGTCAGTGATGAACAGTGTGTTCCCGCTAAGTTATCAATGAGATCACCCACCCCTCAGACAAGTGATGCTCACCTCTCATTCGCCCCACCATCAACAGTTGAAAAAACTAATGCCTGATTTATTGAGGAATGCCAGAGACTGTCTTTGAACCCAAAGGCACTGGATAACAATTCAGGAGTACTTCCTGTCCCTGCAAACACTGTTTATTTACTCACTCTCGGGGAGGCAATGAATGCAGGCACTGACTGACAAACAATCTTATGATGCAGCCTTCATGTCAGTACTGAACTTTTTTCCCCTTCATTCTTGCATCTCTCCTGAATATCTCAGTCACTTGTCAGTCCATTCTCCCCAGCCGTGGGCCCTGTTGACACAGGAATCCGTCACTTCGCACATGGGGGAGTGTAGGACATGTTGGCGGCCATTACTATTCATGAGGCGGTGTGATCCACTCCGTCACCCGTTGTCAGCGAGAGGTGTCTGTCTGCACCACTGCTCCCTTTTCTCTCTTTATCAGCCAAGGGTGGCTAATGAGAAGCACCAGGTTAATACCACCACAAGAACAGCGATGGTTTTAAACCTCTTAATTCATCTAGACACTGCTAATTGAAACCCATGTGAACTACACTTTGGAAACCATCCATTTTCGTGCAAGCGGTCTGATGAAATTTTACAGACTGACGCTGGGATTAGCTCACCTTGAACCAGATCTTTTCTCTCTGAATTTGTGTTTCTTTTTCAGTCTCCTTAGTATGATGGCTGTTACCTTGAAACTAAGCCCTATGACAGTCGGTTTAAAACCCAGAAGTGCTTTGCAAGACTGAAAATAACCAGCTTTGGGTTGTCGTAAATATCTCAGTGTAAAAAAGTTGAAGTAAAAACAGCAACCATGACCAAGATGAGACAACCTCCAAGAGTGCAAATTGTAAACCTTATTTTACCCTGCAGTTGTTAGGCTTGACTTAGTCATCCTGCTCTTGACTGTATTTATCCTGTTTTCTTTAATGTACATTGACATGGCTGGGAACAATTTCTCTATCTTACTATCTAGCAGGCTCACCTCATCTTGGATCTGTTGATAGATATGTCTAGATAATTTACCTGGTGACTGAAACTGAATGGTTTTATGCTTGCTATGATGCTTTACTAAGTGAAAGACATTATACAGCCTTATTACAAAACATAGAATGTTTTAAAAACTTTATCTTGTTGACATTTTTCGTCTTGGAACCAAGGAAAAACGACATTTCATATTATAATAAATGTCTAATTAAAGGTTCCTTTCAAAATGTACCTTTATATGTTGTCACCTAATAACTAATATTTAATATTAATAGCCATTCATGCCAGACCGCTTGATACACAATAAATTAATGAAGTGTTCAATAATCAAACAAAAACTGCAATTTCTTTATGTCTTACTTTATGTTGGATAAAGCTGGTTAATTTAATGAATCTTGTAGAAAAAAAGCAAATATCTTGTGAAATGGGACTGAGACATAGATATTAATTGAACTGTAATCTACTTTATAAAGGATTTATGAGATTGGGAGACTGGCTGTAATTTCTTTTAACTGGTTTTGATTTGTGGATACCTATATCTACTAAATAGTAGAACTTTACCGTATAAATAGATGGAGATACAGCTCTGTCATTTTGTTCTGTTTTTCACAAAGTCATGGTTTCTATTTAAATATGCTATTGGTATGCCAGTTATGTCTCTATATTTCTTCAATTATGCAAAATATAGATAAAACTGTGTTTGTAGTTTATTGCTCTCTAGAGAAATTGGCCTTAAACCATTTTTTGCCCTAATATCAGAGCACAATAAATGCTTTCACCACTAAATTTGATTTATCTTGAAGCTTCTCTGAATGGCTGTGGCCTAATGATCGGAGAGCATTCCTTCAGCTTCAAAATTCTTGAATATTCAAATGAGCCATCAACAGCCGATGGTGTGAGAGATAACGGGTCCATCTTTTACGTGCCCCTTCTTGTGTGCGACATAATGGCATATTTAGTTGACGGCATCATTGTCTCCCAAAAGTTCTGGATTTACCAGCATAAATTTCAGTGGGCATGGACTCCCTCTTGCGCCCGCACAGGCAAATGCTCATTCATTTTCTCATTTGTCATTTCAATAGTTATTTTATAGCGGTGCAGTATTAATTGAACTGCTTCTACTGCACAATTCAGGGCCCAGTACATCTATTACGGAGGGAGTGTTCCAGAAACACTGCTGAACAGGCCCACAAATCAGGCTGTGCTGAGAGGGGAACCTCACCATAATGTAACACAATCACAGTAATCCTTCATTTACAACACGTTTTTTTTCTCAGCCATGCAAAGAAAATGCATTTAAAGCCCCAAGTGACTGTGATGGAAACTATTTGTGCCTGTGTTGTTTTTTTTATTTATTTTTTGTTTGTTTCAATTTGCAGGCTATGAAAATAGATATTATATTATATGAAAACAATTTTTTTTCTTTGCAAATCTCCATCTAAGTGGCAACCACGCCAGATTTTTGTGTTTAAACAATTATAAGCAAGGCTAAATATGTCTTGCATCATACTGTTCATGAAAGAGACCAGTCTATGTGCAAACGTGTAATGCAAACCTTCTCCAGAGTACAACCGGTGGATTATGTAGTGGCAGAAAGGCAGTGTGGGGTGAGCTTGATCTGACATAAGATGAGAAAAGTTAAAGTTGATTTTAACATATATTTGAATAAATGGGCCACATTTTTTCATTTCTGTTTCCACAAAAGTACATCTTTTCTAGAAATAAAATGTTTCTCTCCCAAAAGGATAACATTTAGAAATTAATTACAAAAGAAATAAAAGGATGAATAATAAAAACAAAATACTAAAACGTATAATTGTGTTCTGCTTTGTCTTGTTTGATGACATGTGCCCCCAGTACTGACCCTTTTGTTTCTGCTCACCAGCCAGCTCTTTGCAGAACTGAACCAATCCCAAAAAGTCTTACTGCTTGATATTTTATCAGATCAAATTCCATTGATCAGGTTTCTGTTTATGATTTTATCATGGCCATTTCTTTGCAAAATGTGTTCATATCACAAACTCACCATGGCAATAATAATTTCGTGCCCTTTTTTCTTTACTAGTCCTAAAATACTTTGCAAATTACATGCTTATCTTAAAATGGGTAGATTCTGCTGTAACTTATTTTCTTAATAAAAGGCCACAGTCACTGGCTGCCTTATTTCATCTGTTATGTTTTTCTGAAAGACTTAATATTTTTTGTGATTGAGCATCCCATTCGCTAAAACAAACAACATTTTTGTAGCTGATGGGGACATCCAATTTAACTGCCATCTTAATGGAATCTATAATAAGCACAGTGGCACAATAACGGCAAAGTGCTGCATCTTCTGATAACACAGCAAGCGTCAAAAAACCCTGTGATCGCTAGTTTTTCCCGTACAGAGAAGAGAAGAAAAAAATGTCCAGATGTCATTGGGGAGCTGTTAGAAAGGTATTCCCTGTGGGATCCTTGCAGGGGGCTACCTCGGTTCTCCACTAGCCTTCATACCCTATAGAAGTAATCTGCAGTCGGCAGTGCATCGGGCTTCTCTACATTTCTGAAACCCCCCTGACTTTGATTTCCAAGGCACCTGTTCCCTCATGTGGTCAGAGCGAAAGGAGTCGAATCGCATGTAGGAGCATGAGAACAGGCAAAAGGGGTAGGGGAAAAATGGCTTGCTCGACGGTCAGAATTTTTTGTCAGTGATTTTAAGCTATATTGGGCAGCAGAGTTCTGTATGGACATACCGTGAAGATGATAAAGCAAACTGGAGTCTTTGTAAACCCATTATGTGACCCCAGGGGATGTAGATGGTGTTCTATTAGGAGAAAATATGCAGTACAAACGGCGTATGGAATTTCCCCTCTATACCCAGCTACATTCTTATATTTCCAGCAGGTGAAACTTTTTGGGGGCAAAGAGAAGGGCTATAGTAAGCACATTTGTAAAATAATGAACATGGGTGAGTTTTGGGGTGGTAAATAATTGAAGAACATGTTGGACTGGGCTTATACGGAGAACTTTTAAATCCCTGTAAATGGTGCTGGTTTGTTAGGTTCTAAAATCATGTTTCTCTTGGCTTTATTTTTTTAATGAGATGAATCAAAATATACAAAATTGTATTGTATACTGTGTTTTTTGAGAGCTTATGAAATTTGTTCTTTACACTTTAAACACACACCTGCAGGATCAAGCTGAGGAATGGACTGACACCAAACTGATAAAAATGACTTTGGCACCCTATCAAATATACGAATAAGGTCATAGAAACAGTCAAAAGAATGACAGAGAAACTGACTCAAATTGTATTTCATTTGTTTACTCTACAGTAGTTGTGTTAGCCCCCCCCACTCACCCTCCCAAACACCAAGCTCTGGAGGTAATGAATGTGGGGGCCACCAGATTAAAGGCTACAACCAACTGTTTAGTGGGGCTCTGCTAACAGAGATTAGCAGCAGCTTCTTGGCCACAGACTTTGCTGGAATGACAAAAACACACACACAAAAAAGAAAACACCATTGTCTGAGACCAAAACCACCTGGATGTAAAAGAATTTTGACAAGGAGAGACAGTGTTGACACGGAGGATTGGCAGGCTTCTGTTTATTCGTGAGCCACGTCAGAAGCAGCTCGCCAGCTTGTAGACGTTCTCCTCGACTTCTTTCCCACCCCGCCCGCTCATTCACATGGCGAGATGTTGCAGATGTTGCCTGTAATGATGCAGACAGCGCACAGAGTTGTGTAGAATGGGAAAGCAGAGCTGGCTGAAATTAGTAAAAATTACTTTCCCATTACCTCCCTCATTGCTTCTGTAAGTAGTCAGAGTTTCCACACGATTAGGAGAACTAGCCATGGAGTGCTGGGTTTTACTACACTCTCTCACACATACAAAGAAGGAGAATAACTTAGATTAGCTAGACCCAATGTTCTCTTGTCCCTTTTCCTTTACAATTAAGCAGGTAGTAGATTAAGAAGTGGAACATGAGATTGCAACCACATTTGGCCCTTAAAAAAAGAAAAAAATAGTTCAGTGCTTAAAACACTTGGCAGTCTACATTTATGAAGCCTAATGGGAGCTAATTATTGCATCAGCATCAGTGAATCCCTCATCTGTCCATGTCGGAATACAATAAGACTTTCTATTGCTCTAGTTGTTAAAAATGCCCATGGCTAAATACATTTGAATAGATTTGCAGGGTGAAACGAAATATTTTTGCTTGAGAGTGATTGACTCTGGTCACTTTTATATCCTTGAACAATACCTCTAAATCAAGTCATTCTTAGACTTAATGAAGATTTCAGTACTTTCCAAGACAGGGATTCAACAGACATGTTTGAGCGGACAAATGCAGGATGAAATTTCGGACTGTGTACCTGCTTGTAAACATGACAGTCTAAAAGTGTGGCAGCCCCTCATTCAAATTTTGGTGGAACTATTTTTTGCAGCAGTTACAGCTATAAGTCTTTCTCGGTCCAATGATCACATCTAGAAAAAAAAAATGCTGATTTTTGATAAATGGGTCAAGAATAGTTATACTGAATAAAAATTTTTTTTTTTTACAGAATTTAGGTCTGGAAATTAAAAAGGCCAAGCTAGCAGATGAATATGATTCAATCTAAGCTATTGTGTTGTACAGTCGGTCTTGTATCTTTTTTCTTACCGAACTGAACCTCTCCCTGGGTCTTACATTATTTGATACCAGATTTATTTTTTTGTGATAATCATGTATTTAGCACAATCAATCTTACATCTCAGTCACTGCTAAAGAAAATATCAACCCCATGATGGAGCTGGTGTCATCTGATGATAGCATCTTCATCCACATGTATCGGTCAACAGATAATTTTTTACTATGAGGTGTTATTAGCTGTAAAGTTGCATATTTAACCCTTTGCCTGTTGCTCCTTTTTTCATTGTTAAATACATATTTTTATCCTCCTCAAAATCACTTTGGAATGAAAATTAATTCAGTCAATAGTAATAGGAGCATTAAAAGGTTGTTCGGAGCAAATCAATGTCTTATAATGTTCACACTGTATCAATTCCGGTAGATTTTATCGACATACTCTCTAAGCAATCTTACTAGCCCAGTTTATAATACAGGTTTTTAGGATGCTGTGTGGGCCTAGCTTTTCAGTCTCAACAACTGTAACCTGGGCCGTTCGCTGAAAGCAGTGGTTGGTCCTGAGGGACTCCCTCTATGAACACCTAATTGGCTCATTTGGGTGGCACTGCAACATGGTGGACTGAATTGTTCTAAAGAGATTGCAGAATATTTAAATCCAGGTTTGTGATTTGTGAAACTTCAATAAAGGCACAGTTTCAGCACTGTTGTAGGTTCTGCATCACACTTAAGTTGCTCCAATGTGTGCATTTGTGAAACAAGTCGTGTGCATTTCCGAATCTGTATTACACGTTTGCATAAAAAATATATTTGTGAAACGGAGTGTGCGCATTTGTGAAACAGAACATGTGCATTTATGAATCTGAAATATAACTGTTAACCAGGACATGTGCATTTGTGGAAAACACTGTTTGAGTTCATTCTTTTTGAGACTAATCTGGCCTCATAGACAACCAGCCAAGTGTAAAAGCCAATTGTGAAATTCTACACATTCCTTTTTCCTGCGCTGACTACTGTGTTCCATTGTTGTTAGCTACTAATACAAATATTATTGGATCTAACTTTATTTGGAGAAATCAGATAAGGATTTTTACATAGTAATTTGTTAAAGAATTTAAGGGTGATCACATACTTTCAAATGTGCTATAGAAATAATGTTTTTTTTTTTAGCATTTAAGTGTAAATTCAGAACAACCAAATCCACATAAGAAATATATATTTGTTGTTTATAGGAGTGCATTGAAAAATATTGAGTGACATTGGTTAATTAAAGACAAGACACACATACTGGACATTTACAGGTAGCATTACCATCATAAAACATCCATATTGTCTTTGGCATTTGAGAAGCAGATTGTAGACATTTTTAGAGGCAGGTAACCTTATTACAACAACAAATTTACTCCTGTTTAGCATTCAAATAGCATGACTACAGCTATATTTAGGATTTAGAGCCCCTTTAGCACCTTTCCCTGGCTGCAGTACCTCATACCGTGTGAGATGTGACACATGCCCGTTTCCTTCCAACTGCAAGATAGTTCTTTCTGCTGTGCCTGATGCCTTATAAAGCATCAATTCCTAAAATAAATTCTCCACTGGAATGCTGGAAGTGGATGGAATCGTGTTCGCCCTCCAGGAACCCAAGCATTTTATCCCGAAATACTCAGCCTTGCGTCACCAGTGGACGTTCACACAGGTTTGAGAGAGGTGGGACAATGCCAGCACCAGCAGGAGCATGAATATTGTTGAACTTATGCCTAGGTCCTGGGGTGTGGAAACTGCCAGCTGCTTCACCTTCTAAATGTAAAGGAATTGTGATTGTGATTGGCCCTCATCATCGGTTTCCTGCAATGAAACCCATTTACCTTAAATCAGCCAATGTTTTTTTTTGAATAACATTGTTCGAGACTTTTTTAACTGTCAAATTGGTCTCAAATGCTAACAAATTTAGACTGTCTGCCTGTTTTCACTGTGTTCTGGAATTTTTACACAGTGACAAATGAATGTTAAAGAGGTTTTGCATTGGGGAAAATAAACTTAATTAGGGGTTTAATGACTTTAGATCTGTTAAATCGTTACTTTACTTCTTCATCTGTAAGTAATGCACATCTATTTGTCAGGCAGCCAAGTCAGTTGGAAAAATACACTCCATGTGCAGGTGCACAACAGCAGACGAGTAGGAAGTGGAGTAAAAAGACTTTAGAAGGACCAACAACATTTCTTAATCACATAGCTATAAATAACAGCATTTTACTAATTGGTCTTTTTAATTCCTTGAGGAATCTTTAAACGCTGTTCTTATTGTAACATTTTTATTAATGCTTTTTTTATTTTTTAACAACAATTTTACAAAGTCTGACCTAAGTATGTATATTATCTAATTAAATGCTCAGTTTTATTAGATATATCTTCATCTGATTGGTGTTAAGGAAACAATAACAAGTTGCCAAACACATCTGGGACCTATAAGGTTCCCAATTTTGAGCCATAAAACTTGGGACCCTCCTGCATCACACAGGCAATAAACACGAGGTAACAGGATAACTGAAAGGATAACACACCCTCTGGGTCAATCCGAGTTTTTTCAGATTCATCCAGATTCTAAGCAGTTCAATGAAACAAAATCCCTAGCAATAGAGAAAAAACAAACAAATTAAGGGAAAAAAAAGGTTTTGTATATGTACTACTTTCCAGTAACCCCACCCCCATACAAATTTATAAATGTGTGAATCATTAAAAGAAATAATGACGTTACTAATTATAAATAAAATTATTCAAGATCTGCTTTCAGTGGCGCTATTATTCCTTTTCAGAAGCTCTGCATTGTGTTAAGTTGTGCTCTAGGTGCACTACACTCAAAGTAGTTCTCATAACAGCAGATGTCATAAAATCTGCCTCTGTTAAACAAATAACAGCAGAAGAAGAATCAAGAAAAAGTACATTTCTTATTTTACAATAAGTGTTACACAACTTGATCATAAAGATGATATCTTTAGTTTGACATCTGTCTGTCAATCCGGGCTTTTAATGTTGCATTGAACTTACCTGTCAAGATATATATCTTCATCTTAAAGAAGTATATTCAGTCTAATTCACATAACAATGCTGGTGAATGCCTATAAAGGTTGAAGGTAAAAGTTCTTGGTTACTCTATTATTAGCATAGCTCTATGATCCTTATTTTTTAAATTAGGACTGGGCTCAGGTTCTTTGCTATTCCTCCAGTGTTTGTTTTCATACAGACATCCAAAGCTGTTAATCTCATTGTAATTGTGCTGGCCATGCAAGGATGTCTGCTCACGCTGGCCATCATGCTCCTACTCTGGCAGCTGGCTTCAAGCGGTGACCAATAAATGATGGCCATTTTTTTTTGAAGTCCCTGCTCTGTTTCATTGAACTCGCTGTGGGGATATTGTACAACTGGTGTTTTAAGACCATCTTTGATTACCCAGTTGTTTCCCCCCGCATTCAGGACATTCATTCAACTGGCCCTAATTAATTTGGTATAGATCACATTCTTTCTCTCTTTTTTTTCTCTTGTGTAATTAATGCAGCACTAAAACCTAAACTAGTCAGTTTCACTTTCGAGTCCTTCATTGCGGATCGATATGCTCCGCTTTTTCTAATGCGTTTAGTTCTTTGTTTTTGTTTTTTATTTTAAATAGCAGCAGCAGAGTTAGGGTATCCCCAATATTTTACACAATCTCTTGAGTCCTGGGTCTTCTTTTATGCTCTCTTTTTATTGCTTTCTACTGTGTTTTTGGTGCCACCCTTTGAATGAAAGTATTATTGTGGCATGTCAACATGCAAATATGAACAAAAAATCTATGTTGTGGCAGACGTTTACAGATATCTCTGGTGAATAATGGTTTGCTGAAGCAAAGTGGAGTGGAACAGCAAGTATGAATTAGGCATCACAGTGAGCTCTAAAGAATATTTTTTACCTCGTCTCAATCCCGTATAATGTACGTTTTGGTAAGATAAGTGTTGTTCCTCACCCAGTTCTTGAATGGTTGTAATATTTTTACACTGCAAAACAGAAAGTCATTGATTACAAATTATAAATCCGTTAAAACTCCGATTAACTCAAAAGATAATGTTTTTACCTAGGGTTTGAAATTAATAAAGCTACACAAATTAAGATACACAAATGGAGATTAAGATACCCTCATAAAAGCTACATTTATCAAAAGATGTTAATATGGTCTTTGTAATTGTGTCAAAGGTTGCTTAGTAAAGATGTAACTTAGCATGGATATTTGTTAAAAAAAAGTGTAAATGATGATGTGGAGTTGAATGTATACGAGTACGGGCTTATTTGGCTTGTATATCAACACACCCCGACTGATCACATCCCACCTCCAGCTAGACTGACATTTTAGGACCGCTTTCAGGCATCACAAAATTAATTTTCACCCTTATAGAGGATTGGTTCTCCAGATGAATGTGCAAAGGAGCCTACCTACGAGCTAGTGATATTCAAATAATCTTAACCTGCAGGATTATTCGTTCTTGTCTAAATGGCAGGTTGTGTCGGTGTTAATCTGTGTTATGAGGTCACTCAAACAAGGCTGACATTTTGCCTGCCCAGACCACCTCTTTGTCGCTTCGTGTTTGTGACAAGAGACAATGTAAATAAGGGAGCTCTGCTCTCCTGTTCCGCATAGCTCAGGAATTTGTTTAGGATTAGAAATCTCGTTTTGCCTGAAGAGCTGCTTGCTTTAGATCAGTCAACTCATCTGCAGATCTCAGAACCGATAAACACCACCGTTTTTCAGGGCCTCAGCATTTTTTTTCTCTTCCTTTTCTTTTATTAAAAAAAACAAAGTTTTGCAGTATTCTGAGAGCCAGTATGCCGTGTTTCCTTTACAGCTGCGTTCAAATGTGGGTGCAAGCAAAAAGGGTGAGGTGATGGTGAGCAGGAGTGGGCACACCTGCAGCTGGTGACAACTGTGTAAGGCATGGCGAAAAGAGTGAGTGAGCGCTCCAGGGGTTAGCTAGCTAATTTCAAATCCATTCTAGAAGGAAATCCTCAGTGCCATTTCCATCCTTACAGGAAGATTTAGAGTGAGCCGGTTGACGGGGTAAAAAGGCAAGGACAGCCTTTGTGTGGGAGATAAGTGACAAAATGAGTCATGGCTGTCAGTTGTGTTATGGAGTGTATTGAAGAACAAAGGGAGAGTGCACTTGTCGCGGAGCAAAACCATTAAAGCCAAACTTAGGCCAGCCACTGGCCTAACTGGATCTACATTCTTACTTTAAACTCTCCAATTAGACTTAGATTTTTGTTGATATGCAATGCTATGCAAAAAATATAATAATTAAACTAAGAAACCATGGCAAGTGAATTGTTTACTTTCATTAACCTCTCTGAATCACTACTTTGCTGAAAGACCTTTCGCTACACTTACAACTGCAATCATTCAGGGTATGTCCTCACAATGTTTCACATGCAGAGGCTGGAATTTTTCCCATTCTTTTCAAAACATGACATCATTGAAATTGTAAAAAGAGGTTTATTTTTTTAACTGAAACTACAATCCCAGCCCATTCTTAATTATTTTGCATGCTCCAATAGGATTTTTTCCAGGTTTGTTCTTTTTTCAGCTCCAGATCCCTCTTGTGCCTGCTGAAGAAACATGATGATGGACATGATGTTGCCATTACAGTGTTTAACAGTGAGGTTGATGTGTTCAGGGTACAGTGCGGTATTTGTATCATTTGTTTTTTTGTCAGTTGAGGCGAAAAGGGCAAATTTTCCTTTATCTGACAAGGTCACCTTTTCCACAAGCTTGTGCTTTCTCTTAGATGGCTAGGGCAACTTACACAGGACATCTTTCAGACCTCATGATAGTCACATTTGTGGAGTGCTTTATCAACAGTTGTCCCATCGATAATTTTTATAAAAGAAATATCAATTGGATACTTTTGCAAAGCACTGTATAATACATGAATTATTCCTTGCTGTGCTCCATATTTGATGAACAGTAGATTTTTGCACGAAAAGATCATCATCTTCTCAACAAAAAGAGCCAGAAAAATGCCTTTTATTAAAGCACGCTCTAAAAGCAACAGTCACGGCAATGCTCCTGCAGCGTTTGTTATGTCACACCGCTCAGGTGCTGTCATGCATTTCCCTACTACACTGTGCAGGGCATGTGCTTCTATTTCCCCAAAATACTGTCTTTGCATAATATTTTATTTTTGTGAAACATGTTGCACAAGACGTGGGTTCTTCGATCACCCTGCTACATTGCATAAACCAACCTAGAAGTGTCCTGGACGGGCACTGGCTGTACTCATCTTGTCCTGCACACCAAGCTGTTGGGGTTGAGTCAGGATGGCCACCTACAAAGTCCTTCCCTCCCTGTATTACTGTAAGCTGGCCTATCGCCGAGGCAGCAGCTACTAATCTAGCATAATGGCACACACGAAAAAAAAAAATGAAGCAGTGTTGAGGTATCAGCATTTGAGCGTAGTTTGCAGGAAAAGCTTTTTACCAGCCCACTGCACCCATATGGCATTAGCACATAAAATGCCACTGTTGATATTTTAGAGGCTTGGTGCGTCTGTAAGTGCAGGACATCAATAATGGAGCCATTAGGGAGGCCACTTGATCCCATATTGATGGTTAAACAGTCAAGCGCCACCTATTTAAGCAATTTGGAGGTTCCACCAATATATTTTTTTACGCTTAGACTTATTCATTTCATTTTGATGGTGCTTTTTTTTAGTAGACCAATTGATACTAAACTGGGAGAAATTGAAAGATGTGACTGTATGAATTTACCTTTAAACGCCTTTTGCATATATATTTTTACTTTAAAAATAGCTCACGTTTTTTGGCGTCTTATGTCTTACAGGGTTGGTTTTTAACAAACATTGCTTAGCTGTTTAAAACATTTTTTCTCATACCAGCAGAAACAAATCAAAGTTGCTGAAAGACCAGTAGTAGCTTGTGGGCAGTGTTACGCTTTAAGAGTTCTTTATGAGGTTTATATTGATTTTTATTCTCAGTGTAAAAATAAACCGTTTGTCTGAACACTTTATTACGCAGCTTGTAGTTTCCGAATAAAGTCCAAAGTGCTTATAAACTTGAAGCACCAACATTTATGTTTATAAAATTGAGGCTTTGGCGAATAACTTTATGTTCACATTTATTCAACAGCAGTAGTATAGTTATTCTGCAGTAAAATTGCAGATTTCCCAAACTTCCTTGTTTACTTTTATATGTTAAAGTAAGAATAATAGTACAATCTACTGTTCTTTTTAGTAAGTTACAGGCCTTTCATTTACAACATTTCTTAGTTTCTATATTTTTTGAGAATCTTGAAAGCTAGGACAGAAGAAAAAAAACTGTTGAAAAAGTTGTTGTTTTTTAGCTATTATTTGGCCTAGTTTTAAGGTTATAAGGTTTAACCGCTTATCATATGTTGTTTAGGTCTACATTAACATGTTGCTTATAAGGCCACAATCATTTTTTTGTTGAATTCACAAATATATTCAACACCTCATCAGGAAACTCTTGTGTATTATTACATGTAAATGTTAAAAAACACAAAAAAACTAAACAAAACATCGACACACAAATCAGAGCAGGTCAGATCCTTAAAATATTATTGACTCAATGCAGTCTGCTGGATTTTCTTAGTTTTAAAAACTTTTTAAAAGTGATTTGTTTATGATTTATTTATTATTTAATGAAACTATTTTTTTAAAGTGCCTTGAGAGATGTTTTGTAAATTTACTAAATTTGCAATTTACAAAACTGGATCTATAAACTCATTCTTGATTCTTTTAAACCTTGATTGTCATGGAAATAAAGCAATTCTTTGTTTGCTTTCTCTACATTTTATATTTTTAAGGTTTTTATGTATGACATGCAGAGATACTTCTTCATTCATAACTGCTGTACTCAAAGGCCCTTCAAAAAATAGTTGGTTAAGGTTTAAATGAAAGATATAAAACTTGACACAACTTTTGCAATCAAATTAACATCCATGTTACCTTAGAGCAATATCCAAAATGAAATTATCAGCAGTATTGAAAGCAGTGGCTCATCAAAGTTAATGTATCCATTCAACACCATTCAAATAGCTTTTCTTACTTCTAACAATCCTTTTACTTTAAGTTTCAAAAATAACCAAAAAATAAGTTTGATGCAATCAACCTCTGAGCTAGAAGTATCAGCCCTAAGCAATTTCTAGTTTTTGTCAAAATTTTCGTCTGCAGTTCGTCTGCAAATTGGAGGTCAAAGGTTTCATTTAACTGGGCCATGGTCACTCTGACAAACACTGTTAAAACTTCAAACTCTTCCCTTGGCAACACACCTCTTCATCTCACACCTCCTCCTCCTCCTATGGATAATCTTCTGATAACGCAGGTGATGATTAATTATAGCCATTGTACTTATAGATTGATCGACTCCCTGCTCACATCTATCTTTATCCCCACCCTATTCCCCTCCCTCCCTCTCTCGTCTGTGTGACCATTCAGTGCTCAGTGTGGTTTTCAGAGGGACATAAAAGCAACTCAGCTGTAAAGCTAAATGAAAGTCATTTGACATCCTCATAGTCTTGTAAAGTAACACGCAGCTTTTGCGCCTATTGGTCTGTCTGATTATAAAGTAACTCATTCTTAAAGGTGGAGTTCAATAATTGAAAGAGAAGAGTTAAAATAGTCTTAATCAAAGGACACTAAAGCAGTTTGTTTCTGTTCTCTTTGCTGCCATCTGTCTCTCTTGTCGCTCATTTCCAATACAGAATCCATAGCTAGATGGATTGTTGCTGTGGTTTGGTGATCTGTTTGTGTATCACTCTTCATTCAGCATGCTTATTTTAGTGGTTGTTGGCAGCGTTTGCCAGTGCGCTTTGTTTGTTTCGCTCAATTGATTAAAAAAAGATGTTGTCTCATGCATTGTGACAGAGTATTTCCTCCAGAGATTGCAGAGTTATTACAGAGCGGCGGCTCGGACACCCGTTGATGTATTGTGCTCGGCTTTGGGACAAGGAGGAGGAGGAAGCGTAGGAGAGCCGGGAGTGTGTGGTTGGTTAGGAGTTAAAGACAGAGATAGAAAAAACAAGTGGCTGGCAGACACACAAACTTCATCACACTCCTCTCAACTTGACAGCAACTTGAACTTGACCGTCTTTTGCCTAGTTCTGTACCCTCAATAATCTTTCAATCAAATACATCCTCGCCACTGTGTGCGCAAACACACAAATACACACACATTACCTTACTAACAGGTTGTCATAGCACTGTCATAGAGCTGTCATTGTCAAAAAATCTCCACGTGTCTGGAGTGGGAAATTTGGAGATGATAGTTTGTGTTGTCAGTGACAACACCTAGTCTCCCCAGTTATCCCCGGGTGTGAGGCTGAGTAATATTTCAGAAGCCGAGAGCAGCAACACAACCTAGGAAGGATAATAATCAGTGTGATCTACTGCCTGAAAGGGTGCAAGATCATTCCTGACAACAAGGGCTGTACAATATTAAAAAAGCAGGCAGCTGCAGTAATATAGTTTTTTTTCTTTCCCTCAATTTCAAGAAGGGATAAACTTAGACTTTTCTGTTACCTAATTTTACTTAACTTTTCTATGTAAGGTCAAGTAAAGTATGGAATTTTATTTTATTATTTTCTCTATCCGGATTTGGATGGAAAATTGCTTGATTTATTTTCAGAATTATTTTTTTGTAGTTGGAGTTTTGACTTATTACATTTAGTTTTTATAGAAAATGTTCAAATTATCTGATAGTTTATTAACATTCAGCAATCAAATCTGATATTTCAATTTCTTTTAGGGTTTAGACTACTTCAAAATTTAGAATAAATCCATTTGGTGCCTAATCCGGGCCCCACTAAACACTTAGCACTAAAGTCTCCATTTTCTTGGCTAAGGCACCAAGTATAGCAGTTATGTCTCATAGGAGAGTAAGTGCTGCCATCAAAACACAATTTGTCACATTTAAAAAAAGCAGATATTCTTGCGACATATTTTTCTATGCACTCTCCGTGCCCTGGCGGGAGCTTTTGTGTTCACATGCAAGTGCACATGACATGGTGTGACTCAGAGTATGATGCGAGGCTTTTCGTCCAGGTTTCATCAAGCTTAGTGTTTTATAGGAGAAAGTGCAAGAGCGACCAACTGGGACAATTTACTTTTATAAAATGCATAGGTTTTGTAGGATACTTTAGTCCATTTTGGACAAGTACTTAGGAATTTTGAAATGGATCTGGCCTATATTAGTCAAAACGATCCAATGAAACGTCAAAACAATCCAATGAAACGGCAAAACTGTTTATTCAAATCTGAAGTAAAAAAGTTTGGGATGTTGCGTCTGGACACAAAGTTTATAACAAAGCCTTTTCCACTTGTAAATGATGCATCTCTTTTTTTTTGTTACTAAGCTTACATTATACACGGGGATAAAGAGGCATGGAAGGTACTTTTTAACCAATGATGCACTATTCAGATATTTTTCGAAATCTAAAGTTTTTGTTTTTGCCTTGACCTGCGAATACCAGTTTTAGCTGTAGCATGTTCTACTAAAGATTAAGCATTTTATACTGTATACTGTACATATGTTATGTTGATGATTTGCTCCATTTGTGAGGTTAGCATTTGTTGGTTTAATAGCATTCAGAGTGTGTAATCAAGAGAACTTGGTGTCCTACTTTTACTGTAAGATTTCCAAAAGGCTGCCAGCATTTTCAAATTCAATATGTTTTAGATTGAAAGCTAATATGAAGAAAATAGAGCAACTTTGCTTAAATGCAGTTCATCTTTCAGTTATTGGTGAAGTATGTTTTTTGACCCATGATTGCAAGGTATCTATGAATTAAGAATAAAGGTCTTGTATCAGAAATGGTCTGGTGGGATGGGACCAAAAATGTAGCAATATAAAATGAGCGAAAGAGTGAAAAGACCTGAGTCTGTTGTAATCTAGCTTTATGTTGTAACAGCCTGAGTGAACGGCTGAAATGCCTCTGTAGAAGGCGTTTTAATTTCCGAAAAATCACATCCAAAAAGTTGTCTGGAGTTCTCCTGAAATTGGTTTTGGTTCTTAATGCGGTTAAAGTTCCAGTTGATTCATATTCTTCTATTGAAACAGAAGTTTGCTGCCATCCAGCAGATGGAAATTTGGTAAATGAGAAAAAAAAAGAAAACCTTGAAAAACATTTTGCTTGATACTCTCAGCACTTCAAAGCTGCTCAAGTTCAACCCTTACAAAAAGCAGATTCTTTCCAGGATCCATGTGCACAGGGAGAAGAAGGAAATGGAGGTTAGTGGGAAGGGAAAGCTTGAAGTGCATTTGTTACACTGGCACTATTCTCGAAGCTTCTCTGACTGTGTCGCAAAAGCAACTATGTTTACCGCCGCCTAGTTTTTCACTACTTACTCTTCATGCTGGCACCAGATGAAAGATGTGTGGGAAATTGCAAGTTTGGAAAAGTTACACACTGACTTACTTTGATTAAATTTACCATATGAAATATGTTTAATAACTTGAGATCATTTTCACCCAAGGACTTGATCAATGTAGGGATTTGTTTTCTTTTTCTTATTTTATATAAAGACAACTTAATAAATTCAACCTACTGTTTTCTTTTTTTTTTAGGGTTTGGATGCAAATATTTAAGGTTTTTCTGTTTTAAA
Organism: Orestias chungarensis; assembly: GCA_032876305.1. Classification (NCBI taxonomy): domain Eukaryota; kingdom Metazoa; phylum Chordata; class Actinopteri; order Cyprinodontiformes; family Cyprinodontidae; genus Orestias; species Orestias chungarensis. The sequence goes on along the minus strand of JAVLVB010000879.1, from coordinate 776,843 downwards.
TATGACAGATTTTCCTTTCTTCCTCTCTGTCATGTTATACGTGAAATCACTGTATTGCTATCAAAATGTCTCTGAGCACGAAAATCCATCTATATTTATATTTAGTTTCTTGCTGCATCTCATGTATTTTAAAAATGCTATTTGTATAAATGGGATTTCCACACTCTGATGTAATTGCCTTTTTCCAACCTATTCATACCATGGCATGGAATAGATTTAAAGCGTGGAAGATTCTGCTGCACAATAACAAACTTTACTTTTATTTCTAAAGATACAATTATCGGAAGTTCTGTACTTATAAAGCACATTCAAATCAATCAGAAGTTGACTAAAAAGTGCTGTACATTTAGTCAGGTTTAAAAACCAACAAACAAAAATAAATTTTTAAATGTGGTTTACAATGGGCAATGTTTGGGAAGTAGGCTTAAGGCAGCTACAGCCGAGGCCTCTTTGGCTCCACTGTGTTTTATATTGGGCCTGGAACAACAAGAATAATTTAATCACCATTACAATCAATCTGGTGCCATCAGATTAAGTTTTCAATAATTTACGCTGTTTGACTTTAAATATTTTCCCTTATAATAAAAAAAAGATTTATTCTAACAAAATTAGTAAAATGTTGGTTCATTTGGATACATACATAACACTTACACAAATTATATGTCTGTTTCATTGAAATGGTATAAGACATTAAATCAAAAATAAAGTTTTACATAATTTCCATCTCTTTTTGAAGTTGGTCTCATGACCCAAATTAACCCTATTTTTGCTTAACTTTTTTGACGCTTCTTCATTTGACCAGTTTTTTATATCTTAATCCATAATGTAATTGGTAATTCTTTCTACTGATTTACACATCTAAAAAGGGGGAAAAGAATAGTCCCCTGAGGGAGACTACATTAGAGAGAAACTATGTAAGATAAGGCATTACCCAGCCTGACATTAAAGTTCTGTTGCATCAGTGGTGAACCATTGCCATAATGAGTAGAAAAATTGCTGTTTTGTACCATTTAAAAAGGAAAAACACCAAGTTCCTAGATTTTTACTGGGTTACAGAAAGATGCAAAGTTATTTAAAACTTTTAATAGCTTCATTTTAGTATAGTGATGCGGTTTAAATCTAGACTGAAAACTTCAGTAATACCATAGTAATCCTAAAAGGGGCTGGGGTGGAGGGGAGATGCCCATTTCACTTCTATTGGAGGTTAAGAGGACACATTAAGGTAATCAGGAAAATGGCTCTCTCATGTGCATGAGAATGGGGAAGTGTCTAGTGACCTTTGAGTATCCATTCATTCATCTTACCACTCATGTTCTGAAGCTATAAATGACACGGGTTTGAGTCAGCTATACCCCAAGTCTCCCTCCTCCACTTGTATCAGCAGCAGATGGTTGATTGGAGATAAACACATGGGTCAATGTCGAAGCCATAGCAGCGGAGCTGGTATACCAATAACTGCCAGTTGATGAGGCTTCCCCTTTGCAATACTCTGACTGACAACTCTCCTCTGGCAAGGTTTATGGGGGTCACGACCTTCCTCTCTGTCACCTGTATTTGGAGCATCATTCTGTTAGCTCGTGACTGGACCTTGGCGAGCATCGACTGGACTGTTATCCTTCCGTGTGGAAAGACAATGAACCCCTGCAGATTAATTATCCACCCCAACGGTCCCCTTATGAAGTTGAGCCAACAGTTTTTCTTGCAGGTAATCGGCATGTCTTCAGCAAGCACAGGTGTGTGTTCAATCAATTTTTGAGAGAAAACTACCTTTCACGGGCTGTTAACAGGGCAAATATCCAATATATCTGAAGGCTAGCTTTGATAAAGCAACGCCACTCATCCCTAAACAAACAAATGAGTTGGAATAATTGACCTTCAGGCTGTGTTACTCCGTTAACTTGTCCTGCTGGGAGTTAAACCTCCCTCGTGCTTCCTCGCCTCCCTCCTACTGTGTGAGTGATTCCATGCTACATGAGTCGCCTCACACGTAAACGCAGCAGGTGAGCATACCGTATTTGCATAAGTCAATGTAACCGTGTCGGTGTGTGACCCCTTCAGATAATAAATGGAAGGAAGTACTGTAGGTAGTGCTTTTGCAGGAGTTTTGTAAGAAATGTTATGTAGCAGCATATTGTCTGACACAATGTTTGAGAATTATTGAGAGCTTTATATGCAATAGTGAAAACCTTTGCAAAGATCTTTCAAGTCTCATATAAAACCGGTCTGTAAGATTTCCTTCTGTCATTTTAGGAATATAGCAAAAATTAGAAATATTCTCTCTTGGGCAGATGCTGAAAGCTAGTCCATGCATTTGTTACTTCAAGGCTGGACTATTGTAACTCTTTATTAGCAGGAAGTTCACAAAAGGCAATTAAAAGTCTACAGTGGGTGCAAAATGCTGCAGCAAGAGTTCTGATGAAACTTAAAAAGAGAGATCATATCTCCCCAATTTTAGCTTCCCTTTATTGGCTTCCTGTCAAACTTAGAATAGATTTTAAGATTCTTCTTTTGACATACAAAGCCCTCACTAATAAAGCTCCATCGTATATCAGAGATCTGATTACTCTTTATGTCCCTAACAGAGCACTTTGCTCTCAGACTGCAGGTTTACTGGTGGTTCCTAGAAACTCTAAAAGCACAATGGGAGGCAGATCTTTCAGTTATCAGGCTCCTCTCCTGTGGAACCAACTTCCAGCTTTAGTCCGTGAGGCAGACACCCTGTCTAGTGTCAAATCTAGGCTTAAATCCTTCCTGTTTGATAAAGTTTATAGTTAGGAAGAGGTAGAGAAGACAGCCTAATCCGGTTGGGGAGGAACTCAGTCTTGACAGACGGTTCTCCTTTGCTCTACCTTCTTCATGTCTCACTCTATAGGGTTAAGTTATTTAAGTTTTTCTATAGTTATGCTGCTATAGGCTTAGACTGCTGGAGGACAATCTGACCACTT
>JAVLVB010000879.1:713463-773798 GCA_032876305.1 Orestias chungarensis | reverse complement strand
CTGTCTTTTCAAACCCCCAGTCGGTCGTGGCAGATGGCTGCTTGTACTGAGCCTGGTTCTGCTGGAGGTTTCTTCCTGTTAAAGGGGAGTTTTTCCTCTCCACTGTCGCTACATGCATGCTCAGTATGAGCGATTGCTGTAAAGTCAACGACAACACAAGCCATTGTTTTGGTCTGCTGATTCCAGAGGAGTGAATGCTGCAAGTCAATGACTCGATGCAATCTGCTGGGGTTCCTTAGATTGGAAACTTTGTAAAATTGATTTATTATGATGTATCTTTGATTTTAATTGATTTTCTGTGAAGTGCCTTGAATCGACACCTTTTGTAAATTGGCGCTATATAAATAAACTGATTCTTGATTCTTTATCTAAATAATATCTCTTTTTGTCTTACGCTTTAATCTGGAGTAATTGCACCTGTTTGAGTACAGACACTTTTCCTGTGCAATGGTGCAAGAGAACTCACTGAAGTAAAACTAATGGCCAGAGTGTTTTATGTTGTACAATCTTAAACTGACAACAACTGACATGTGGACCAACGTCTATTGTGTCCCAAAGAGACACAATACATTTTATCGTTTTTTGCAAGAGTCTTGCCTCAGTCTAGTTTTTCCTGCTAAATTGATCTTTTGCTGGAATGCCATGCCTACTATAAACTGTCTCAGAAAAGCTCAGAAAAGGACAATCATACACAATCATGCAAACATACTGTCCTTAATGACTGGCCTATTGCTGACTTCTGTTTACCTTAAATGAAAGAAGCTGGATCGGAGAATGAATTCAGACTCAACATAACCTTATTTTCTTCTAACAGTGAAACCCAATTGAATTTCCTCAACTCTGTCTTACATGACCAGGTTAAGTATGATTAGCAATTTGAGGTATTCACCATGTTTATTTTGTGTTTTAACTATTTGAGCAGATGTTTAATGACTTAAAACTGTAAGAATCTGAAGTAGATAGCATTTTTCACATTGTATAAAAATTGCAGCAATATTACATGTTGCCCGATTATTTGTGCTTATATAAGTGAAGCTGACTTCACCAGATCCTTGTTACAGTACTCACTATAATGAAATGGTTAGAACTTACACGCCTACATACAAACTCTGCTTTATGACTACCAGACTTGGCAGCTCAAAAGTGCAACAGCATTGGGTAAACATCAGAGCCCAGTTGCCATCTGTTTCTACACTAACACAAAAATAACATGTCTTTTAGGATTTATATTGATTTTGGAAAATAAACTTGTGCTTTGAAAATAAATAATCTGATGGAGGGATTTCAAGTTAGTATAGCAAATTCATGTATTATCACACTTTGTCACACATATAGCCCCACCTAGATTTACTCAAATTAGGGGTAAGGTATTTTCAATGCAGTTGGGGCCATCTTTGCTAGTTTCTCCAAAAAATATTGCTTTCTGGGCTGTTACATTTTCGCTTCCGATGCGTTTCTGATATTGCAGTTTTCAGCATTGCCATATACCGATATTAGCATGAATCATGCCTACTTTTTGTACTTAGTTGGGTTTTAACAAAAAATCTTGCTCCTTAATTAAGTTCTGTTTAAACGTGTATCCTGTTTCGTGATTGTTTTACTTATTTGGACATTTGGATGACTAACTTGTCCTTAGTCATCCAAATTTACCAAAAGTTCTGTGGCACCTTATGAAACATGTGCATGACAAATTTTGCACTCAGCTGAAACACCTTGGACTCTAAAGAAGAGTATTGTCACTCTGCCACCTTTGCTCTTACTCATTGGTACTTGTTGGCAAAGTTTGCTGTAATGTGGGCTCAGAATGCTGGACACAAGCTATTAAGTAGAAATGGTAGTAAAGATTAAATGCTGTACCAGAGTGCTTGTATTGGAGTGCTTAGATCAGAGATTTTAGATACAAGGCAAGATTATCCAGTATTGTATTTTTTTTCTTGTGATATCAGACGGATATCAGCAAATATCTGACCTGTTAATCCAGTATGGACTGGTAAGGCCTTACATTTTTGGAAATACCTTGAGATTGTCTTCAGGAAGAGCAGGGTTTCAATGGACCTCTGCAACCTGAGAAGAAGATAATTCATGCATAGACTGGTTACATGTAGTGAGGTAGCCATTGCTTCCAAAAGGGGTCAGCTGTAGGATCTATACTCCCCAGATGGTGGAAAACAGCATGATATGACCACTTATACTAATGCAAATTCACTATTAAACACATATAAAATCTGCAAATCAAATCCCTCACACACCCCCATTGGTCGGCCTGGTACGGAAATGTATACATCCATTTCGTCTCACTGCATACAAAAGCAACACAGAAGCATTTATTCTGTTACATTTTTCCTCTAATGATTGTTTTATGAACCAAAAAATTTGTGCTAAAACTGTTCAGCATGATGGCTAGTAGAATGAGTTTGTGGCGGCCATAGTTGTGCTTAACAGATTTTCTTTAGGAGTTATATACATTGTAAAGCTAAACAGGACTGAGGGGTGGGAAGTTGCACAGAGTGAAAGGGAACATATACACATTACAATATTCAAACAGAAACAAGTAAACAAACAAACAAAACAAAGGAACCAAAAAACTAGCTGCTACTACATCGCTCCTGAAGCATCCTTGGGTGACTGTGAAATGGCAATGAATCATACCTGTGGAGATATAATTAGCAGAAGGCAGAGCAAGGACAGCAATATATGTGGCAAATAACACATAAATAAAAATGAGGCAAACTTGGTGTTATTAATAAACAGATCAGCAGAGTTAAAGTGTTGTGATCTCTATAGTGTGTGATTGCGCGTGAGCATGCAGAAATTCTGATGAATTATGCTCAGCCATGGGGCCACTGCCACCCCCCTCCCAGAGCCAAGAGCGAGCAGAGGAAGCACAAGGTCCAGGACAATGGGGCCACGCAACAGCACAGAGATCAGACAGTTCACTGCTGGGACACCACGCACCCGCCCAGAGGACCGCAGAGGGGGCCCAGGGTAGAGCCCCCCGCAGCCGCGGAGTAAAGCCCCCGGGGTACCAGGAGCAGCACCCTAACCGTCCCGCCAGGCCCTGCCGCCCAGGCACGGGCCAGGGCCGGTAGCCCAGGACCCGAACGTCCCAGCGCCCAGCAGAGAGCCCGCCCGAGACACGAGAGAGATAGGCGACCCCAGACAGTCAGCCGGGGAGGATCGATACAAGCCCCCGTGCCCCCAGCACAGCACCTCAGGTCCCAGTCCTTCAACAGGTAGCAACAGAAAGCAGTGAGGAAGGGTGAAGAGTTACGTGTTACCTTTGAAACTGAAGACTTTCCAGCATGTCAAATATTTGGGTTTTTGTTTTTAGTTGTTTCAAAGTTTGAAAGTGTTGTGATAAACTTGGCGTGAAAATTTGCTAAGTAATCACTAATGGATTATAGAGATTAAAGATCAAAAACATGTCCACTGTTTTCCAGAAAAATGAAAATACTTTGTAAAAAAAAAAAAAGGAAAAGATGTTTAGCCCTCAAGGTGAGCTTGCGCAGAGGCAGCAGGGTTCCTCGTATCCCTTCAGTGGGTAACGAGCTTATTTTCCATACATGGCCAGGTGCATGTTATAAGATAGGGCCTCAGCAGCATGGTTTGAATGCAAATGTAGTTGCACCCAGGTGTAACAATGCTGTAATGAATGCAGTTACTGATGTTGATGGCATCCATATCAAACTTGGAGGGACAAAGCAAAAAATAATAATAAAAAACAAAACAAACAGAGCCTGACATCTGTTTCAAGTGCACTCCAGCCTTTATATCTCCCCACAAAGTTAGGGAGTTTGGGAGGAGCACGCCTGGTTTTCATAGATTATAAAGCATCAACAAGCTTAACGGCCGGCTTTGAAACTTCTCTTCTCTCTTGTTGTAATTCCCCTGATGTTGGGCAGATTTCTACTTTCTTGATCCTACGGTTAACACGATCATTATTGTAGAACTACTACATGAAAGAAGTGGGTTTTTATTCTAATCATCTGTTTACATTTTGTAGACGTCAGTGTCACACAAACATTTAGAAAGTATAAACTGATTTTTCTTTCAATGAATGTAAGTGTCCAGCAGGGGGATAATTGTTCTTTTCCAAACATCTGCTCATTGATGGAAGAGACCCTTCAGAGCAAATATTCTCTGGACATGTAAAAACATGCCTGACTTTAATTAACAAGATGTTAAATGTGAATTTTATTTTTGGAAGAAACACTTTTTGCATTGCAATTCAATATGTAACATTTTTAAAGCACAAGTTTTTTTTTGCTAAGTTATTGCAAATAGTGATAAATAGATTAGTCTTCCGATGGTGGCCTCAAACGAGCTGCCTCTGAATGCTTAAGGCAGACTTGTCATTCTAGCTAATTTGCCTGCCAAAAGTCCAACTTGCGATGAAAGGAGTTGGCCCTAAGCATTTAGTTGGAAATAAACAAACTCATAGTCAGCATTAACAAATGCATATTTTTTAAATCTGGATGTGAAATCCTCTTTTTCTAAGTGCCATTGTCAGGATTAAAGGTCAGAAAATGCAATTTTGGCTGAATTAAGCAAATGCCAACCCTGGAGTCATACTCAAAATGAAGCATTAGAATCCTTGCATTTGCATAACTGTCCTATATATAAATCAAGTGTTGCAGAGTGTGTTTAGAATGACTAACACTCCCATGCACAGACTCTTATGGAGGGAAATTCAGGACGAGTGGCTCACCGTGGATGCGCTTTGTTGTAATTATCCAGCGGCAACGTGGCAGATGGAGAGCGGGAAGATATCCCGGACCTTAGTCATGCGTCTCTCATCAGCTGCCGAGCTCCTAAATTATCTGAGCAACTCATTAGGAATGTTGACAAAACAATATAACACAACTCTGGCACAGCTCAGCAAAAAAGTGCCTCACTAAGCAATGCAAACAACAGCTTCAATTATGTTTTTTTTTCTTCTCCTGCCCCCCTCCTGCACATTTTTCTGTCACCAGGCCATTTATTGCTTGGGATGATGTACAGTATGCTGTACTGGGGCATGCATATGGAAGGAACTTGAGTACTTTAGATTAAAATTGATTTTTTCCCCCCTTGAGATGTGGGAAAAGTAAAAAAAAATGTTACTTTATGAAACAGATTTATTCTGTTGACATTGAAGGCTATTTGATAAGTAATTGAAGAGAGCTTACCCAAGACTGGGTGACATGTATCTCTTTGTCACTATCTCGCTTCTTGTGTAGCGGCAGCTCTCTAATGAGGATATACTGTCCAGTACTTCTTGTTTTGTGCCAAGTGCAAGAAAGGGATCATATTTCCCATTTGGTGAATCAGATTTTATTTCTATGTGTCAGTCGTGGTAATTTATGCCAAGTACCAGAATGATCTAAGCTAAGCTTGTAACAGAAAATAATGAGATAAATGGCAATAAACTCACTTTATACATTGCAGGTTATAATTTGCATATGTGTTAGAGCTGAGGAGGCCAACACTTGGTGGCAGTAGCACCTCCTGGCCAGACAGAGTCCTCTGATTAATGAGTTATCCCATCCACATGGCTTTTGAAAAGACAAGAGGCCACACACCTGTGTGTCACTCAGGTCTGACATCTTCTCCCAGCCCGGCTGTCATAAGATCGTAGGGAGGGTAGAGAGATGAGGGCAATCCAGATGTTTCAAGGTTTTATGGCTCAAATCACCATCCTGACATTGTGTTTGTAACACATCAGCCTACATAATAACTTTCCTTTGAGATTTAGTTGATTAGAGACAAAACAGTTTTGCTGGACGTGTGTTAAAAGTTTTGTCTCAGAGGTCGATTTGTTTTGTATTTAAATAATTGAGAAAGCTGGCTAAGGTTTAATAGTTAGTCCATACCTTAGTACTTTTAAGCATTTCCGAAGTTATACTGCAATATGCTGTAAAACCATCTGCCTAAGAAGCCTTTAATTTTGTCGTCTTGCCAAATTGAATTCAAGGTAACTTAATGAGTTTCTGGATATAATAACTAAACTGTTATCTCATTGAATACAATTGCATTGAGCAGAAACACATTTTCAACTGATTAACACCAGGAAAAAATAAGAGTCAAACTAAAGTATTTGTGATTTTATTTTATGTCTTAAGGCTTTTAAGGTAAATATAAGGCCTGAGGAGAAAACAAAAGATGGCCGTTAAACACCTGACCCAGGAAAGCAGCTCTAACCTGAATTATGATCGTTCTTTCTCTGCATTATGGGAAATAAGATTAGGTTTTGTTAATTTTCCCATGACGTCAACTGTTGTGCAATGTAGCCTTGGGTGGGGTCATAGCTAGTTTAGCTTTATCTGTACTCACTAAAATTGGCTTGATATGTTTTTTGTAACTGCATTAATTCAAACAAATTTTTTTATCAAAAAGTTATGTTTTAAGCCTGAGCCTAAAATAAGACAGAATGTCTAGCTCATGAACAAAGAAAAAAAAACTACAACCATAAAACAAAGAGAACAGTAGTAATGATAACAATGGCTCCATCAGAATGGGGAAAAAAGGGGGAAAAAATCAATAAAACAAGTCAAATACAGAAGCCTTTTCTAGATGACTAGAAAACAAAGAATACACGCTGTCAGGGGTAGTAATATGTCTTTCAATAGGTACATTCAGAGGAGAGACAACCAACAACAAAATATTTTTTATTGTGTCTTTTAACAATTTTACCTTCTAAACTGTAGACATTGCTATGGGCAAACTAATTCCACTACATAATAATATTAGCATTAAAAGATGTACAAGATCTTCACTGTTAATTCACACAGCTAAATACAGGTTTAGCTTATTTTTTTTAATGATTATATTGAAAGTGTTATTTTTTTAAGTATTGAAAAACAAACACACATACAGATACTGTTGCGTGTGATTGATTAGTGTTTTTTTCGTTCCCAGTTTGGTTGGTGTAGCACAGAAAAAGATTGAATTTAGTCTTGTCTTCACATAGAGCCCCAGCATCCTACATTAAGCAATTGGACCTTAGCTCAAAATAGGGCATGCGGGTGGTATGTATGAATAGCCTTTGATAAAAGTTCACCAAGCAAAGCTGATACATAGAGAAGATGATTAATAAAACAGGTCTTCGCTACCTTTTGTGCAAATACATTTGAGATTTTACATCCGTGGTACCATTTCCTGGCAGTTACTGTATTTTGATGCCATTTTATAATCTCCGCTTTCCCTTATTTCCCACGAATACAGAAGGGGGAAAAAGTCATAATGGAATTCAGCCAGGGCATTGGATTATAAATGAGGTCTGCGCTAGGCTTCATAACGTTATTTAGATTCATGTGTACAGAGACCCGTGTTTCAACTCCCATCAGCACTGCAACAGAATCAAATGTGAATATAAGCTGATATAGTGAAATTGGTTTGTAATGTGCTGATGCTTTAGAGACCCTGTGCAGAGGCAAAAAGAGAAAGACAGCAGTTATTTGGCACACACGTAGGGAGGTTTTAATTACTTGAATTGGAGTGATCACTCTCTCTCCTGGCCCACAGTAAAACAAATTTGTAAGATTTACACTATGCTGGATCTTGTGACACAGTATTGCATATATGTCTCCCAAAGAATTTGTTCATAAATCCTTATTATTTGAAACTTCTATTTGTTTTATGTGGCATTTACTTACTAGAGCAACTGTTCTAGGGCACCATGAGTGACAAATCTGTCAGAAAAAATGAACGATTAGAAAAGATGTAAAGTGAGTAATATGTTTACTCCGTCTGTTTATAGATGAAGGATCTGCTTACATATACTGCTGCAGGTTTTTTTTTTTTTTTACAATGTAACATAATCAATGTGTGCACACTAAAATATCTATGATACCTCATCATTATCTATCCTTTTAAGATTTTCTATATGTGCAAAATATACCTGAAGTTTGATCTGATGCGGCCTTGATTTCTGTTTTACCTTTTCTGAGGTTGTAGTCTTAGGGCTGGTTCCAAGTGCGAACAGACAAACAACCATTTGTTTTTCCACACTGGTGCTGACCGTAAAGCTACATCCTTAGGTCGCTCCATGAGTGTTAGTACGTCACCATTACCCAGTAGACTTAGCACCAAATCCAACCGCCACAACACCACAACAACACTTTTTAGGCTTGTTAATAATTTGCTCACCACTGCGCTCATACCCTCCCTCAGCCACCTATTGCTGGATGTATTGGAACACTGGTTTGGTCCTTGAAGCCCCCTTTCTGCACTTCAGTGAAGGGCCACACTGCGAGCAGGAATTTTGTCTCCTCCACTGACCACTGCTGATTTGACTTCAGGTCTATTTTGTTTTTTTTGTCGCACAAGCAACTCCAGCGTTAAAAACTGCCACTCTTTACCTCTTTACTAGCTATGAGTTGATCCGTAGCCCCACCCCGAGCCCCTGACATCATCATGTTGAACCGGTTCCTTCCTCTGGCCCCAGAAAGAGTTGGTGCCAGCTAAGCACCAGTTTGGAACCAGTTTAGAACCATTTTGGTTAGTGCAAACACAAAGAACCGATCCTAACTCCGGCTCTAGCACTGAACCAGCACTGGAACGAGCTTGGTGGAAAAGGGGTAATAATTGTTACTTATTAGCTATCAGTGGCAGCAAGCAAATCTTTGTAAAAGTCGGACACCTAGTGGACACCCACCCACAAATAGCTAAACTACATTCTTAACAAAACTTGCAGAAATGCTTATAACTTAAATTAATAGTTCAACCAATAATATACATTTATTCATGCAGTGGAAACCACCAGGGAATCTAAGATCTACAGGTAGGCCATTTTTATGGATACACCTAATTACAATGGCATTGGTTCGTGAAATTTACTTCCTTTTTTATGGCACATTAGTATAGGGGAGAGGGGAAACTTTTCAAGACGGGTGGTGACCATGATGGCCATTTTGAAGTCAGCCATTTTGGGTCCAACTTTGTTTTTCAATGGGAAGAGGGTCATATGTCATATCAAATAACTTATTGAGAATTTCAAGAGAAACACAATAGTTTGCATGGTTGTAACTTTATTTTTTCATGAGTTATTTATAAGCTTCTGACCACTTATAACATTTGTCTAAAGTGCTGGCCATTTAGCTGTCGTCCACAATGACCAATCCACTTTCCAAGAAGCGGTTAATCTAGGAATGCTCGGACTAATACCCATAATGTGGTCGTGCACCATCTCGCTGGAAAAACTCAGGGAACGTGCCAGCTTCAGTGTTTAAAAATGGAAACACATCACACATCTGTAGCAATGTCAAATATCCAAGGGGCTTGAGGTTTCGACTGATGAAGAATGGCCCCAAGGTTTCCCAATCTGACCCTGTTAGACTTTATCTTTGGGGTCATTTGAAAAAAATAAAGCTGGATCCAAAATGGACAACTTCAAAATGACCACTATCATCACCGCCAACTTGAAAAGTTTTCCCGCTCCTATATACAGAAAGTAAATATCACCAACCATTCCCTTTTTATTTAGGTGTATCCATATAAATGGCCCACTCTGTACTACCTTCTTTATCTCAGGTTTTTGTGGTAGAAAAAAATGGCACAGAGGAAAATTAATGGCACGTTTAGATTTGCTGGTTTTCCAACGCTGGAAAATATTGTATCAAGTAGCATTGTGGCTAGATATTTCAGATTACCAAACTGCATTTTTTGTTTGAATATATCACATATACTGTATAAAAAACATGCAGTACTGTGCGTTGGTTTTTCTAAGTAGCTGGTTATACAGAATAGTGTGATATCAGTACAAAAATCAGGATATTTCAATGAACATTTTTTTGCATTTTTCATTTAACCATTTTTCAGGACGGCTGCCATTTCAACGTTCAGTTAAATTTGGCCAAGACTAAAATAAACTACAAGATGCTTGTTAAGAACTGTCCACAGTGTTATGGACTTGGCATTAACAAAATCTGGGAGGTGACTGACCAAGAAGGAACTCCCTAATGTCCAAAATTTCAACTTTAATGCTGACTGGGATTTGTAGTCATCCACATGGACAATCTTAAAGGGAAAATTTGTATGGTCAGGGTACAAAAAATAATTTAAATACTCTATAATATGGTAAGAAAAATGGTTGGAGGAGTCAAAATCAGACAAAGAAAAAAACAGATTTTAGTTTATTTTATTTCTTAAAGTATTTGCTTATATCTTTCAAAGCTGGATCTCTGGATCTGTAGGTTGCACCTTGGTAACATAATGAATACAGAAATTTTTCTTCTCACAGGCTTCTACAAAAACAGGAAAGTCTTTTATCATCAGACATATAACTTTAGACCGTTGCCAGGAATGCTCTGTTTATATAATCCACTTGAAGACACTAAGAACATGTAAGCAGAGGGGAAGCACTGTGACACGTCTGGAGCTTTTGTGCTGAGATGTGAGACATGACAGGTTTTTCACTTTACTTGCTACGAGGTTAACTTTGGAAACATTGGTTAAAGACAAACATATTCTGTTTTGACAGCCATAACTTGTGTATTTCTCAGTGGTTGTTTCTAAGAAAAGCATGCAGTTCCAACCCAGTTCACATACTCTGCTGCTAAACATGGGGGGTGAATAGGCTTGATGTTTAATCCATCCATTAAATGTAATTGAGACTGAAACGCTGCATTAGGGTCGGTTTCTAGGATTGAGCTCCAAGAAATTGTAGGGATTAGAAAAATCTCTGATAAACATATATGCTATTTTTTTTTTCCTGAAGTAGAAAATGAAGTAGAAAGACCTTCAGTAAAGCGTCTAAAATTACCTTGTCAATCGTACACCAAACTAGTTTTTGGCTTGCCTCTCATGCACATCAAGGAAAGGCGTATGTAAGAGGGTAAAAAACAGGCTATGTTTTGATGGCTCTCTGGGCCATGTGTCTTTTGAAGAGGTTTTAAGGACGAAAGGCTTTGACGCCTGATTTAGAATCACTGTGACAGCCAGTCAGAGGGTAAAAGTCTCACCCCCCTCTACCCCAAACTCCACAATCGCCAAAGAACTGCATAACCATCATTTGTTGTTAGGATGCAGGAAACTGGCCATCCAAAATAGCAGCAGAGAAATTGCAAAGTCAAAGGCTGTCCCATTTTTCCTTTTCTGTTCATCAGCTTTCTGTCAATGATGTGCTTAAGACTTATAATAACAAGCTTGGCAAATGGAAGTGTAAATCTCCATTTGCTCTTTGGCTTTGAGAGGGAAAATTTTGTGAAAAATGGTATCAGCCCTCTTTGCGTTCACTGTGGCAAAATTGATTAAATCAACACCAGGGAGAAATGGTGCTCAGAATTTTGAGGCAAGCGACAAGATGATGACTGATATTTGGAGTCTGAGCATTTGCTGTATATGGACAGTTATATGCTGCAAGAAGCAGAACAAGTTGGCCAAGCACATACTTAGAATGGCTGCAGACAAATCTTAACTTTAATATTTTAGACAAAGCTGAGAAAGTATGCACAAAATTCAGATCTCTGGCAGAAGTTGCAAATGAGTAAAGTAAATTTAAACCAATCATGCTCTTTGCTTACAGGGACTAGAATAATCATCTGCACAAATATGATCTCATCAGACAGGGTCGCAAGTGATGGGAAGTGGAAGGACCTCCCTTATTTTCCCAGAAGCAGTATGTGTTTTTGTGTGTGTGCAATTGTCTAGTCCCATATTTTACCAGAAGCTGTTGCAACTTTTAAGTCCAGTCAAGCCTGTGACTTTCATTATAGTCGGTTTTTATATAATATCTCCTCATTGTTGCTGGATTTTGATAAAACATCAATATGTTTTCATTAGGAAAAGCTCCTAAAAACTCTTTGCAAAAGTCAAGGAACACTGAAGGCATCTCACTTTTATTCAGCAAAAAAAAAAAAAAGAAGATTTTTGTTGGATGATCCGGTGTCCCAGGAATCAAAATCCCCTGGCACATTTAGACACAACCAAACACACTTGCTTACCTTTACTTAATAAATACTCCAGTGGTAATTATAATGTGTAATTGTTTCTTAGTGGAGCCATCAGAACTGTAATTGCAAGAGGAACAGTGGGCTATTTAGTGTTGAATCATGCAAGCAAGTCCAACACTGCTAATCACAAGTAGCTTTGATTAACAGGAAACTATAGAAACTTTTTATTAAATCCTCCAACATATGATCAAGGCTACCTGGTAAGTGGAAAACATTAGCAGACAAGTTAAGAAACATTGTTTCTACCAGGCTGTGATGGACTGGCAACCTGTCCAGGGTGTGCCCCTACCTCTTGCTGATTGTTAGCTGGAGATAGGCACCAGTAGAACCCCCCTGACCCCACAAGGATAAGAAGGTTGGATAATAGATGGATGAATGGTTCTACTAGGGCTTTGATAAATCCTGGTTCTCTACTTCAGTTTTAAACTTTGGTTGGGCCAGTCCAAAACTTTTAATATTTAACAGTTTGATTTGTACAGCTTAAACAAGTCTGAATAATTACAACAGTACATACATACATAATACAAGTATTACTATTATGTGATTCATATTTTGTTGGTATTATTATACTATGGCAGACCCAGCATTTACATATTTATCAACTCACACAACATTTTTTTAATATAATTTCACAATTTTGTTTCTTTTTCTTCCTGGCATTGGGCATTCAGATATACATTTCAAAATGACGGAATTAAGTTGATAAATATTTACATTTTACATTGAAGCAAATTAATAATTCGATAATTTTATCAATATGGATGTATGTGTTGTTAAACCAATAGCATAAATTAAACAACCAAAACCGTTGCAGTGTGTCTTTGTTTAAATATGATTTTTCCATAAACAATGAGATCTGTCTATAATCAACCTTAGAGCACCTTTGTTCTATATAAAGGGCAATTAATACTGCAATAGAGTTACTGACTTGCAGGAAATGGATAGCTCTTAAAGGGACATTTGTTATTTCAAACCAAATATGGTGTTATTTTATTTTTATGCCACCTCGTGCTATAAGATCACAATACAGACCAACAAAATACTTTTGTCCATTACCATTCTTTCAAATTTGTTACCTTGCCTCCAACATATTTACTGGTATTTCTTCCTTTTGATTTAATTAATTTAATTTAAAGGAATTTTATTGTGATGGGTTTACAAACACAAAATTCATACCTGTATCACATTGAACATCAGAGATTAAAAAAACTATTTTTTTTAGAAGAAATTGCCGCTGGTAAATGCGTGGTCTGCTGTGCTCGAAAAGCTTTGCCTTCATGAAATGCCTGTTTCAGTGCCAGAGGCTTTGAAAGAGGGAGTGTGCCGGAATATATGTTAAGAGGAAAGGTTTGAACTCTAGCCAAAAATTGGATTTGAGTTTCTAAGAAATTCCCATATGTTTGTGCATAAGTGGAAAAGGAGAACAGCAAAGGATGAGAGAGACGAGTAAAAAGGAATACTTTATACGCAGGGTGTGATAAATGAAATTATTACTTTTAAATGAGTAACAATCTTCTTTTTACAGAGATCGCTCGGGAAAATTACAACTCATAATGCCATCAGGAAATCAATGGGGACTATAAAGGTAATCATAACCGTACAGAGTGAGTGAGCTGGTTCCCAAATTGCCAGTCTGTTGAGCCCTTTTTTCCCCCTCTCTCAGCAGATAATTGTGCTGGACAACATGAATCAGCTCCATTAATGGCGAAACACTTAGCATACATCTCCATGAGCCATGAAGCTAATTGCATTTAAAAAAAAAAAGTTGCTACTCCACACCAACAAATCATGACTCAATGCTAAACATGCAATCTGGCAGTGCACACATGTAAACAAACAAATGGCTAATTTGATTTAAATCAACATAGCCTTAGTGAAAAATCTGTTTCGTCACAACAAAGTTTGAATTGAGATATGAAACTCATTCCTCGGTGAGCTTTAAAATCCATCCAGATATCTCGTTTGTGCCCTTTTTACAAGGGGAAAATGAACATAATTGAAAGTGGCATACAATTGGCCAGCGGTAACCCAGCGTGAAATTTGTCTTCGGTTGCTATGGGCAGTGGCGAGAGCCAGCTCTGCAGCATCATATTTAGATTAAAAATTTTGTAATTGGTTATGATTAGTATGGCATGGAGTGGCTGCTTACCAACACTGAAATATCACAGTGACTACAGATTGGCAGTTTTTACAATCAGAAGCAAAGGGTGTAATAAGTGGACTAATTAAATGGTGGTAAATTGTGGGTTTTTATAAAACATATGGATCCAGTTATAGTTAAGAACTTAAGTTGAGTTCTACCCTTCACCATCAACATGAGACCTCCTTAAAGTAATGCTGGGACCAACAATTAATCTAATTCGGTCACTATGTGGTTAAATCCCAAACGGTCAAATGTTCAAATGGTCAAAGGCCTTCTGAAGTGTTTACATGGAGTTAACCGTGTCAGTAATGTTGTTTATGTATTTGGTCAGGCTGGGACTGAAACTAATATTTGAAAACAGCTTGCTTTTATAAAATTTAAATTGTCCAAAGAAACTATTTTACATCAAAAATATATCTCAATCACTCGCACGCCCGCTACTTCCCGCTGCGTGTTTGGAATTTCATCAAAGATAACTTTGTTGTTTACCCAAGCAGCAACAGTCTTAGATTTCTGCACACCGACTTATCACTGGTGACACTTGTAGCGGCTCTTTACCAACATCTCGTTGTCACACATGGACACTGTTATTTGTGTGTGGGCACACGGCAGAAGCAGAAACCCGCGGAACGACAGCTGCCACCCACCTCCTTCCATGCAGAGAAGGGATGCACTTTGTATGATGGGAGATCGAGATGTGCCTTGTTGTCACAGAAACCTGCCGTCTCTGATTGCTTTCTTGAAACATTCCATTTTCACGTGTTTTGAACGGATATGTAGTTTGGAGTGGATAAAAGCTACACCAGGGAAATGTTCTTGCATTATGGCATTCCACTATAGATACTCCCTTGATTACTCTTCAACAAAGGCAACAAAGGCGCTACAGTAGTATGGCGTGATTTTTGTTCCACCAGGTTTACGCGCACAGAGCTATGTGAAGGAGCAATAATTGTGAGCGTGTGCCTATAAATCTCAGGCGCACGCGCTCATAAGTGCTTGGACACGCGCTCAACTCTGACAATCTGCTCGTGCAGTAATATATCCCAGCATGCATTGCATACTTCTTCTTCTACGGAGAAAATGAAGTCGGCGGCTGCTTACTGTAGTTGCGAGAACTGTTATGTCTCAATTTTGGTCCATATATAAGGCGCACCGGATTATAAGGCGTACTGTGGGCTTTTGAAAAAATTGAAGGTTTTTAGGTGCACCTTATAGTGCGGTATATACATACAACCGTATAGTTATAACAGACTTTGTTCTTAGACATATTCTGTATTTAATAACTAATCAATGTTCATATTATGTACTTTTACAATCTACTCATACTACACTATAGATTACCTTAAATGCTACAAAACTCTAAGTTAGCATAACGGGACTTAATATCTGGGTCAGCTATGCTGCTATGTTATGTCATGTTTGCTGCTTACTATACAGTAGGTGAATCAGTGTGTGGGAGAAGCATGTTTATTCTCCCTACATTTGTAAAGAACAAGTCCCATGTTTTTCACACTTTTCCACATATTTTCTGCATATCTTTGAAGTTACCTGCATTTTTGGCACTTTCTCACATTTCATTGCAGAAAACAGGACAAAATGCCCTTAGAATTCAGCTCATAATCAAGGGTTTTTGCCTGCTTTTTTCTGGGGGGGACTGACCTGACCTTGAGAGAACACAAAACTGTCCCTGCTGCATGAAAAAGCTCATTTTCTAGGGTTTTCCATTTCAACACTTCTGAACTCCTACTGTGAATAAGTTTATTTAAATGCTTTAATGTTTACCTACATTATGTTCATTCCATTGGACCATATTTGAATTAATTGTAAGCGTGTGATAAACATCAGCACAAAAGTACTGTTATTATCTGTCGGTTTATGCTGCAATTTGACCCTTTTTTATTTTGCCACTACATCTCTCTTCCTGTCTGACTTCTTTCATTGCTAGCTGCTTCTTTGATTAATGCTGTCCTTGCTTTGTGGCCTGTCAGTTTACGTGCCATTGGTAGGTTAGACGCTTTGCCAAACCATTTTCATTTTTAGAAGGTGGAATAAACTTCTCTGTTTGATATGTTCAAAGCCTAAGATCTTTTATTCTATCCTAACATTGCTACAACTACAAATCTGACTTGTATGCTGTGTTACTTGGTCTGCCGGATGTTTTGACCAATTGACCAATAAGTGACTTCTGAATGCAAATGACTCAACTGGATATTTATTTTAGTGGCATTTAAATCATGGATTTTGAATGAAACACTGGCTACATTTTTCTGTTTTTCAAAAACAAAAACAAAAAAATGAGGTAGGCTTTTACAACGTCATTGTGTTGCATCAAGAAACTAAATAAAAAAAATAAAAAAGTTGAAAACGTTAGCGAGCTACCATATGATATGACATGCATTTGTGTCTGACAACCACGTCTCATGTTGTAGTCTTTGAAATGGAAAACTCACTTTTGCGCTCATTTTTTTTGCCCCAACTTCATAGAAGAAGACTTTTTATTCAATGTTGGGGCTTTGTTCTGTGTTTAATGATAATCAAGAAATACACAACAAAACTCCACTGTGATTTCCCTCGCACAGAACTACGGCAAATAATCTAATGCGCAGACCCTAATGGCGCTATAAATATGACGCCTTCAACAAAGCTGAGCCACGGTGTAATCGACCCATGAGGGATTCATTGGCTGCTTGACTGATGGATCATGCTAGAATGTAAACAGGGCTAAAAATGATAGTCTGGTGTGCAATTTCTCCTCCTCTGAAAGTGCCGTGCATGCCACTCTTCATTTCCCTTTCCTGCGCTCAGCTACCAGGGGGCAACAGGCAGCATTCAATCATCATGGGGCCCCGATAGCTGTAAATTGCATTCTCACGCCGAAAATGCATAATCAACAGCAGTTTCTTATTCATAATCTTTTCTTTTGAGCTCCTTTTGCCTAATGCATACATATTTAGATGTGTTGATAGGGGGGGAATTGGAAGAGGCTTCTGAAATTCATTGACTGATCTCTTTTCTTCTAGTTCTCTTTACTTTCCTTCATTATAAATAATTTTTACTTTCTAAAATATTTCTTTTCACCCTCCATTTCTTGTGTTCTCTGCTTTCATAAACTCATGTTTTGCATCTTCCAGGTTTGATTAGGCTATGTCTGTGTATCTGTGCGCGCGTATGAGGCCTGCTGTGTTTAGAATCATCTTTTTATAGTAGTTGTAGCTTCACCACAGTTCACCTGCTCGGATCAGGAAAATGTTATATTCATGAGGCTTTGCAGTATGTAGGAGTCCTTTTCGACAAATGGCCCTTGTAGCAATATTGAAATTCAGTTAGCGGAGGCTGCCGCGTGTGGACATGCGCTTTTGTCCTGCTGGGAGACATTAGGAGGGTTTTTGTGTCTCCTCTTGGCCACAACAAACATTTTGCAATATGTCATTGAGCGGGGATTTCTGTGTATTTGTGAAATTGAGTGTACTAACCGGGTCACAGCAGGCTGGATTTATTTTATTTGTGTTTTTAAAGCCCCCCTTTTTTATGCATGCTTCTGTGCAGAGCATTTTTTTTTCCTAATGCAAACCATTGGAGATATACATATTGTAAAGCTTTGCGGGTTTTCTGTTTGAGCTGCCATAATGGTTGCTCACAGGAGTGAAACTGCTTTTTGTTATTCTGTTTTATTTTCTCCCTTTTTGCAAGAGCTTATTAATGAGAGCTAACTAATGAATTAAATTTTTTTTTTTTTTAAGTGGTGCTGTCTTCTAACTAATAGATTGCTAAATTTTCTCTGTCCACTATGTTTTACCTGCTTGCGCCTGGACTATTACCTTCAACTTACCTTCAACTCACACATAGGCACTTTACTCACACATAGGCGCTCTAAAGAGCAATTTTAACAGAGGAAAACGTGCATGTCTCTCTTAATGGTGACAAAGTTTAAGATAGTCTTCATTCTGATTTAAATAAATTTTACCAAAATTATCATTCTTTGCTTGTGATGCGATAGGCTTGTTTTTTGGGACAACTATTGCTGTTTAGCACAAACTTACTGATGATCTGACTGCTATTAGACTTTTAAATAATCCCTTAAACCTACCATATTACTGTGTTATGGTAGGCAGGTAAAATATTAATCAGAAGGGACCTATACTTTGCATTGATTTTTTTTTTTTATATTGAGCACATCAATATATTTTCAAACGGTGGTGCCTAAAATTACATTAGATTATAATGGTTACATTATCCAAAGTTCTAACCAAAAGATAAATAGTTGAGTAATAAGAGAAGTTTTGTTTGAGAGAAGTTTCAATCTTCCTCCATAAAGGGCCATATTTGGTTCTCCACTCTGTAATCCGAGTAGTTATTAAAGACTATATTTGCAGGTGACATGCAACTTATTAAAATAGTTTGTTGAATATATTATAAAATTAAGATGAATCACAAACGTTAACTCAATCTCTACCGTCATGTATTTTTAATTATATGTAGCAGGTCTCCAAAATACAAAGCAAATTGAAACAAACACATTTAAACTAATTAATGTCTCTTCATTCTCAAATCTGTAATTTATTAGACTTGAGAATTAACCCTTATAATAGTTATGTGGGTATAAGGGGTATAAATTTAACTATGGCAACTCACTGAGGTTTTAAAATTGGCACACGTTTTTCCTTTTCTAAATTGCAAAACAAATTGTCTTTCCCATTTTGGAGGCTAATTTAAAAAATTTGCTACAGTTTTACAGCATATTTTAACTTTAAGGAAACAGAAAGTTATTTATTACTAACATACATGAAAACACATTCTCTGTTGCACCTAAAAAGGTAAAGTAATATCAGTTTTCGAGTGCCTGGATAAATTCCCTTAGGTCACTAAATTGTGCCTCGAGAGATGGGTCAGAGCTTGCTGTTCTATCTCTGGAGTGTAGCTTAAAGCAGATTGATGCAGGAAAGAAAATCCTATGGTGCTGTCATTCAACAGCATCACACGATGAACTTTTGAAAAGAGCAGTTAAAAGCTATAATGTGCATCTAGGATGAACAAATGTATCCACACTGAATAGGTGACCTCAGATGTGAATGCTTTATCCTCATTGTACGACAAGAACTCTGTGATTACTGTTCCCGCGTCACCTCAATGAGCCATGCTGCACAGTGTGGAACACATTGCTAATGTAATCACATGATGCTACTCTCTCTTGTGGGCTAAGCTTAATGTTGAGTGTCTGTCATTTGAGAGCCCACTGCCACAGTAAAAGGTTCCGGCTGGTTTATAAAGGCGCATGTTTATTGTATCATGCATTAAAGCCATTATTCCCTTCCTCCTCTCCTTCCCTGCAAGTTCTCAGGGTCATCCCTCAACGTGAAACGGAACTGCATGACATGACCAAAATTGATTCATCTCAAAATACTCTACAGCTAATGGAGGTCTCTGTTATTGGCATCAATACCTGGATTTCAAACATTGAACAAAAGCAGGGTCAGTCAGGGAGACACAGGCTATTTTTGTCTTCTTGTCTCCTGGTTAATTTTTGTTTATGTAGTCATGTGCTTGTTGTAGCCTATGCTTAGAAGTTAAGTTTGCTGTTTGGCTTGTTCATCTCTTTAGGCCTTGTAATTGAAAAAAAAAATGGCAGATGTTTATCCTGCCAGTGTTGCAATTCTAATTTGAATTCTTAATGGCAATTACAGGTCACGTGTCTAAATAGTCTTTTACCTATAACCGAGAACAAGAGCGTTCCCAGTAGGGAAACGCAAGGTTGATGCAAGAGGAGCACATTGCTGATGCGCTACAATATTATTGCTTATGGAGCCCATCAACTCTAATTATGTCTGTTGTGCTCCATTCTACTAGGAGTACTACTGAATGTTAATGCCATGCAACTCTTAACAGCAACGTCACTTAATCAGTGCAATAACATCATTAACAGAGCTGTGTTTCTGAATAGTGATTGATCGTGGGGTTTGGGAAGCTTCAAGGTTAGCAATATGTACTCATTCGGGGATACCACTTTGGTGTTTTATTAGATAAGAAAGGTGGGGGACTTGCAGTTTTGTAAGATGTGCAACTACCCACCCAACTTCCTCTAGGTAGGTTAAAAACGTAATCAGTTCCTGCATGTTTTCCTCAATTTATCCACACACAGAGGAGGCAGCTTGCCAATATCATGCAGGGAAACATTTGTTGTCGCTTGATTACACTAATGGGAAAGTACACACAAATAAGAAATGTTGAATGTTACTGAAATTAGACTTAATTGCTGATGGCATCTCAGGTTAATTTGTATTCCCTCAGTTGGAAATGAGTCTGTTTGTTTTTGTGAGCTGAGATTCATTTTGGTCCTAGTAGATAGAATGTACTATACTCTCTTTGTGAAAAAGATTTTGATACCAGCTGTGACAGAGAGGATGGTTTTGCTTACACCTTCTGATACCAACTGTGAAGAAATATGTAATTCCTGAATGGGCTTTTAATGTTAGTACATGGTAATTTGTGACAACTATGAACGATTTAATGGTAAGCAGGTATTAAAGTGGTTAGATTAAGGGATAAAATATTTTCTTAGTCGGGATGTTTGGGTAAAAGTGGTCGTTTCCATCAGTTGTGACAGGTGGGGTTTTTGTTGGGGGGATTTATGATTATGTATTGTCATGTCACGGAGTAACCAGCGGGTAAAAGTAAAGCTCAGGATTTACTTGCATTTTTCACCTCCAGAACCACGTAAATCTGCTGTCCCTCCACTTTAAAAAGTTTCTCTGTCGGATAGAGCTCTGTTAAGTTTTCAGGAAACTGATGTTGAGTTAACTCAAAACACCAGTTTGGGATGATTTGAGCTTCGTATATCTATATATTTTTCTGCAACGTAGCTATTAGAGGTAAAATACACTACCATCATAAAGGAATTAAAATGGTCAACAACAAAACTTTGCTAGACTCTGGCCTTTAAACAAAGCCAATGTTGGTGCTAAGAGGATCTCCTTTACTAGTAAACAACCAACCTGAGGAGTTGATGTGAAACAGAAAGGATTTAATTCTTTATTTCTTTGGTACCAAATTCAAGCCCAACTATGTCAATGTAAATTGAGACGCATCCAATATTTATTTTTCTACTGATCTGTGACATTAACAATGGATTTTTGTCATTAGTGTGGACTTTAGGAGACCATTATATGGAATCAAATAAGGGTCACAAAAACATGTCCTTGTGAAATAAAAAAAATGTGCTTGTAAACAAGATTTGTAAAACAATTTTTTAGCATGCGTAACAAAGTTTTAAACTTGTAAAAAAGATTTCCCACCTTCAAGTGTGAAACCAAAGGTACAAGTTTACAAATCTCAAATTACAAGTATAAATTTTGACCCTATTTGACGCCTGAGTGAATAGCCAATCAGCACGTTGCCTACTGACTTGTCCATTAACTCGGTGCCCACCCACGCACCAACCAACCATCCAATCCAGGTTCAGCAATTTCTGCCTACGCAAAAACGACACTTACTGCCCAGTAGCGGAAGGAGGATGGAATCAAACGCACGGTGAGTTAGTTTGAAGTTGGATATTGGATATTCAAGCTCCATAGAGTTAGCTTTATCTCACTCCTGTGCGGGACGATGCACACGGACTTATTGCGGCTTTGGCTCTTCGGTTTCTCCCCTCTCGGATACATGGTTGTTGATTTAGGGACTGTCAATATCATTAGGGAACCCTTAGGGCCTTCTACGCCTTCGAAGAAGTCCTAGAAATTTTGTGGACCAAACAATAACAGTATTAAATAACTTTTATTTGTATACATAAAAATTTAAAAATTAAAAGTTTTATTTATTTAATATAATTTCATCTTATATAATGCATTTGATACATTTTCTCTCATCTATATTCTATTGTTGTAAGTCTACTGTCAAGTTCAAGTCAGTAATGAAAGAGCTACTGTCCTGAAAAACACGTTATCCAACCAGAATCATCAGAATCTATCAAGACCCGGTTATCTGGCTCATTGATTGGTTAGGACTTCATGAGTCCAGAAGAAGGCCAAGCTGTGTGTCTTAGTTTCAGAGTGAAGGGTGACCGGACCAATCATGGTTTTATTTTGAGTGGGCGGGAAAGAAAAAAAAAGATCGTAGGCCTTCTGGAAGTCTTAAATTCAATCTCAGATGTAGAGTGCTAAGAGACCATGAGAGGGAGTTAGAGAGCGAAATGGCAGAAGACCAGATTGATGATGTGACTAGGTTAATAGCTCGGCGGATGGACTTCGTTTTCATGTAATAATGTAGGACCATGTTATAAGCCGTCTTGATTATTATTCACACAGGATTAATATTACACTGGTACATTCAGTATTTTTTAAATTGCAGAGGTTTTCTATGTAAAAATGCAAGCACAAATAGTTTTATTAAATAGGTCAGCTGATCCCTTATAAATCCTCAAATCAGTAGTTTGCGGTTGGATTTTTGTGCCTCGAGTTTGATATGCGTAATGGTGCATAATGGTGCTTGGCGAATTGTGCATTGGAAATGAGATTTTACTTTTATGATGCTCATGGATGTATATCACTCAGTGTGTGTGTGTGTGTGATTTCTTATACGCCGTGAGTTTAAAGCACTGCCCATTGTGATTAAATGAGCCTTGTTATCCGAGTCCGTATGTCAGGTTTTGGTGAAGTTAATGTTGAGCAGGTTGCTTGTTGTGGAGAATTTTGTAGATGTTATTGCCTGTTGTTGACGTACTTTTCATCTTTGATTGGATGATTGCAGGGTTGAAGGCCTAGCCGTAGTGCTCACGGTTCGCCACTGTTCAATATATATCCAAACCGAACACTCTTGAGAAGCAAGAATTAATAGCTTTCTTGTTATGGCACACAATGGCAAAACAATACTGTGGAATTATTCTACAGCATTACACAGACAAGGCACACTTCTTTTTATTACATTTTAATCATTTTTTAAATTTTTTATTAATTTGTAAAAAGATGAAGTTTTTCTTTAATAACTCTAAGGTCATTTGACTCCCTCACTCTAAATCAGTCTTAAATGGTTGAATATCCATTATCCAACTTCAAACTAACTTCACCACTCTGCGTTTGACTCCACCCTGTTTTCCCCATTGACATCATAAAGAATAGATGCCGCAAGTAAGATTAAAAAATATTATTGTTTCAATTTTTTGAATAGAATATTATTGTACTGTAGTTTATTTCTGCTAGTGAAAATGTTATGCTGGGATGTGTTTTATAGCTGTTAAATCGCCTATCAGGCCAACTGAAACGTTATTAATCATATCATTTGTCTATTAGCATAATTGCCTTAATTTTATGTGACTGCCTTAGACTTCGGCATTTATGTTGTGATGCTTTCTTAAAGACAAAAAATGTAAGAAGTGGGAAGTAGCATTGAAGACAGACAGATTCACCATAAACAGACAACAGTGATTCGCCAAATTTCAGGAAGGCAAACTCCAAAGACGTCAACAGTCACCTACATCATCTGGGAGGAGATTGGACAGAACGCACAATGATCTTCAGTTTGGGGAACACATTTCCAGTTTGTTGGAGAGCTATATAATATATGTACGTCTGAGTTAATGGACTTCTGGTTGAAGTGCTTAATCTTCCATAAAAATATACTGTAAAAAAATAAAATAAATGTGTATATATATATATATATATATATATATATTATATATATATATATATTATATATATATATATATATATATATATATATATATATATATACACACACACGTATACTTTTTTGCAAAATAGTCTATGACAATATAAATACGTCCAGTATCATGCCTACATGAATGACGCTTGCAGAAAAAAAATCTCATGAAAATCAGTTTTAATCATTGATAAACCTTGTTATCAATGATTAAATGCGCTAAATCTTCATGGACTGTTTCACAAATACCACCATCTTGGAAATCCCGCAATATATTGTGGGTAAGACGAGAAGCATTTTGGGATTAAAAGCTTTCAAACAAACTCCCCGGCTTTATTTTGCTGCTCTGAAAGCACCTGCCAGATAGATAACACTGAGTGGAGCGGGGAACCGGTTAGCGCCCATAAGGCAGCAGCGGTCGATTCGTTGTCTATTCTTTATAATGTCTATGCCTTTCCATATATCAGTACTCGGCACTGTCGTTTTCGTGCTGCTCCTTGATTGGATGGTTGGTTGGTGTTTGGGTGGGCACCGGGTTAATGGACAAGTCCGCAAGCAACGTGCTGATTGGCTGTTCACTCAGGCAACAAAATAAGGTCAGAATTTTAACTTGCAATTTGAGATTTGCAAATTTCGTACTTCAGGTTCATGATTGAAGGTGGGAAATGTTTTTTACAAGTTTAAAACTCTGTTACACATCCAAATTTTTTTTTACAAGTACAAATCTTCTTTACAAGTACAAATCTTTTTTTTAGAAGTACAAATTCTTTCTTATCCGTATTTGATTCCATACCATCACTTTTAAAAGCCCCAAATAATTTACTTGCTTCCATTAATAAATGAATTAATTGATAAAGAACCCTGTGTGTGACTAAAAATTTAAATTAAGGTCCACACCTATAGTCCCAGTGTCTGACTAATGGCTCGTTAAGTTTTTGATTTTTGTTGGAATAATTACTATTGTCAGATACACCCAAAGTTTTTGTAGTTGTTTTTTTTAATAGGAACATATTTTGAAGTTTTAATCTGGATTTTATGTTCTGTAGTAGAGGCCTAAATGTTTCTCTGTATGTTGGTGTTGTCAAAACAATAATGTTGCACAAACGCGAGAAACTGATAACTTTACGGGTGCATAGCTGAGCTATTAAAAGGCGAAGTTGAGGCTTGATGTGATCTACCCATAAAGAAAAATGTAAAAAAAAGTTACATAACTTTTTCATAATGTTGATAATGTTGCTGTAATTAAGATTAGTATAATTTTTTAGATTAAACGGCACAGATGGAAAAAGTTTACAGATTTGAAATCTGATTTCAAATGTATATGTATTTTTTATGCTTTAGTCCCTTAGTCCACCAATTGTTCACCATCAGGGCACTTGAGTTAGAAGCATGTTTGGCTTCTTTTACCAAGGGATTGTGATTTTAAAAGCACTTCATTGCAGAGAAATGCACCGTCCAGCTGAGGTTTGTCTTCACCAAAGAGTTGATTAGCACAAAGAAATGGTCTTATGCAAGAAGCTTATGTGTCAATATTATTGGAGTGTTTTATCTTGCTTGGCAAGTTTTACATTAAATGCTTTACCTGTGATGAAGGTAAAAAAAACAAAGACTAAAGAAATACAATTTAGAGCTAATGTGATGGATAGTATTGAAGATTTTTTTTGTTCTAAAGTTTAAATATGATTTGGGAAATGTTTTTTTCACTTTTTGGAAGATTTTTATGATTGAAATATGTTCTACATTTCAGGCTAAAAATTTTCTGTTTGTTTTTGATTCGTTTATATATATATTGGAGGCTTAAAAAAAAGACAACATTTTTTACAAAAATGTATTTTGCATATTTTGCCACCTTAGGAAGTTCCCAGAAATTGTAATGGTACACTGGAGATGCAGTAATTAGTTTGCCCGCTGATTAGTTAAACAGCTGCGCTAATCAGAACTCTTTTCTTTTGTTTATTAGTTATTTTTAATAAAGTTAAAATGGAAAAGAGGTTTGTATAGCTGAGTTCTTTTAGCCTCTCTGACCTTCTGATTTCTTTGAATCTGACTTTTTCTACAATACTTTTTTTTGTTGTGGACTGATAGATCCATGTAGCTGTCTGTTGAGTTTGATTAATGAGTGTGCTTCTTCTCTGTCCTGCCTGATTTTCTGTTTTTCCACATTATAATACATGGAAATAATAATAAAAAATAATCTTTTTTACAGCGTATACTTATTTTTTGATGTATAGCAAACGTGTTGTTCTGAATGAGTTTGAGTATTAGAGAATGCAATGCTCTTTTGTAGAATATTGCTGCTAATTAGTAAAAAAGCTGCAAACATCTTACTAAAGTTGATTCCTGTTTTACTTTTTGCTGTGATCCACATTATGATTCCAACGGTGTATGTTTTCTATTTAAAAAAAGGCAAATAAAAACTATACAAAATATTGTCTAATTATCACGGTTATTATATGTATGCATTCAAACCAAATCCAAACCATCTGATCTTTGATATTCAAGGTTCCACTTGCACTTCATCTAAACGATATAGTATATTCACCTATTAGTTATGGAAAATCTGCATATTCATGTAACATATTGAGATGTCCACTGTAGAGCATATGTCAAATATTCAAAAAAGGATATCCAGACATAATGTTACTAGACATGCTATTAGCTAGCATTACCAATCGAGTCAGTCCACTGGCACTGTTCTGTACTATCTGTACTATTCTCAGATATCACATTTTTATTTGTGTAATAGTTTTTACTGTTTCAGCTCAGGTAACATTAAGCTGAAGCCAACCAAAAGTCAATGACAGTTAAGGGGTTCAGGAAATAATGTAGCTTCTGTGGATCCTAAATAGCCTTATCAATAACAATTTTTTCTGGGCTGCAACCATGTTGTTGGTATTAGCCTTATAGTTCCATTCAAGCAAACCCCCGGGGTAAAATTGTCCAGCTACTACAACACAAACTGATTCTTGATTCTTGATTCTTGACAAAAAAACCTACATATACTATGTTAAATATACTATGTTAAATCACAGTGATGTTATGGTTTCATTTTTAATGACACAACTACAAAACAATCATTTCCAGTTTCTTAAATTGAGCAAACTACGACATGCATACCGGAAAAGGGTCTGGGCGGCCATGCAGAAGAGACAGCCAGGCTAAAAAACGTAGGACGAGAAAGCTTTGGCGTATCTGTGGCAATTATCCAAAGTGGAGCAGGTCAGGAAGATGATAATGACTTGAAGTTCTCATGCAGAACAGAGTCATAAATGTATGAATCAATGTGGCACAAGGAACATCTGTCTCCTTTTATGAGATTGTAAAATGAATACAAAGTAAGTGTGCTGCAGTCTTAATAGAACTGGATTTTCCGAAGCCAAGGGTTTTGAATGCCAAGTACAATAAGGTTACCTTTCCTAACTTTTGTCAGATTTATCAAAATTCGTATTTAAATGCTTTTTTATTTCTGTGTTTGGCAATTCACCTAATTTACAACCCAGAAAAACATAACATTTAATTTCTCCACTATCTCTCAGTCCTTTTGGGATGTTCAAACAGGTGCATTTTGTTTGCAGAAAAAATATATATTTACCTCATACTGACCCATTCCTTGGATGTGATAATGGAAATTCTGGCCTGTCCTGTTGAGCCTCCTGTCTTGTTGTAGACGAAAGTCTTCATCCCCTCTGGGAAAGCATCTAAAAAGATATTTACACATTGCAACTGTGTATATTGTCCCCTGTGGCTCTGTCTTCAAAGATTTCTTTTCCCCTCAACTTGTATTGCAATTTGGCCGACAAGGTCAGACAGAGCGGCATGTGGTCAGTGACCCGTTTTGCTTTTTTTATTTTTTATTATTTTTATTATCCAGACTTCACTTGACTAAAGCCCCACAGAGAGCGAAAGGGACATGAACTCAGAGGAGGTTTTGGGATGTTAGGATCAGATTGTAATTTTCTAAGACTGTGTTTCTTTAAAAAAAAATATATATATATATATATTTCCACCAACAATATCTGGTCAGTTTAGCCAAAGTAACCAAAAAAAAAAAAACACAAATAGGTTTTCCTTTGTGATCTGGTATATCATTCTGAAGCATTTCTCTTTTTTTTTTAGAAAACAAAAGGTGGATAAACAGGTTTAGAGGATGATCTTAGAATTTCAGCTAACACTGCTAACATAATTTTTTGTTAGTACATTTGTACACATTTGCAGGATTTATTACAACTATTGACTACCATTGACAAGTAAACTCCTACAACTGCTACAACAAAACATTCTAATTCTAATTCTTTAATAGTTCAATATTGCATTTGCTCTACCAACTTAATTTTGTTGCACCACCTTAAACTAAACATGTGGCTATTAAAGAAAACAATTTTGAATATTGTGTGCTTGTTTAAAAATTATTTCAACAAATGCTGGAGAGGGAGACACAGTTGAGTTTTAATAGAGGAGGACTTGGCCAGCTAAGTTTCTTCTATTTTTAAATGTGTTGTTTTTGACTTAAGGAGACCTCACAAGCAGGTTAATATTTTATGTGAGCTTTAGTGGATTTGTAAGTCATAAAAACACCCATCTACCAATGTCTATTAGCTTTGGGAAGTTTTACAACTGCGGCAATTCATAAATGTTACTCTTGAATGTGTGTTTAATTGATTCTAGTTTAAACCCATGTTGTTTCCCTGTAATTTGACTATTCACCTTTGAAGATGGATATCTTATTCTCTGTTTTGTAAATCAGAGCCCTTGCTGGCAGATTTAAGATGTCATAATTTTCACAGTCAGATGAAGATGGCACCCTTAAGGCCAGTTTATCTGAAAAGACTGTGTTGATTTAGGATGTGGTTACTCTTTAGAAATATCATTGCGTGAGTTTCTCCTTTCTGCTCGTGCCTTGAACAAATTTACAGTGGCCTTAGACAAGCCATTAGCCTAACATAAGGACAATACAATACAATATGAAAATGACTCTGTCTGAGTGGAACAAGTAGTTTGACTGCTCAAGTTAAGAGTTAAATATTACATGTATCGGCTAAATTCAAATCCCCTTCAGCCTAAGGTTTTGGTTTTTTTTGTCCAGGTTATCACATGTTTTACAGCTTGCTCTGAAATTTAAACTCTCTTAATCGTAACTCTGTCTAATCAGTCAGACCCTATTCATTACCACCCTTCACAACTGTGCACCATTTCTTTTACTGACCACACACTGACTGAAAAAAGTTATAAAAATACATGAAATGGCATTAGTAAGTGGGAAAACCGCACTTACCTTCATGTTTATATCACCCCAGTGAGCAGCTCAGAACTCATCAGCATGCATTGCTATATATATTTCTGCTTTTGAGGACTATATTCCTGTTTTTAAAAACATTTATGGAAACAGCATTCCACTAACTATACTCCTGTAAACAGGAAATAGTGTAGCATAATCCACAATAAAAAAAAGGTGAAATATCCTTCTGAACTAAACTTCCTTCACAAGTGGTCACAAACAAATAAAGTAAAACTGCTGCTGCTTTCTCAAATGTTGTTGGACAGGATTTTGAGCATTAGCATGTTTAATCAAATACAAACTTTTCTATTTAGAGGCCATTGTGACTTTTAAGTTTATGTCTTGCTTTGCTTTCCGATTTTTGACATATTTAGCTATCCACACATATTGACTTTCATCAAAATTCAATTTACAGTTATTACTTAACATAATTTTGCTAAGGAACTGAAAGAAACTGCAATAAACACACAAACAGGGGAAAAAATATACCAATCATAAAACCTACTTAAAATAAAATATATATTTCCAATACTTACTTAGGGGTTCTCTGCCAATGTTCAACATATTCATTAAATAATTAAAACAGACAAAGACTTGCAGTTAGAACCTTTCTATGGTTTAGTGCAGCAACTCAGAAAAGACTCTATTAAAATACAACACATGGTAAAATCAGCTACATTTTACATGCACAGCATACACAAGGAGATATGTAAGAGCCACTTCGCTTGGAAAAAACTTCCACAAATGCATAAATAAACAAGTGTTCTCAAAACATGGTCTTCATTCATCCTGATCCAAAGTCAGGCTTGCTTGAAACACTTCCTATCCTATATTCAGCAAAAATTTGTAATCAACTCAAAAAGATTCTATCTTTTTGGAACCAAACTAAGCAGAAAGTTTATTTGATTCCTTCAATCCAGTGGGTGCAAGTAGCATCCATAAAAGTTAGATTGTTTTTTCCTTAATCTTCATGCATTTCCAGATATACAGTATAATCCCAGTCCAACAACATATTACAGTTTGTGCAATGTATTTGGAGTAAAATAAGCAACTAAACAGTATGTATACAATTTTATTTCTAAAGATACACTGTTCAGTATGTTTTTATGCAGAACAGTTAGCTGAAGTAAATGGCTGGCACAAACATGTCTCCTTTCTGTTTTGATGGAACACAATAATTTTACCAAACTTTCAGGGTTTTAATGTTTTGGTATTGTGACAGTATTCAGTATTCACTAAACTGTCTTAACAATGTTGGACTTTGGTTTGAACATCATAAAATTTAAAGAATAGTGTTTCTCCTGTCCTGTGTGCAGCAATCCTGAGCCAGAAGATATGACAGCTACTGACAGGGGTAGGACAATTAAACTGAAACACCGGTTTTAGACCACAATAGTGTATTTGTTTTTTGTAGGGCCTCCTTTTGCGGCCAATACAGCATCAATTCATCTTGTGAATGACGTATACAAGTCCTGCACAGTGTTCAGATGGATTTCTGTTATTCTTTTTAAAGATAGTGGCCATGTCACGACGTGATTCTGGTGGAGGAAAAATGTTTCCTGACTCGCTCCTCCAAAGCACCCCAAAGTGGCTCAATAACTGACTGAGCAGGGCCTGGGAGATGTTCAACTTCACTTTCATGTACATCAAACCAATCTCTCACCAGCCTTACTGTGTGTATTGGTGCATTGTCATCCTGATACACGGCACTGCCTTCAGAATACATTGTTTGAAACATTGGATGCACATGGTCCTACAGAATAATATGGTAGTCCTTGGGCCAAGGGAATGCCATGATATGGCAGCCCAAACTATCACTGATCCACCCCCATGCCTCACTCTGGGCATGCAACATTCTGGTTGGTACACTTCTTTAGGGCTTCTCCACACCACCTTTCCCGGATGTGGGGAAAACAGTAAAGGTGGGCTCATCAGAGAATAATACCTCCTTCTCATCCACAGCCCAGGATTTTCGCTTGTTTTACCATTGAAAGCAACGTTTGGCATTGGCACAAGTGACTAAAGGTTTGGCTATAGCAGACCGGCCATGTATATTGACCCGGTGGAGCTCCCGACGTACAGGTTTGCTGGAAACAGGATAGTTGAGGTACACATTCAATTCTGCAGTGATTAAGGCAGCCGTGGTTTTATGTTTTTTGAATACACTCCAGGTTAGCATCCCGAACATCCCTTTCAGATGTTTCCTCTTGTGTCCACAGTTAATCCTGTTGGATGTGGTTAGTCCTTCTTGGTGGTATGCTGACATTACCATGGATACGTGTCGCTTGATACTTAACAAAAACTTGCTGTCTTGGTCACAGATGTGCCAGGAACACGTGCACCAAAAATATTTCCTCTTTTGAACTGTGGTATGTCACACATAATGTTGTGTGCATTGCAATATTTTGAGCAAACTGTGCTCTGCTAGTAAGACTTTCAAACTCTGCTCTTACTGGTACAATGTGCAGTTAATGAAGATTGGCCACCAAGCTGATCCAATTTACCCATGAAACCTCCCACACTAAAATGACAGGGTTTCATTGTCCAATCCCTGAATGTCTCAAAATTTTTATAAATGGTAGAAAATACACTTCAAAAACAACAAAAAAGTTGGGTAAACAAAATAATGTATAAAGCATATAATATAGCGATGTAGTCTTTTAAGAATTTTTAATCTGTTAACTAAACATGGCCATTTGACAGTATTTATATAACAGGTATCAGGGTTGAAGTCCACCATGTGTCTTCCATACCTTGTTTTTAATTAGAATATCAATAACATTCAAATATAAATTATGCATTTTAAGGCAGTCCATACATTTTTTTTATGATATCTTTTCTGTTGCTGTTTGATCAACATATGCCACTGTAGTTGATATGAAAGAGAAATCAGACTGGATAGTTAAAGTAAATATATAATCTGGAACTATCAAGACATAGGTCTTTACAGCAGCTTTTCTGTTGTGATTTTATTGGATTCTTCTTCTTCAAACAAGCAATGACTCCTTTGTTGTAACCCAGAATTAAGCAAACAGAAAGCCAGCTACATTCAGTGTTGTACTCTCATAATTCATTTAGTACACCCAAAAATAAATGTTAAATTTGGAAAAATATTCTAATGTATTTGCAATTTTAAGCAATAAATGTTTCCCTTGGAAAAGCTGTTGGCCTTGTAGATGAATACAACGCATCAAGAAAATGCACCAATCTAAAGCCAACATATCAAAGCAAACTTCAAACGATTTCAGTGATTCTATGCTAATTTTCAGAGATGTATTTTTTACTTTTACACATTTGTTTCTCCTCTCCATCATACACTTTCAACTTTGAAGTGGAGCACACAATTTCTGTTTTGATTTTTTTCGTCATTTTGCTTCCCACTCAAAGAAAG
Organism: Orestias chungarensis; assembly: GCA_032876305.1. NCBI lineage: Eukaryota > Metazoa > Chordata > Actinopteri > Cyprinodontiformes > Cyprinodontidae > Orestias > Orestias chungarensis. The sequence continues at coordinate 741,411 of JAVLVB010000879.1, read as the reverse complement.
GGGAAAGCAAATTGTAAATTATTTAGGCCATCTTTGCAACGCTGTAGTGGAATATGTGTAACTCAAAAGGAAAGACTGTGGTTTAAGCTGGAGTACTCCTCCTAAATAACCTATGAATTTTTGCTGAATAATGCAGGCTACCCCATAAGATGGGCAGACTCTGATATCTGAGATGTGGGACTTTAGATTACAGTGGATGAAATGACCTTTCCTTTCATGAAAATTTAAATGGCTTGAAATTGAGCAGATGCTGCTTTACTTAACACAAACCTCCAATGAAAAGCAGTTGTTAAAACACAATTTCAAACAAGAATCGATAAAAATGGAAGTACATGATAAAACAATTTTCCTTAATCTTTAGATCAATATTTTCTTTTTTACCTGTTCTGTTTAATAATAATGCAACATACAGGTTTTGCATTTCCATGGCACTCTCTGCCTCTGCTGAGACCGTTTCCACAGATGTATAATTGAAAAAAAAATGCGAGTTGGCAAGTAAACAATCTGCCAGTGCTTGCCTGTAGGTGCCAATCTGCCTTGTAGTTTGATGTTGGAAGCGAGTCTCCGGTGCATCTGAATACTACATCTCTCCGAATCCAAAATTCGCTCCACACACTGTACGCTTGTATTTCAAAGCCAACAGCTTTAAGAAAAAAATCTAACTTTCACAACTGCTCCAGCAGCTCAGGCAGGTAGAAAATCGGCTGCTATTTGATGTTCTTCAAGAAAAAAAAAAGTTAGAACCCGCACCCGTCGTCATTTTATTTCTTTTGGAAATTAGTCACAGATGAAAAATACCAAATCATACAGAAGGACAGTCAAGCTGTCACTTCAGTAATGAAGTTGGTGCAAACCATTTGTCTTATTTTGTCATGCTTTTTTCCCCATTAGTCGTCCAGCTATAACCATTAGCTCCTTGGATCCCCTCCAAACCCCCACCTTTCATCCAAGGACACTTTGGGCTCCTACTGCGAGCACAGGTGAAGGAAACTGATCACTGTGGAAGATGGAAGGAAGGAAGGAACAAGGATCAAGGAAGGAAGAATAAAAGCAGACTAAAGGCACCTTTTAGACAAAATTGATTCCTTAATTGATTTCTCCTCATCACCCAAGACAGTATTTCTGAAGTCTTACATGGTTGGTGTCCAGCTCGGGTTCTAAAGGGGCCACACGCTTGAGATATTTTCATTGTTCAACAGAGTCTAATTTGGATAAAGAAATAATTTCTCACATCTATAGAACTTGACACAAACTATTTAGATTTTTACCCTGCGGGGGGTATACCTCATTAAGGAGGTGGTAGTGGGTGACAAATTAACATAATTTTTTGCCTGAACAGTGAGCCACTTGACATGTTTGCCCGAACACAGCCTGTACATTTCCATTTAGGCTTTTTTTTATATAATCTAATAGGTATATGTTTAAACGCAATGTCTTTACCTCAGTGATCATTTGAAAGTGAAGTGAGAGTCCTTATTAGTTCATAGGATTATAGCCAATTAAGACAAATTTCGATTCAGTAGCTGGAGGCTAGAACATTTCCGTCTGTTTTGGCTTGAGGAAATATTCATATTCATTGAACTTTAACACTATAAAAAAACAGTGCATTTTTATGAGTTTTTCTATGCAGTAGAACAACGCAAAGTAGTACATGACTATGAAATGGTAAGAAATTGAACATTTTTGCATTTATTTTTATTTACTGTTGCTCCTCCAGGTCAGTACTTCGACTGTAGATAGTCTTTTACATATCTGTCAATGTCTATATTTTAATCATCCAAAGAGTGAAATTATTCATTTTTATTTCAAACACATCTTTCCTAAAAACTCTGAACAGCCTAACTGCTGCTGGTGTAGGAAACCATGCCAACTGCATGATAATGATTACATCTCCTTGGTTCTTTCGGCATTTCGGCATGTGTCTATGCTGCGGATAAAAAATAAAAGACTTTGGTCTAATCTGAACAGTTTCCTTTACAATTCTTGTATTGAGATCCACATGTGATCCCCCCCCAGTCTTATCATTAAGGTGGACGGCTGTTTCATTTTTGGTTTGCTGTAGTATCACGCACTCAAACTTTGAGCGTTGCAGGATGTCCTATTTTATTAGGGGTGTGCTGATAGATCACAGGAATAGACAGAAACATGTTTTTGACTTGACATGAAGGTTTTACAAATAACAAACTGCAATTTAAAGAATCTGTTAGGAGTGTCCAAGCATCTAAGTTTTGGCGTGCCAATATAACATTTCTTTGCTTCTGCAATTTTAACATGCTCCTAATCGAAGATAATTCTTCCCTTTCATCGTCACAAACAGATTTAGTAAATTCATACATATTCAGATAGGTATTTAGGAATCTCTTTGTGAAATCATGAATGCAAATGGTTGTGCAGGATTGTTTTATTTTGTGGTATCAGAGTAAAGGAGGCTAAACGTAAATACTTTCCATGCCTAGCAGTTCTAGATTATCAAAATTCCTCTGGAGATTCTACTTGTGGAGAATCAAAAGAAAGGTAGGTGTGCACTAAAGAGCAGACCTAGGTAACCCAGGGGATATGTTGTGTCCATAATACAATGTATAACTAAAGGCTGAAATTGAAAGAGATTTAGAGATGAGGAGAGAAGAATGAATTGAAAGTTGAACAAAGCAGGATTTGCTGGAGTTATATCTTCGGGCAAGATTTTTGTTTAGTGTACAACCAAGTTATTACTCAGCCAAGTGCAGTAAACACTAACTGCTGTATGAAAGCCAGAGGCAGGGCCACAGAGAGTGCAATAAAACTAAAGTGCTTTGTTTCCTTATAGCATGTTTTACTGTAAACCATAACCATATGGAGGTATTGATGGTGCATAGATGCCATTTTTAAGGCCCCTTTAAGAGTCCTGGCTCCACGGAGGATAGGATTTTTTTTTTGGCTTTTTCTTTTGTTCCTTTGTAAAGTTGAGTGTTATGGCTGTAAACGATCAGTGAGCACTCAGGCTCGGCATTGAAGCTTTATATAAAGGCCATGACAGAAGGCAACGGTATTCCTAGATTATCCCTCATAACTAAATTTGTAAACTTATGTACAATGAATGTACACTAATTGTCACATTTATCATTTACCTTTTCCAGGTGTATTTTAACTGCAGGCATTTGTGATTTAAATAAAGCATAATGGTTCTGATTTAACTTCATCCTGAAAGCTATATCCAGACCATTTGCACAGTTAGCTGCTGCTCCAACAGATGCCCGAGGGCACACATGAGGGACACCAATAATTACCAAACAGCTGCCCAGCAGACCCTCACCCTGCCCTGGGGAAAGGCAAGCTTTCAGTCTGCCCATCCTGCAAGGCTGGTCCTGAGACCTGGAACCATGCATATCAACTGTGGTCTGTCTCCCATCACAGGGGAGCTGAGGTGGACAGGTGGATTTAAAGACAAAACAGAACATATAACCTTTAATTAAGATGTTTTTATAATTTATTAAAATGGTATTTATATATATATATATATAATTAAAGCTGATTATAAAAATTAACTTGTAGTTAATTGGGAGTAATCCATTCACTGTATTAGTTTATGGAAAAACAGCAAGATATTCTCATTTAAAGCAATCAGAATCTTTAAAAGTAGTTCTAGCTATATTTTATTTTACACCTAATCACACATGTGAGAAAGTTTTGTTTATTTATACCTTTTCTGTTATCTATTTTATATGTAATCAAAAGTTACTAATTTGAACCCATTCCTGTTCATGAAGAAACATAAATATCAAAATGTTGTCTTATTGTTTTACAAATAAATGCTTTTGGAAAAATTAAACAATCCCACATGGATCATAAAAATCTAAAAATGTAGCAAAATCCTCCAAATAATAGGACAGTGGTGTTTGTTCATAACTGCAGCGTTTTTACTTAACTTTTCTACAGGACAAGTAAATGCTTTTTTGCGCCAACATTAAAATAATAAACTGTACCACGCTCATTTATTCATTTACTTCATTTTGTAAATGAAATAATAAGAGGTGTGTACAAACAATAAGCATGTTTCTGCGATACAGCAATTAGTGTAACATTTGCCTGTGTGTGTCCCTTCTCAAGACCCTTAGCTCAAATCTGACATTTCCAAAAGATTGTCATCATTTCCTGATCAAGCACGTTCTGTGAATGAAATGCTGATCGTGTAATTACTTCTGTCGTCAACTGTTGGGGTAACAGCATCATAGTCAAGGGCTTAACAAAGAAAAACGACCTGATAAAGAGGAACCTTGTGAGTCCTCTCCATAAAACTGGTTTACATAAAATGTGTGTCTTCATTCGGCTACTTCTTCACATTCCCTGTAATACAGACCACAACAGCAATCGGTGTTTACAGTAATGTTTTAAAGTAACTTGAATAATACATGTTAGAACAAAATTCAATTTCCCTTTTGCATTAATCAGGCATTTTTAAATAGAACTGCAGACAAAACAATAAAACAAGTTAAACTTTCATTCTAGATCCACCTCACTCATGATCTATGAAAGACCTCCCGTACTGACAACTAATGGTAAGAGTTAAAGTATATTGTGTTAACTTCCGAAACAAAGTTTTTTTTTTTGTGTGTCTGCCTTGTTAATCATCATTTACTACCTCAAACCTCAAAATCTGCACATTCCATTCACCTCCATGGTGACTTTTGGTAAGAACGTTTGCGACCCACTGGTATCCAGACCAAGTGGAAAGCCTCTTGCTAAAAAGGTTATGTTGTAAGGTGAAGGCATTACTAAAAAAAGAACAATTAATTTGCTGCCACATTATAAATAAACCTTACTTACATAAAGGTTCGAGTGGCATCATTTCCATCACAAAAGTTTCTGTATTTTGCAAACACTGTTTTTGTTTTTTTTAATTCACCATCTCCTACCTATAAGACAGTGATAACAATTAAGAACTTCACAGAACCCAACAAACGAGGTTAGAAATGAGAAAATTCACACTTATAGGTTTTAGATAGCAGTTAACAGCAGCTTAACATAAAACACATCTGCTACCCATTCTAATAGAAGGCATACTAATTTTCACAATAGTTCTAAGATTTTTATAGTTTGTTGCCACAGGAGAATGATCTGATGCATTTAGTTGACTTTGTCCTTCACCCTTCACTGGGATGGGTAGGAAAAGGTATTTATAAGAAAATTGGGGTCACCACTGAGAGGAGGGTTGGCTGCAGGCCCAAAGAATATAGAGTGTTGGAAAGGTTCAAGCACATTCATTTTGTTAGAATTGAGGGGCCAGCGAGCAGACTGCTCATCTTGCTGTTGGCATAAGCAGGAGAAGGGAAACTAAAGGTTGAAATTATGCACACAGATAGCATTTGGCTCGAATGAAGAAACAGTGCAATGCAATAATTAAGCAGCACAATAAAAATGATGAGAACTGCTTTTGACATTCTCATTGCGAATAACTGGCGTTTAATTACAATCACAAATTTTAACTGCCAGTTTTATGATCCATGGCTATAAGCTGTTTAAAGTTCAATCGCTATACTCTTTAAATCTCATACTAATTTCTGGTGTAAGATAGAAGTGTGAAATAGAAGCAGAAAGAATGCGAGACAAAAGTATTTAAAAAAAAAAAATTTAAATGAGAGGAAGAGAAGTGAAGTGGGAATATTTTACACACATTAAGTGCTGGACACTGGTTTTCTGGCCTTGAGGAGGACCCCTGTGGCCCAGCTCAAGTCTAGTTTGCTATTCAGAAGCAGCATCTGTTGCAGGCTAATGGATGTTATAACCTCATACAAATCAGGAAATTGTACATTATACCTTAATTAAAGGAACAGAGTTGCATTACAATGATCAGAGCGGCAGTCCAGTGGACCAGCCACAAGCTCAAATAATTTTCCTAGAGGTCGCCTTGCTGGTGAGTAAGGTGTTAGTGTGGAAGGGGGGTATTGTAATATTTTATGGACCCAATTGCTATCACGAGCCACACACATTTTAGAGATGAATGACGACCCCTTAAAGTTTTGACTCCTCGTGAAAACTTTCTCAAAGGCATCTTGACCTCCCCCTCAAATCTCGGGTGCTCAAAGGAAGCCTCCAAATCTTCCATTTGTATTCGCTTTTTACGAGCTCCTGATCTTAATTTGTGCGTATTCACCATAATTACGCACACTGTTTTGCCACAGCAGAAACAGCTGCGCTATAAACTCGACATAAAAACGATTCTTGGAGCGTGTGCTTCACAACTCCTTAGTCATCGTTGCCCAATAAACAATGGCAGCCAATGAGTTTTGTAGCCAATGAGCCTAATAAAATCAGAATAAAACAAAAACGGATACATACAGTCCAACACAGCTTTCTGCTCTGTTGGACTGCTTTGAACTGCTCCACAACTTTTTCCCTTGCCTATCTGTTCCCGCCTAGCCTTAAGTCATCCTTGACCTTCATTTCTATATAATGTTTAATTTAAACAAAGGGGTTTTTATTTTATAAATCCATCTGTTTCCAACTGATCCAGGAAGTAAAAACATGTTGAGTCATCCAAACGTTCCCTGAAAACATTAAAGAAGAAAAAAAAAAAGTCAGATAGTAGCAATGAAAAATTATGTTGAGTAACAATTATCCAGAAATCCTTTGTCTAGTAATAAGGCGACTTTCAAATCCAGTTGGCTGCCCCACATTTCTTTTTAGATAAGAAGATTAAAGGAGGATAGGTACAACAGTATTTCCAAAATTTTGACATTCTCGTGGCTGAAATAAATTAAAAACCTAGAACATTATTCATTAGCTTTTATTTTCTATAGTCTTGATATATGCAAGGGCTATGAACTTTTTTTGATAGGCATTGCATAGACCTTTGCACATCCAAGACGATTTAAGGCACTACACATGCAATTTTTGAAGCAACTCTCTGAGTGTGATATAAAGGTCAGAAGATGCTTGCACTCACATATCTGTCACTGGTTGTCAAGTGGCATGTGCATGAAAATGTCACATAGTCAGGGGACGTTGTATGCGACACAGGTGCTTGCTGACCTCTTGGGTGCACCCCTATTGTCACATGATGTCAGATCCATTGAAAGCTGTCCCCAGTGTACTGTAAATGCTTTTCTCTGTTATCTGCTTTTATGTGTCAGTAAACCTGTGTTATGCAAAATGAAGATTAAAAAAAAAAAACCACCCCCTTTACTATATCACTGAATGAATTTGGTTGACCAATTACATGCTAACATGTGTTGCTGATGTTGCTTATGCTATGTGAGAGCAATCTCAGTGTGACTCTTAGCTCAGTAGGAATCCATGCCAAAAGTAATTGTGCATTTCTCATTTATGTATGAAGCAGTGAGTCCCCTCTATGATCTATTTTATTTCGAGACCGACACAATAATATAACACCAAATGCTTGATAGGGAGTCTATATTTGGTGAAAGCGCCTTCCTCTGAATGAGAATGAATGAAGGTGTAGTGTAGTGGTAATGTATCAACATAAAATATTGAAATAGCCCTACCAAGGGCAAACTCCATGTAATTGAAACTCTCTATGCTCAGAACGACGAACCGGTGTCCCCATATCTGAGATTGGGCAGAAGGGCTTTCAGAAGGCATTTGTTTCAGGTTACTCTTCTTTTCTCCTCTGCGCCAGAGTTAATTGCCTTTTTGTGGAAATGCTATCGCAAGTGTTGGATTTCGGTCACTGTGTTATTTATAACCTTTATTTTCGGACATCAAGGGTGCTTTTTCCCCCTTCATTCACACTCGCTAAGATGATTGATTGATTTGTTCTGTTTAACCTTGATAGAGATAGAGAAAATAGAACAACAGATTGTGGTATCGACGCTCTTGCTCTGCACGGATGGCACAGAGTTTGCACGGGTGACCCAGCAGTGAGTCAGCGGTGACTTCCAAGAAAAAGAGGGCACTTCTGTCCTGGCTTTCTATCTGTTTTCATTCTCTTCATTTTTAAATGTGATAATGTGGTCTATAGTTCTTCCCCTGTTTGGCATTTTGTTTTAGCAATAACTTTACATAGATTCATAAAACCCCACAAATATACAATTTTTTTTTGTTTTTGTTTTCTATTTTATGTGATAGAGCAATTTAAAGTAGCAGATTGCTGAAAAGGTTATTCTAACACATGAATATACTTTAATCCTTCAATTCCACTCTGGCCGTAAAGGTAACCTCCAACCCATTTTTAAGTCTTTGACAATGTTTTTTCCAGGATTGCCCTGTATGTATCTCAGTCTGCTCTGAATGGCTGTAGAAAATAATTTCAAATTTAAGATGCTTCCACCACCATGTATAACTATCAAGGAATGTGTTTAGGGTAATGTAAAGTGTTCCACTAAGCATGGCACTATCCATAGAAACCAAAGTTTAATTTTGGTCACTTTTTACCAGACTTCTCTTTCACAAGTATGCTGTGTTCCCCACCTACTAATTAGCTGACCTTAAAGGCCCATTTACTATATTAGATAATATTTGGAGGCATTAGAGCTAAGTGGCTGAAACAAATGTTTGCAATGCTTGCAGGGTTTTTTTTGTACTTAAAACTTTTTTTTTCCTGCTTAACATGGAATACACTACCTTTTTATGGTTGGTTTCTTTTTCCAATAAAATACAAAGAACTTAGATGTTCCAACATGAAAAAATTTGAAAAAAACCTATAGTTTTTAAGGTGTCATTGCCACTCAAAGATATCATGATTAGAACCTCTTGTTATCTCGGGCACCATTTGTTCATTGTTACCTTGTAATCATGTACTCATCATGCAATGATGAAGAGGCATCTACTTATGCCTGTGTCATGGTTCTCTGATGGCTGCTTTGTCCTCTCCCAGCTTGGTGAAGAGTACCATTGGCTGGTCACCCTCTCCACAGTCCCTGCATCTGGCAGCACCATTAATCTTCCACAGCAGCTGTGCCCCTGTACCTGTTTCTCTTTGTGTAAGGGAGAAGGAAAGTCATTTTTAGTCATTATCTTCCCCCTGGCATATGCTAATTCCACTTATCACACTTAACCTGCACTTTGATGTTGAAACCAGCCTGCTGCCTTGGACTCACTCAGACACCTGCTGACCAGCAACATGCACTGTGCTTCATGAAAGCAAAGCTGTTGAAGGAGCGACTTCTCATTTTGACTGAACTTTCGATGGTCTTTCAACCTTTCCCATAGTAAATGATGCATGCAGATGAAAGCTTAACTATGAGGAAGACTAGCTAAGTCCTCAAGAGGGCACCAGGCCTTAAGAAATTAGAAAAAAATGCTGACAGCTGACGGGCTACGAAATGATCAAAGCATAGGTTTTGTTAGGACGCTGCAGCTCCAATGATGGAAAGGCGGGAAATGAAGATAATATAAAGTTGGAAAGAGGTTTCCTTTTGCATTTAAAGCATTTTATTGCTGCTGGTTCATTTGTTAGGTAAAGCAGCAAGGGAGTGGGTAATATAGCAAACCTCTAAGAAACCTAGTAGTGTCACTAGTTGTTAAACCATTGCATAGCAGTACACCTGTATAAGATGTATAGGTTTACTGTGACAGTAGATTTGAAGGTTAGATTAGCCTGTCTAGGAAAGAAGAACTCTCTCCAACACAACCCTAAACCCAGTCAGTGGAACTAAGACAGCTCCTGTAAGATTTTCCACAATTACAGTAAAATAAAGATACCAATTTTGGTCTTTGACCAAAGACTTATCAGTTTATTGGGAGGAATTGGTTTGTGCGAAAAAAATGTTTTTATTTCCCTCAGGGTCTGGTTTTTCAAATGATAATCCAACCACGTGATGCTAAAGTACACTGGCTAGGAGACATTAACTGCTCGATTAGGGATTTACCTAACCTCTAAATCGGTTCGTTACATTTATATCCATATTCCTGACCTTAAATGACCACACTTAAATTGACATTGTACAAAGTTATACAACATTTCAAAAAAAGTGTTTCATTTGAAGAGAAATAGGATAATGAAACACGAGAAGCACATTGAACCTAATGAACAAGTGCAGCAGTTAATGTGGAATCAAATTATTTAAAAAAATCAGTGCAGTACATAAAATTAGTTTAAAAAAAATAAATAAAAATCATACACTTTTAAAGGAATTTATTAGCATGATAATAAACATAAATATTATTATGGCCATTTAAAAAAACTTATTTCAGACATAGAATTGTATCGGAAGCCTACTCTGTGGAAAAAAAAACAGTAATGGCTTACAATCAGATGACAAAAAAAAAGCAAAAAAAGATCAGTGGATCACACAGGATAACAAGTGGTCAGAAAAGAAAATAAGACATACAGCAAATATCCTAAAATTTGCGTATCTTTAACTGCAGAAAGCTGCATTAAGGGGCAGCGTCTCTACCTTTACACCTCTACACTACACCCCCCCCAAAATTTAGTATCCATTTATATGTCGGAAACCAACACACATAAAATGCATATAAAACATTTTTTCAAATATGAAATAAAACAAATAAAAACTGTTATGTTTGAGGTCAAAATTAAGTAATTTTATTCACACTTGTTATTCTTTTAAATTTTTTGGTTAGGTCAGATCAAAATAATTAAAATTGTGCTTTTTCAACATCTGATCTAAGCAGTAGACCAACTTTGGTTCTGTGATTGCTTTCTTTTTTAAGGGGGGTACTCATGTTTAGCAAGTTTGAATTAAAGAGAAGTGGGATTACACCGGCTGTGTTACTGTCAGAAGTGCTTTTACTTATTTAGATTATTAAGCGAGTAATTTACCCATATGCCTTGAAAATAAACTTAGACACACAGATTTCTTTTTCATACCTTTACTGTATTCACATATAGTAATCAAACAATCTTTACTCCCTGCTTGACATAAACGTCAATGGTACAGATTTAACTCCCCTTAACTTATTACCAGACACTTTAACAAGACTACAAAGTTGTGTAAAGTAAAACAAACTTGTGAAAGTATACTGATAAAAACAGCATATCATATGATACAATAGAAAATTGTATCTTTAAAAAACAGAAAAAAGATATCTTGTTTTTATGATCTTAGGTTTTTCAGGACTTAAAGCTCTCTTACTGTTTGTATATTTGTCAGAAATACCTTGGAAATTGTTTTTTAGCATGACAATCCAGATTTTCCCCAGTGTTTTAAAATCCTACCAGGGCACCTAGGTGAAAGGCCTGAAAGGTGGTTGAATGATTCTTTGTAGTATCAAACTTGACAGACTGCAGCATTTGGAGGATTAAAGTAGCCATTTTGTGGGACTGCTTCTTTGATATGAGCTCATCTTTCTGTGGGCAGACTGTGCACATCAACTGCTAATTAACTGCTGACACGAAAGGATGGTGTTTCAGAAGTTTTACAAAGACTGCGAGCCATTTGATGTAGTCTGGGATGAGAAATTATTAAACTGGGATAAATGGTTGCTTTTATTATGTCTGCTCTTGATTTTAGCTCAGTCACAAGTTGGATATAATTTAAAACTAAATTATCTCAGAAAAAAGGTGTAGACTTTGATCTTCAATATTCAGTTGCCATCCAGATGTATGAAAACAAAATGAGTTACTGATTAACACATATTGCCTTATCTACTATATTTCTGATGTTGTATGAGACATTTTTTGTGCATATTCTATATGCATATATCACTGCAATGCATGCAAATCAAAAACAGAGTGTGTCATTAAATGTCCAGGAGTTGGATGTTATCACTGTACAAAGTTAAAGTTACCAGTCCACATTACACTTGTCTGGGTGTTAACAGGTGTCTATGATGCCCTTAGGATCTGCCATGCTGTCCTAACTTAGACATCAGGTTATAAGATCATGGAATGGAAATGGCTTCTGTCCCCAAATTATGTTCAAATGTACTCCAATGATCATGCATGAGTTTTACAGTTTTTAGTTAGACAATAGTTTTTAATTGCTTTATAATGTAGGGTTTAATCTTAGGTGACCTCCTCCAGCAACCTTATGCCTGTTCACCTTGGAAAACCAGTGTCACTACAAAAGCTTACGTCTGCGTATCCAGGAAAACCTTTCGCAGGAAAGTTCCCCTTAATGTTGTTGGAGCCATTCAGCATTTTTTTTTGTTGTCTGGTACACTTACACCAGATCGTCTGTCCTGATAAAGAACAAATGATACGGGGCTGTATCCTCTCACAGCCTCATTGCAAACAGGCAAGGCATCTGATAAACAAAGCACCGGTGACCGTTGTGATGAGGTCAGAGGGTTCATACCAGGCACCTCTGAGAAGCCCAGCCATCTGGAGACTGGAGGTTTCAGAGCCATCGTGTTGTTCTGTCAGCTGATACCACCTGATAATGTCTAATGAGAAAAACAACTTGCTGCTGTCTCCATTCACTCTGCTCCCAGCCTGCCAACAACCGTACAATCTGATCATGTCGTCTGACCAGTTTGATACTGATGGTCCCTCTGCTTAAGTGAGAGCTTTATCCATTATCAGATTGCAGCTTACTATAGGTACTACCTTTTCCCTTTACGTGATCAGAATTAGGCATGAAAGCATTCCTGCAATAATATAAACAATGGATTTGTACAGTTGCAAAAGATGTGATTTTTATAATTAGACTATAGTATGTTGCAGGTTACTGCTAAAGTTGTCTGTGTTTGCACTATCCAAATCTATAAATATATATTTTTTTATTTGGTGTATTGAAAATCCTGTTCTCTTGCCATTTAGTTAATTTAAAGTAAATATACTGAGTCCCTTTTTAACCATAGTGACTACATTTATTCTCTTTGTGTTAGATATTCATTGGCAAAAATACCCATCTTCCAAATCCTCTTCCTCAATGTCATGCTTTACGTTTTCTTTCCCCAAGCTTTCTTAAATGATAGCATTTTGGTGATTATTGAGTTATAATGATGGCAAAATTAAAATTTCAACAAATGTTCTTTGAGTAAATACACCTTAAATGAGTCTGGTTTAGACAAAACTAGGAACAAGGCTAGAGGTATCAACAATGGCTGTCAATTTAAAAACCTTTGCAATATCGTATTACAAAATGCACCTAAAAGGCTGAATAATAGTAATTAAAGCAGCTGTGAGTCGTCCCTACAACCAGAGTTTTACATTTTATAACCTAGTATCAAAACCCAGTCAGCTTTGATTTTTTTGTTTAGAAAAATACCTATCAAAGAGCAGTTTAGTTAAAGTTTTCTTTGATATTTTTCAATTAGAGCTTGATGATGTCTCCCCTCTTCCAACAGTCAACACATTGGCTCATTTATGGGCATAGGTCATGCTAACAAGTCTGACTACTCCACTTGGGAAGTGGAGGGTTACTGAAGAAGGGGAGTGGGTATGTCCGAGTGTCCTCAAAGACAGATGGAAGATTCAACTTACTCCTAAAGGATGAGAGAATCAGAGAAGAGTGGCTGAGGTTAATTTAGTGGGAAGTACCAAACAAGTATACCACCAGTGTGAAATGTGCACTTTAGTGAAGACCGCTTCCTATACCTGGATTAATTCAAATAACAGAGGGGACGAAGGCATGCAGGGGCGTGTTTGACGAGTTTCCCAAGTATGGTTGTAGCCAAAGTGAGTCAACAAGGCAGACCAAGGAATTATTAGTATACCCTACAACCTGCTAAAAATGGGGTGATGTTATTTATTATTTTAATAAAATTATTTTAAAAATGACATAAGCTGCAATATCAACTACATGAAATAGTTTAAACAGTGAACTCCTTCAAAGTCCTTTAATGATTTCCACTAGTTTAAAAAAATATATTATTATTATTATTATTATTATGATGATTATTTAGGAATGCAGGTTCTACAGGGTTGTATATTTGGACCAAAGAATTGCAAGTTTCTAGTTTCTGACATTTAGACTAAATAGACCTACGACAGCTACAAGCCCCAAATACTCAGAAATTACTTTCTCAAAGTCATCATTTCATTGTCCTTTGTAGTCAGTTTTAATTAAGGACAGTTTGTCATACAAACACATGGGACCCACTCAAAAATGTTTACTCCTAAGACAGGAGAAAGGTTAGGCTGACATTTTAACACAGGAAACCTTTTATCATTACTCCATTCTGTTCAAGGGGTAAATGTTGTCAACTTGGAGAAAAGCAGGTGCATAACATCAGTCGATACTAGTTGCACACATAAGCTGCATTACTCACACAAGGCCTTCTGGATAATTAACGTAGTATTATAGCAGTTATAATACAAAACTGCCTTATTCCACAATTCACTATCAGTCTAAAGCAATAAATAAACTGTAGCAAAACAAGTAAATATAAACTTGAATAATCCCAACAGTTTATTTACTGTTCTCCATATATTCATGGTTTTAATTACAGCCCCATTCAATCTTATTTACGTTAGAGTACAATAAGAATCTGTTGAATCAAATAATTCTACTTGGTATTAGGTGTTAATAAAGCCAAATAAAAACTAATCAGGGGGTTTAGTTTTAAATTTGTTTCCTCAATACATTAAAATACATTAAAATGTAGAAATACCTTTTTACGCGCTGGCAAATGAGCACTTTCAAACCAACACGGTTATATTTTGCTTTATATATATATATATATATATATATATATATATATATATATATATAATATATATATATATATATATATATATATATATATGTGTGTATATATATTAATATTACTGTAGCCATGAGCATTTCGCTTAAACTGTATTTTTTTAACACGTGTATTGCATCAAAATCATATAAAAGATGTTTATTTTAATTTATTTTTAAAGTAATGTTTTATAAATGTTTGAGTGTTCATGTAACTGCATAAAGAGTTCAAAACTGTTAGAAAACACTAATTAGAGCTATTTAAATGCTACTGATACATAATTAAAATTATACTCTAAAGAGTTTATTTATTCATGTTTTCCCAGAAGCTCTCTTATTTCCCAGTTACTGACCTATTGGTGTTTATTAGAACTTTTATTTTTATGAGGTGGTAAGAAAGAGATTTGTCACTGAATTTTCAGAGTATTTGTGGCTGCATTTTGAAAATATAACATATTTAGTATAAATGCATTGAATTATCCTCTTTTCAACTAAAATTAGATTCCCAAAGAATGCTTTTATTATCTCTGCATTGTTCAATCAATGTTTCATTTGTTTTAAATAGGCACTTTAAAGATAAACTAGCATCAATTCAAGACTGAACCTGACAAGGCACCATAATGTGAACCACACTCATAGGTCACTATGAATAACTGCCTCTGCTAAAATGGAAGTAAATTAAATGTAAATGTCAAGAAACGGTTCAAACAGTTGTGTACCTGCATTTTATCAGACAGGGGGGAAATTTGTTTTGCTGCACTCAGATACTCAAATGCTTTTAAAATTGCCCGGAGGTGAGGCAGTTACACAGCATGCAGCTGCTTTGTCTGCGCTCAGTCTCCCCATAAGCACAAACACAGATGAAGTTATTTTATGAGCTTACCGAGCGAGAGTAACCCATTGTCTCCGTATGAGGCTGATTCAAAATGGCCGCCCCCAGCACTCAAATTGATCATAATTGTATTTCCAAACCCTTGCTCAGTGGGGCATTACATTTCGTGTTATTGACTTTAAAAACACATTCAGCAATTCTGTTTGCAATTTCATTACACCACTGTCAATTACCGCTCTATGAACAAAGCATGCCTGCAAATAAAACGTATGAGGTAATTTTCCAAATGCCACTTAGGAGGTACTGCTGTCTGAGCGATGGGCATGCCTAATTTGTGCTACTTGCTTCCTGCAAATCTGGTTATGCATAGGCAGGCGTGCACATTTCATTACAAAAGCACAGGAGACCAGGGGTGATTGCTACTTTTCTTTCTTCATATCAACACCTTGTACTACTGTTCGAGCCCCTGCAATTAAGCTTTAGAATGTTTAAAAGAACAAAAATGTGTCTCTTGTAAGCATCAAATACTCATGGATGGTATCACGTTATAATTATTTGGTAACAGTAACCTGTTTGCACAACTCTAACATTCGTAGTCATATTTATATGTTAAAGTCTTTGTACCCAAAATTCTGCTGAAATATTTGGGAGTCTGACAGTATCTTCTGCCGTCTTCACATTTGGAGCGTGCTGTGTTTGATGTGATTGTGGATCAATTGCTCTGCCATGTGATGTCATCTGTGACAATTTTTTACTAATACCCACAAAGTTGAATTTGTGTCCATAGAGAAAGGAAGAGTTCGTAGTCATAAAAAATTTACTTGTATTCATAAGACTTTTCACTCACAGCTGTTAAATTTACACTCATATTAAAACAACAGCTTTGGGTACAAGAACTTAATGGAGATATTAATACAAATATGAATGTTATAGTTGTTCATACACGTTTTTGATCTTACTAATCTTACTCCATATTCAACATACCAAATTGTTTAACATTTTGTCATGCGTTTGTCTATTCATGTATGTTTTTGCTTAAATGAGAAATAAAGGATGCTAAAGTGGCTAGTTTGGCTGTGTCACCTATTTTCCACAAATTGATATTGTATTAGTTTGTAATGCATACGACCCATTAAAAGGTTTTAAAGAGTTTGGACAAAAAAATAAATAAATATATATATATATATATATATATATATATTGAGCAATCTACATTCGAGTCCCATTTTTTGGATAGTTTTTAGACTTTAGAAAATGTTGCATACCTTAAATCTGAACACATTTGTTGATAGCCAGCTGTTAACATACTGTGGAATTTCTGACTGTAAAGATTATTTATTTATTTTGTCTTGTTTGTTGTGATGAGAGAAGAGAGGCTCTGGTTTTATGTGCAGCCTCATAAAAAAAAAAGTAATCAGGATAGAAACCCAAATTTTCATTCATGCCACAACAATGTGAAATAAAAATGCCACTGCTGTTGTTGATTTGGACTTTTTATTATTTCTTCCTTCTGCTTCTTAAACTGTGTGCCTGACTTGCAGCTGATTCATTTGCTAATTTTATTCTCAATAAACAGCTTACAAAAAGATAATTGTGACTTTATTAACAGTTTCTTGGGCAGCAGATGGTGTTCTGCAGGCCTGCCATGTTGAATTAGTGATGACACTGTTGTTTTATGCATTCTCATCTGTGGAAACCCATAAAAATCCTAATTAAGTTAACAAATTAATATAACTTCTTCCTAACATCGTGCCGAGGCCATTTCACCCTAAATAAAAAAAATTAAAATGCAAATATACAGGTAAGTCTCTTATTATTCTCTGTGTACAGCAGCAGGCATATTTATGTAAGAAATCCCTGTTATTACAATCATTTGTTATACATTAAGAGCAATTAAATGCCTGTTAAATATGCCAAAGCTTTTGTTGGCTTGTTTGTGCTCAGAATGTACAAGACATTTGCTTCCTTGGAGCCAAAATCTCAGTAAACTCTCTGACTTAATCCCCGCAATGTTTTATTAAAAACAAATTATGTCTGACTTCACTGCCGGTAATCCTGCGCATCAAGTATTGGTAACAGCCTGAAGGAGAAGTGCTCGCATTTTAATTAAGAGACCAAGAAAGGCAGCGGCAAAGTGTGCGGATTAGTGTGTTTACTTGTGAGAAGCAGAGCGAGAGGATAAAAAAAAGGGAGCAAGATTTTAATTTCATTTTTAAATCTGGGTTAAAATCAGCTTTGAGTGCACAGCCACATGACATAGCTAAGGAAATGACAGACTGATCCTTCTTGGTACAGAAAATAAACCTGTTCTATTCTCTTCAGTTTATGTCTTTCTGAAGACATTGCAAACATGTACAGTATCAATAAACATATTACTTTACTACTTTTCTAAGAACTGCAGTCCTCATAACCCTTTAAATATATAACAGAGTTGTCTGCCTTGAGAACATTGGATTTCTAGACACTGTCAAGACAAAGCTACATACTTTCTTCCTAAGAGTCTTAGGGATAACCATAACAGGACATCAAGCTTAGCACTTATCTTTAGATCCAGAACCCATGATAGGTTTCATTTATGCCATGTTGACAAGCTGCATAGTTCTTCAAGAGACAAACTTCCCTTTGTGGAGAAAAAAAAGCAACATTTTAAAATCTCAGAATCCTGCGCCTTCTCCCTCGTAATCATCTGTAATCACGCCAAGTTCTTCAGAGAACATGTGGTAAATGCCCAAGACAAATATAATATTTGTGGTTCACGATCAGATTATTCCATATTATTACATATTACTTATTAAGTATATGCTCTCTTTACAGTTGAGATTGCAGAGAAACATAGAAAATAAAATAAAACGAAACGATTTCTTTTGAGTCTAGTCTGGATCAGACAGATGCACTTACTGGCGTTTCCTTTTCTTAGGTTTTTCTATGTACACACTGCAATTGACATACTCAAGCTAAACCTCATGTGGGACTTCCACAGTGTTTGGAGACTTCAGCTGAAGATTGCTGCTCCTTGAAGAAGTCATGACCACTGTTTGATCAAAGAGACTTGGCTTCCAACGCCCACTGCTGTCTGCCAGTTGCCTGATCTGGATCGATGCAGGGGTTAGTGTACAAAATTCCCTCGTTCCTAGAGCACGGCCAGTCCACTTCTGCTACTCTGAAAGGGAAGTCATGTTGAGTTCATAGTCATGTGCGCTTTCTCGGTTATTTGCTTGTGCTTTCCCTTTGTTCTGATGCAGCACAGTGAGCTGTGAAGAAGATTTATTACATAGAACCTTAGAGAGTCACTTTGATCCCTAATAAATAAAAACTAAATATGTTGTTTTTTTCAAATGCACATTATTGTATTTGAACATAGTAGTATTAAAAAAATGTCCTAATGAATAGGTTTCACGATTGCCATAGTTTATTTCGGCTCCAGCTGTAGTCTGTTTGATATCATATTACACAAGCCTATGGCTGCAATTACAAACCACCACTGAATGCATTTTTATGTTTGTCTTAATTTCTCTAATAGCAGGCAAAAAGCCAGGCTTTGAGTTCAAATAAATGCGTCCTATTACCATTAAAAGTCTGTCTTTAGCACACAAATAGCAAACAAGCTCAGCTTGCTCCTTTATCAGCTTACAACCAGAGTTCTCTGGGTGCTAATAAATCCAGTGAATACTGTTCATTGTGACTTGCCTGACATACTAAACCAGAATAACAAGAACAGGCACTATAATTACTAAATTCACTGCAGTTTAGAAACTTCACTCCAACTTTTCTCTTCCTATTAATGGGAAATATTGTAATTAGCTTTCCGCATTCACTCAAACACTGAAGGTTGATATAACTTATTCATAACAGCAAAAACAAGAATTGCTGTTGTCTGTCCGTTTTGGTTTTTAGCCATGCTGGATGCAAGCAGAAGCTTTGCTGATTTAAGCAGCAATGGAGAAGGCTTTGCTTCGCCCTCTACTTTTCTATGGGCCACCGGATATGAATCAACGGCATGATTAAGCAGGGCACTGTTTCATCAAAGTGGGAGTCAAGCTGAAAAGATTCAGAGGGGGAGCATAATCAGTCTAAGGGACAAAGGTTTATTTATTCAAAAACAAAATGAAATTATGTTGCCTCTGGAGGAGAATTTATTGGTGTGCTACCTGAAGAGCTGACATGTTTATAAAGTGACTAGATAAAAAAAAAAAAAAAAAAGCCAAACAAAATACAAAACAAAAGCATTCATCCTCTGGTTGGTTACCTTGATGCTGCACAACACAAAGGTCGATAAGGAGAGGGCTACTTTTGTTTTGCCAAATAATTTGGAGCTGTTATGTAAAGAGTGTACATATTTATGTATGTGTACATACATAAAAGTGTAACATAGTTCTAAAAATATGTTGCAAAAAAAAGCATATCTTCACAATGTTGCAACTAACCCATATTTCTATGTATCTTTAAGAGTCTATCAACTATTGTTTGCTAGCATTGATTATTATAATATAAGCATTGATGCTGCAATTACAATTTGTTTTATTACCGTACACTAATGTAAATTAAAAGAGTAAAAATTGTTCTAAAAAATAAAAAAATTTTTTAACTGCAACCAGTCCGGCACTGTGGCTCTTACAGTAGACAAAATAATTACTTTCACAAGTGGAGCAATGCCATGCAGTTCCCCCAGAATATACCCAGTGTGGGACAATGAAGAGATTTCTAAGTAATTTTCTAAAATATATAGAAATGTTAAAAAGTTGGTTACTCTTAAACAACTAAAAATATTTAGGAACCATAATAGATTCAATCAGCAAAATACAATGAGCAATGTAAACAAACATCAGGTTAAAAGCACTAAATTTAGTTTATGGTTTGAGGGGCATCAGCGTTCAAGAACGAATCAAATGAAACCTGAATATGTATATTAATTACCCATGTTGTTGATAGATTCCATCGGTAAAGAAGAGATCTGGTAATGCTGACGGAAAACAACATCTGTCCTGCTCTTCGAATGGGATTCCTTTTGAAACTGAAACCAATCTTTCCTTCGCTAACTTGTGTTTATAAGCCACATCGACCTCTCCTTTTCAGCACTTCCCGGTGTCAGTATTCTGCTTTTGGTCTCCTGTGCCCTCTCCTGTCATTACAGACTCTCGGCTCCAAATAAATTGTCTCATTTTGTTAACAGGCAAGTGGTCATTAACTAGGAATCCTGTTCTAATTCTTGGGTATCGGCCCTCAATTGAATGTTATTCCACTAAATATTTGAGACTTTGTGGCCCTATGTAAATCTGTTTTAGCTGCTACCCGAAGTACCCTGCACTTTTTAAACTACTAGTGAACATATTGTGTATATTTTTTTTCAGTCCTGCTGCCGTATGAGAGAATTTGACCATCTCACTAAAAAACATTTGGGTTGGAGTTGGATCTGGGTAGTTTAGTTCAGCGAACAATGTGCCATTGTTGCTGCTAGGACCAGGGCTGTCACACAGCACTCTGATCATTACTCACCCACAGACGTCCAATGTCACTCGCAGTATCCCCAGGTTTGCCCTTCGTAGGCTGTTGTGCATTCGTATTATCGCTCCCCCTCTGCGAACAATAACAGGCGGCTATTACGCCCTCCCTCGTGCGTGTGCACACCAAAAAACAAGCTTCTGGGGGAAGCTGTACTGCAGAGCAAACACGCTTCCCTCTTGCCCTTTTTGTTTAGGGAAGGAAGATAAATATCCTTGTCATAGAAAAAAACTGCTCCTGATACAATTTTAACAGTCCACTGCTCTGGTTATATATGTTTTTTACGTATAAATCTGGATTTATTCTACGCAGGCTGTGTCGGATTTGTTTGGCATTGTTAATGAAAGGGTCTATGCAGCCACTGAGGAAATATTTTAACACTCTACCATTCCAGGGGACCTACACCGGGAACATTTGTGTGTGAATTGTTTCATAAATCATTTGACAGGTCGAGGTTATATGTCAGAATGCTTACCTTTGTTGTTAATGCAGTACATGAAAGAGGAGTTTAGAAATTGCTGTCTTGTTACTATGAAAGATCCTTGTAATGCAATTTTGGAGTGACAAAGGAGGATTAGGAGTGAGGCCAAGATAATATTCACCCACTGTCTACAAGCTGACACAGTCCTGAAAGGCTGTGCAAAATAATCACACTATTGGAATTGTTGGCAGTATGCATCGCCATCTTTTCAGCTGCACTTAGATTTCATGGATCTGTACGCATATGATGACACAGTTTGAATATCAGGGGACACGGCTGAGCTGCTGTGCTGCTAGGGTCGCATGCTTATTGAGATCATGATTATAGCTGTGTCTAAACTCCAATCCCTATGTGACAGAGCCATTAGCAGGCTGTCACACCCTTCAGCATGCTCGGTATGTGACGGCTAAAGCTAATGCACTGACTGCGTCTCACTGCACATTTATCACGTTTATCATATTTAACACCGTGGCACCTACCCCGGCAACTTAAGTATGTTTGAGAGTAGAAAAAATTAAACTTTTTTTTTTATCTTCCAAGTTTCCTATGTACCATATGACATATCTTCTAAAACCTTGTAAAGTCTGACATTACTGCCCAATGTGACATACGCATATTTGGTATTCAGGTTTTGTTCCAAGCTGTCCAATCAAAAACGGCCGGTGGTGAAAAATAACTGGCTGTCAATGCAGAAATAAAATGTACGCGATGATGTATATCACTATTGTCCCCACCCACCCGACCCGTACAATGCGTGCTCATCTTTGAATTTGCGCATGCGCAGATTTTTGTTTAGGAAGTAAAACGGGACGGACAAGACGCATCATTCACCATTGAAGAGAGGTTCTCCCCGTACTGCAGCAATAATGGAAGCTAGCAAGAGAAAAACCGTGTTTCGAAGTGTCAGACATGTTGACAATTCTGTAATAAGTCCGATGTTGCGCCAGAGGCTGGGAACACACAGATGTAAACAGACTGCATGTGCTGAGGACGTGCGGACTCCTGATATCAGTGGGCGTTACTGGAGATGAGGTGGCGCATGCGCAGTGCTGCTAAAATGAGAATGAGCTGAAGATACTCTCCTATACCTTTAAGACAGAAAATGAACCTTAAAAAAATGAAAATCCAATTGTCATCCCAATAGTGTGTCTTTCTCTACTAAAGTATTACTTAGATCTTTCAGCTTTTCTACAGTTTATCACCCTTGCCCAGGTGTGACTTTTGACACAGTCTTTTTAATAGTGGGCTCCAGACAGTCGATAAAACAATCTTATTTTCTAAAAATGTTTAATGTCTTACATTTAAAGGTGATTTGGAGATAATTATCCTTGCCGTTATACTTTCAAAACTGAACTACTGTGGTTGTGTTTTTACTTGGTTACATAAGGAGGTGGTAACCAAAATCCAAGTACTTCAGTAATCTGCAAGGTTTTTTAAACAGCGCACACAAATCAACCCATAAAATGTCGGTCTTGGCTGCCTTCCCTGGCTTCCAGTGAATATGAATATCTGTCTAAGTCAGACAAAATACGAACTATCCTGCAAATTTTAGGTACATTTTATTTTTTGACACATAAGAACCAAATGAAGGATTTTTATGAGGCTTCTCCAGAGCTGGTTTGTTACAGAGATGTGTTTAGAAGATGCAGAGTATTAGCATGTTAAGACAAAACTTGGGCTTTTCTAAGCAGTAATTACAGTGTTGGTTAGATTATTGTGTTTTGTAAAGGAAAATGAGATACCCATCGCCGCCATAGGGACTTTAAGAAGGGTAACAATATAATGGTCAAACCTCTATTAACTCTGCGCTCGATATTCAGCAGCCTGTGCCAGTGCTCCAATACTCCTGAGTCAAATGATAAAATCTATATCCCTTGAGGGCCACGGGTAAGCACACTTGTCCTATTTGGTTGGTCTTAGGGGTAACCCCTAGGACCCAGAGATTTGAATCTGCAACTGCTACAAACTATTAAAACAAATGCTTTGCAGCTTATTAATGTTGACCTTATTCTAATTAAGACTGCATATCCTCAGCTTTGTATATATTTATTGACATCTATCTTGTCATTGATTTCCTAGTGGTATTCTGTTTAGTATATTCTGCCAAAAAACCTCTCATAACCTGATGTAAGTCTTTACTCTTTTATTGTTACTGGGCTAAATATTGGTAGGAATGAAGGAAAGTACCTCAACTGGAGATTCAATAAGACCCTATTAAATGTTTCACCATCAAATAAGGGACATACTACAGTGTGCCAGTTGTTTATATCCTTATAGTAAAAGAACAGAAAAAGTTATTAATTGTAATTCCTAATGTAATAAAATATCCAGAAACAATAGTGTAGTGGCCCTGCAGTTATGTGTTACTGGTTACCCAACTCCTCGCTCGTCATCCTTGCACATCTGGCAGAACGCTAAAATACATTGAAGTATGACAACAAATTACTGGTCTGGTTATAGTCATGTTCAGTAAAAGAAAAGGAACATTTATTTCTCTGTGATCTGATCAAATACAATATCGCACATATTAGCATTTACTTTCTCCAAACATATGCGGCGAACAATGACAGAACCAGGAACAAGTCTCTGCCAGGGTATTTTGAATTATTTAAAGATTTTAAAAGTGTGCGTTCTAAGCCTTTCAATATCAAGAGAAAACTAAGAAGATTTGGTTATTTAAAGGTTGGCACTCTGTAAACCACAACAGTCAGGAAAATAGTTTCAAAGTTTTATGGCTCCTGTTTTATACAACCGTATCAAGATCATAAAAGTACTCACAAGGAGGAATAAAACTACAAATAAACAGCTTTTTCAGTATTTGATGAGTCATTCCTAAAACAGTGGTTTCAAACTCCAGTTTTTGAGAGCCAATGTTGTAAAACTTTTTGCATGTGTCGCTTGCCATACACAAAAAAAAAAAAAAAAATGGCTACGCTGGCTCACTTGCATACAGGCAGAGCTCTGCTAATAAGCTAATAGTAAAGCCACCTGTGGACCTGAGCAAAGGCAGATCTACAACTTGCAGGACAGCCACGCTTGAGGTCTTGAGTTTGAGACCACTGCCTTAAAATAAATACTAAGCATCCTTTTTTACACTGAAGCATTTTTTAATTCTTATTTTGTAAAGGTTTTATTATAACTTGGTTTAGGTATCTACTACAATGTTCTCGGTCCCTGATAATATAAGCATCATGCAGTAAACCTATATCATTTAAGGCCGGTGATAGCATATTTTTAGGATATTGGACATTTCTTGCTACACATCCTGTTCTATATTTCCAGTCTCCTCTACATGGTAATCATCACTCGTCAGGCATGTTTGAGCAACACCCAGCTGCAAAGTCACATTGCTGAATTGATTGCCCATTCACAAGGATGGTGGCTTTTACAAGGCTTTGCCTCCCTTTAGTTGAGTGCAAATCAAGTGCCACTATATTAAGCGATAAGTACGGATTGCTGATAGATTACCTTTGCCCACTCTGTTTAATTGTTGGACTTTGGTAGCAAACACGTTAAAAGGAAAAGGAGGGGGGAAAAAAAAGGAAAGGACTAAATCGAGTATGTTAAATATTGAAGTGTTTGCCGGAAGGCTAATGAAATTAACAATGCAAGTAAACAGCCCTGCTTACTGGAGCCACTTCCTCCTTTGCCAGTCTTTGTCCCCCTTTCTCATTGGCTTATTTCCCCTTGAACAAAGGGGTTATCCAAGGTCAGAAAACCCAATATTAGCATCATCTTCTATCGCTTCTCAGCTGTGTCAGCACACACACTGCTTTATATATTAAATATTCATAGCCTTCACATAGAGATGTTTGGGGTAATATGTCTATGAACATAAAGAGTAAAGGTTGGCTAATTGACGCTATTAAAAATAAAAAAAATAGAGCAGGTACAGACATCATTTTGTAAAAGGTGTACTCCAAACAGCAGCTGTTGTAAAAAAAACTTGCTTTGACAAAAGATAAATAAATAAACATGTAATTTTTTGTCTGTTTAACTGTAAATGTTACATCTCACAGTGGATTTCTTTATATATATATATATATATATATATATATATATATATATATATATATAATTTTTTTATTTACCACACAAGTCCTGATAACACACACCGCTTTGCTTAGATGCCTGTAGTAGATCTGTTGTAAGGCTGATAAAACCCAGGGGTAAAGGGTTATCCACATTACGCATTCCTAAGGGCAGCACTCGACAGCTGGTGCACAAACTGGATCCAAAACAGCTCGGATAAAGTTCAACACATATAATCATGCACATCTGTAAATAATACATCCAGTGCAAGCAAGCTCACAGTCCTCAATACTTTCTGTACTGCTCGTGCAGATTAAGATTGAGACCATATGTGTGAACAAACAAGGTGAAACAGACATGTCAGCCAAGTTACCTCACCGTGAACTGATTCGGTTACCTAGGCACACACTGATAGCTCTGTCCTGGAGTCTAAACAGATTCACGTCTCAGGAGGATTTTCCCAAATACTTTTTAACTGCTTTCATCCTCCAAAACAGGAAGTTTAAAAAAAAATCTATTTGGCTCTGATTAATCTCTTTTGTGATTCTTAGATTCTTAATTACTGTTTTTCTGTGTAATTTAAACAGTTTTAAATAAGGTACCATGTGGTATTAGTCAATGCTGATATTCCCTAAAACTATTTCTAATTAAAGATTAAGAAGGACATTTGTGGGATTTGACACATTTTTTTAATCTTATAATGTATTCCAGACTAAACTGAGGTTATGTCAATAACAAATCATGTTAAATTTCAAATCTTTTGACAGGAAAAGATGTTTGAAAATGACAGAGATGTGGACAGAAATTTCATACATAGTAAAAACTTTGCTATCTGAATGTATTAATAATTATAATTATATGAAGGTATTTATACAATTATTAATAATTAGTAGCCAAACCTGTTCACCCCCTCAAAAGAGGTTTGTTCATGATATAAGTGGTAGACACCAGTTCACTTATTGTGATAAACACAAACTCTGCTCATTAGAATTACACAGGTTTATTTAACAAAATGAGTTTTTTACAGCCAAACATCCACCCATCCACAAACTCCAAGCAGCACTTCACACAGCAGTTTACAAGCCAAAGTTACAAGACAATAAAACATCATGTATCTATACTTACAATATTGTTCAACTATTTCTAACTTTTACCCAAACCTGGTTTTGATTTAAGTCATTTTTACTGTTGGCTGAATTGTTCTTGGGGTTTGAAGTGATGCCGTACCCTGTTTGAGGCTTGCTGCTCAGAAAACTCTGTCCGCCTGTCCAGGAAAGTTGCAGGACGTCCTGGTCTTTAGCTGGCGGTCTGTAAAAACAGAGTTGACAAGACGTAGCGGCTTCTGCTGTAGTCGGATAGCGAGGCCTCTGCCGTTCAGAGTCGGAATTTGCTGAAATCTGTGTGGGACTCAGAACATCTGCAAAAACAATTTGAAGGTTTTAGGTTTTCTTTTCCCGACCAGCAGGTTGAAAAGGATTAGATTGTCTCCTTAAATTGAACTGCTCAGTGCTCAACTTGTGGTAAAAAGACAAAGAGAGGAGGGGAAAGAAACTATTTAAAGCGTCTTGGGAT
Organism: Orestias chungarensis; assembly: GCA_032876305.1. Lineage (NCBI taxonomy): Eukaryota > Metazoa > Chordata > Actinopteri > Cyprinodontiformes > Cyprinodontidae > Orestias > Orestias chungarensis. Next base: position 714,467 of record JAVLVB010000879.1, on the reverse strand, counting down.
GTCACCAGGTGGGCTTTACCCTTGGGAGAAAATGGTGTTCAGTTATGAAATGGATTCCCCCAACAAACTAAAAAATCTTGGATGATGCTGAAGCTCTTTCTACAGTTTCTAAGCACAATACAGGTTACCAGCTACCTACCAAAATATAGAGTCATTGGCTTTGAAACAGAGTATCTTGAAAAAATAGCAAGTCTGTTGTATAATTAATCTATCTATATTAACCCCTTACCTATGGTTATGACATTTGGATCATGACCAAAAGAATGAAATCCCAAATGTGAAGCAGGTAATATTAGCCATGTCTGTCTCATTCTAGGAGGAGTGAAGTCAGCTGAAATGTCCAATGTTTAAATCTACATAAATGAACTGCACTAAGGATGAAACTATAAAGAGTTTGTTCTAAACAGATTGTAGGTCTAATAACCCTATAAAACAAGGTCAGAATCAGATTTTAATTTATTTTTCAAAAACTGTTCTACCTTTATTTACTCAACGTTACACTTCATATTGTGATACATATCTTGGTATGAATATCTTAATCCTCCAGTGTTTTGCAAACAAGGGACTTTGCTACAGTAGTTTGTTCTCATTTGCTGAACTTCTTTTGATTTGTGCTTTTTACACTCGTTAGAATATATCATCAGTACAGCTTTCCATATGTTTGTCTCTGCCTGACTTGCATATCCAGAGACTGAAATTTTAATGTATTCTAACTTGCAAAATACCTCAAGCTCTGTCAGGTCAGTTCCACTGACCCTGCTAACAAAAAGCTTTCCCAGGACATTATGCTGCCACAACTACCATGTTTTATGGCGGGATGTTGAGTTCAGGGTGTACTGCAGTGTCAGTACTTTAACACACATACGCTCTTGCATTGTCTTCCAGAGCTATATATATATATATATATATATATATATATATATATATATATATATATATATATATATATATATATATATATATATATATATATATATATATATATATATATATATATATATATA
>JAVLVB010000879.1:702544-713363 GCA_032876305.1 Orestias chungarensis | reverse complement strand
AATGTTGAGTAATGTTGTATGTCTCTTTGGATAAAGGCGTCTGCTAAATGAATAGATGTAGATGTAAAATAGCAGTATCTGAATGCAAAAGAATTGTAATCACAACACATATCTAAACTGATATTTACCCAAGGTATATTGGTGGAAACTTAAAAACTAAGAGACCAGATCCCTTTTTCTCATAGCCTGATATTTAAATGCTTACATTTGATCTCAGTTGTAATTTAAACATTTTAGAAATAAATAATGGTATTCTGTTTCCATGTTATAATTTTTTGTTGCTATGCTGTAATTTGAATTTTACGATGAAAAATAAATTTTCTACTAAAATAGTACCTTCTTAAGGATATACAACCAATGTATTCAAAATGTAACCCACCAGTGTCAGGATTTATTTATTCATCAACCAAATCCCATTTGATAATGTTTGACTGTGAGTGGTAGGAAGGTTTTGTCTAATGCGAAAAACTTACTAAGGTCTTCTTTTTTAGCTTTTTCTCTTTCATGTGCCCTGTTAGCTATCTAGCTCTGTATTACCGTTAGCTGTTTTAGTCAGGGATTAACATAGCATTAACAGCTTACACTGTTCGCCTCTATTGGTCTCTCACTCTTTTTTTTCCCCCCGGCTCATCTCCCCAAACCTTTCAGGTTTTAGAGTTAAAATACAGGGATTTTATTTTATAATTTTTTTTTAACTCCAACATCAGAGCAAAGCTAAAATGAAGATGGCAGTCACACTAAGCAATATTCCACTGGGGGCTGGAAGCAAAGCGTGCTGCTTTAACGGAGAAACACTGAGGCGCTGTACGGTGCCCCCAGGGGGGCCCTGCCTAGTGTCTGATGTTGATTTAGCTGTAGAACGCCGGTTATTCCCGCTCGGCCCCAAATCTAGTTATAACTGTGTTGAATTAATTTGGCAGCTCTCTAAAGAAAACCATAGCAATAGAGGAATTGTAAAAAAAAACTTTTTTTAGATTTTGAAAGTTTAAATCTGTTGAATTGTTTTAGGTGTACATATATATATATTTTTTAATAACATGTTCCGTCTTTACAAACATTGCTTTAGGTACTCCAAAATGGAGCCGTGTCCTGCCTGCAGCAAAGTGCAGCTATTGTACCTGAATTTTAAATTTTACGCTGGTAAGAAAAACAAAACAAAAAACAAAGTGAATAGGATGAAAATTTTATTGATAACATTTACTGTAATACATATGTTGAGTTTAAAATCAATGGAGGATGGAGATGTTTTTAACAGCCGTAGTACATAACATATTTTTAAACTTCAAAATATATAACAAAACTCTACACAAACATTGCATTCCTGTTGCAGTCTTGATAACATACGTCTGATGGTGTTATAGGTCTTTCTTGTTTGAAGACAGAGAAGACATCTGCCTGATTTGGTACCGCAACGCCACCTCTGCCCTGCTTCAGCTGCAGAAAGTCTCCATTGGACCAACATTATGATTGTTATTCACATTTATCACAAATTATTGGCTTAGGGCTACTTTCATACCCAAATGAAACTCCAAACATGTTCCTCTACAGACGTTACTGAGCATGAATCCGTTCATATAATATGATATACCGTAAGGTGGATATTGGTAGATGGCAGTCACATTAAGCAATCGTCGAGGGCAGAACAAAGAGTGGAACCTTCTAATATATAAATGGTAATCTGCTTCCTAGTATACGTGTGGATAGTTCCATAAGTCTGGATTTCCTTGTCAAATCCTTCTCACACTTTTGGGCGTACATATATTTTTAGGATATATAAATGAGACCCCTGGTCTGTTGATCTGGAGTTTTTTAGCTGACAAAGCGCTTGTGTCAGTCTGAAGGTTGCTCTGTAGCTGGGACGTAGAGATTGGATCAGGTCATTGTATTGCTTTGATGGTTTTCCTCGTTTGAAACACTCTGTAACTGTATTGAATGTGAACAAGGGGTGGGGAGGGAAAACTGATCCCATGTTTGCACAAACATACAAGCGTGAAAAAAAACATAATAATAATAATAATCTGGTTAGGTATTGACCCCACAATTCAAGAAGGTGTTTTTTGTTGGGTTTGACTGCAGCTAAGCAGAAACCTGTTGTTGGCTCTGTTTTCTGGAGTTTAGTTGGCATGTACGCCTCAAAATCTTTCCGTTTAAAGAGAAAAGAGACATCACAGATACTGATCGACCAGATAGACGTAGAGTTTGATATGTGTGTGACCATGTGGCATTGGACAGCCAATAAGACATAATAACTCAATAATAAGCAGTGTTACAATTCAGGGAATGAGAGAAGAATGTAAACAATCACATTTAGAAAAAAATATTTTGCTTGAATAATTTCGAATAGATTATTCTTTAACAAACATTTGACATTTTGACTGCACCTATTTTCACCACAAAGCTTAGGGTTAAATAACATTTATATATTTTAAAGATTCAGGAACAATAAAGGGGTTGAACAATACATTGGCTTATCAAAGAGAATTTTCAATGTTGCTACAGGAGACCTTAAAAGAGTATCGGTGGTACTATATTTTGAATTTGCTGTTTAAAAGGACAAAAAACTATGTTGGAACGCAGATTAATCCCTTTCATCTGTTATGTAACAACTTAGTACCTAAGTCAGGATAGCAAGGAAACAGAACTCCAACTTGAGTAGAGGTATTTTATTTTATTTTTTTTATTTGTCATTGGGGAATGCAAATAACAAAGGCTACAGTTCAACGGGAATCATAAGGCGCTTCATTTGCTGTGCGTTTCTTTCGGTGCAGGAACAAATCAGAGCTGCACTGAAACAGTTTAACACAGGGAAATGTAATGTTAGGCAGAGATACGCAGTGGTAGTACAGGTTTTCTGAAATTCCCCAGGTGACTTCCACAGATGGGGTCAAAGGTCAGTATTCCTTGACTAACTCCAGCTCATTGCCCTTATTTCCCAGAGGAAAGCCTAAAGCCTCAAACACAGCTTCCCATGGGAAAACAAATTGCCCGTCCAATGACTTCTGTCATTTTGAACAACCCCTTTAGAGCCCAATTCACTGGCTGAACCTTTATGAACACGGAGCTCATGCTTCGTGCGCCAGAGAACTGCTCCCGCTCCAGACAACGAATGAATTGAGATTCATTTATCTTTTACGATTGCATAGATGTTTGTAAGAACAGGTTTTACGTCCGTGTGTGTGTGCATGCGTGTGTGTTTCTATGAGAGTGCTGGTTTGAAAACATGGCATGAAATAAACATCGGTCTTTCTCCCTGCATTGCTGCGGGGGCCTAAGAATGTATTTATAGAAAGCAGCAAATGAACAATTGTATTTGTCATGTAAGTTACCAGAACCAAGCAAAGTCATCACTTCAGGGCAACAACCCCGACCCGACCCCACCCCATCTCATCCCACAAACACACATACCCATATCAGAAACTATACAGTTCCCCTGTAAGCACAGTACTGATTAATGACATTTACAACACATAAAAAGCAATCATCACACAGACAGAAATAAGTTCCAGATTCATTACAAGATGAAGTTACTTTCTTTTTTTTTTTTCTTTAATAGTTTGACAATTAGTTGGGTATGTTAGTCCCAGGGAAATGTTTTGTATAAGTCACATTTGTGATAATTGCCATAGACATATGAAACAACAGCACTCTTCTTGCTGCTCCAGCCCTCTCCTACCCCCAGCGGCGACAGCATAGAGTGCACCTGTTTGTTCCTCTGCACACACCTTGTCTAAGGATGCATCTAAAACAGGTTCTGACAAGCAAACATATGTTATATGCGCTGGTGATCACTTCCTGGCTTGCTCAGCAAGAAAGGCATTTTGTCAGTAAACAAATTGAAAGGGAAAAAAGTCTACCTGCATTATCTGATTCAGTGAAGTTCAGCATGTTACAGGGAAATTGAAAGATGGGGTTTTATGATTGACAACAGGAAGGTCAAAAAATATTTAATATCAGGAAAACCGGTCTTAATTAACAGACACGTGCTGGCATGAACCATAATAGTGTGTTTTATTTGTTGGGGGAGAGGAGAACCAGGTATTCAACACTTCATCACAAGACAGAATCCTTTCTTCACCTTTTAATATACCACGGAGAAAACCGGATGGCACCAGAGGCCCAATGCCCTTAATCAGAATTTCTAAGGTCAGTGGAGAATGTTGGCCCACAGCAAAAATGCAGTCAGTGAAGGTGGAAGGCAAAGTGAGAATGAATGATTAAGGGCGAAATGTAAAAGACTTAAAAAAGCTCAGGTTGCCACAAGTACAGTACAAATGGTTGCATACTGAGAACATGGTGGCCAGTCCAAAGAAATGAAATATGAAAAGGAAAAGGCTGCATATTTGAGGAAAACATGAAAATGAGCTGTTGGAATATGATGAAAGTTAACGTCCACCAGGGAGGTAAAAGTGAAAACACATTTAAACAACTGATGATTGGAATGGGAAGAATAAGAATCAGAATCAGAATTCTTTATTAGTCATTGCTCCACATGGGTGCAATGAAATTTCCAAAACACAACAAAAGCAAAAGAGTGCTGGCACGTAGTGCAAAATTTGAAAATAAATATTACATTTTTAAAAATTTATAAATAAGGGCTGGTGGAAAACTTACAGTGAACGTGAGGCGTTCAGGGCAAAAACAGCTCTTGGAAAAAAGCTGTTATTCAGTCTGTTAGTTTTTGTCCTTATTGCGCTGCAACCCCTACCAGGAGGGAGCAGTTGAAGAGCAGTTCCCCTGGTGGCACATTTAATGTGCTGGTGGAATTTGGGGAGCACTACTTTCAGTTCAGCATGGTTAAAATCCCCCGCGATCACATGCACTGCTTCTGGGTGTCTGTTCTGTTGCCCACTGAGCACGTTGTGGAGGTGGCTAAGGGCCGCGCTAGCGTTAGCATCCGGTGGTATGTACAAAGCAGTTACCAAGACAACAGTATACTCACGGGGAAGGTGATCAGGGCTGCATCTGACCGTGATGAACTCCAGGTCAGCGGAGCAGTGCCTATCGATGGTGGACGTGTTTGTGCACCAGCTGTTGTTCACATAGATACACAGTCCTCGTCCCCTGCTCGCAGCTACTGTCGTGCCGGTGTGCTGTGTGGCCCGCTAGCTCAATGGCCGCGTCTGGGATGGATAAATGAAGCCAGGTCTACGTGATCAGCAGGATGCAACAGTCTTGAATGAGCCTATTTGTGTCCAGCTGGAGCTTCATCTCGTCCATCTTCTTTGCATAAGACAGAATGAATACTGTTTGAATAATTGCTAAAGTATGGTATTCTTGCATTAATTGGTCCTATTTTAGTTCTGTGTGTTTTCTATGGTTTCTGTGCTGATTTAGCAGAGGTCACGCACTGTTGACAAGGGAAAATGACTACGCCCTTCTGTAAACATGAGATGGTATCTAGCATACAGCTGTGATCATAAACAAATTTAAGGAAAAATCTAAAGTATATTTGAACAATTAATGTGCAGATCACTAAATATTGCTGTACTTACTGCTTTCTCAATATCTCTTTCTGTACTAAAAAAATTAATATGTCAGTTATTTAAACCAATTAAACAAATGGGATTCATCCAATGATGACTGTGCTACCAGCATTAGGATAATAAGTCCTAAAAACATTAACTTAGTCTTAGTGTCTGACAGTGGTATGGCATTGATATTATACATTTTTACAATTTACAGATATTTTATTTTGTATTTGGAGTCTGCTGTAGGCCATGACTTCACTAATCTCTACACCTGAATTTTCAAATTGATATCAATAACTAAAGATGGAGTGGGCCTTACTGCCTCTCATTTGTATTCATGCAAAAAAATCTGTCAAATTTTGCTTTTTCAACATGGACATATAACACCTTTTGTTTATTGCAACTCTGTGTGTAAGATGGGTACACTGTGGTCATTTCCTCCAAATGTGTCAAAAGGATGTTGCGCTCAAACCGCGCCTCCCAAAAGATTGATAATGAACGATTGGCTCATTAAGAGAGACTATTAGCCATGTCAACATGTGCGGTCCCATGAGTGGGTAGAACACTCGCTGAATGGATACACTACAGTATGAAGACTAATTGCCTTTGAAGACAGTCTGTATTTCCTCCTCTAATTCTCCTGAGGCCCACAGGAAGACCTTAAGTTGGCAATAATGGCTGCAATTTTCAGTGTCATTTACTAATTTACACAGTGATAGAGTTTCACAGTTTGTTGTCTCTCAAAATGGTAGTCTGTGAATCCCTTTGTTTAGAACACCAAGGACCACTAATCCTAACATGTGCAATATGTCAAGTAAGCCATCTTAAAATATTTCTTTCTAACAGAAAAACATCACATGGTGAGATAAAAATAAATACAGTAGAGGGTAATAACTTAATTTGGGGAGAGGGGTATTCTAGTTGGCTAAACAGTTGTCAGTGGAAGTGAAAGTTTGACTGAGCATGTCATTTTACATTTTACCTGGAAACAGCTTCATCACTGCAAACCTTTCCAAGAACACCAAGGCTTTTGTTGAGTGTGCATCAAGCTCGGTGCGTTTGACCTCTGACTCAGCTGAGCTCCAGGAACCAGATAACGAAATGCTGACAACATGAGCAGCACTGTGAGATTAGAAACAGTAGAACTGGTGTAGAAAAATGAGAGATCCTTCACTGCTTCGTTTGTTTATACCGCTATTGCCATAACAGCATATGGACTACAAGCTGTAGAGTCATTCAGCTTGGAAGGAGCATTTGATCGGACAGCATTTTCCTCAAAGGAAATTGGCAGGTTTATTGGGAGAGGAATTAAACCAATTTGTAAAGCTTGAAAACCAGACTGGTGCACATTTATTTCTCATTTTGTATCAGCATGGACAGTAAGAAACAATACAAATATAACATTTTAGAGAGATTAACACATACAGTTTTAACATCAGTATGTTGAGGTATTGTTTGCAAGTAATAGCAAGATAGGGTGGGAGATATATTGAGTTAATAAGGCCAGCAGTGGTAGAAGCTTTGAATTTACAGGCATTGTCTTTGTTTGACCCTCATCTTTATTCATAAGGTATTGGTCATAAAGGACAAAAAAAGTCTTAGTCCAAGCAGCTGTTGTAATTTTTCTTCATTGAGGAAAGGGATACGATTTAGTGTTTCTTTTGCTGACCAAAGTTAGAACCAAGAAGGAGCTTTCTGATGGGTGGTTTTCTTAATAACAAAAAAAAAAAAAACTAGCCTTTGGTTTTGATTCACTTTCCAGGTCTAACCTCCATAAACCTTTTCTGTTATTCTTAAATTGAAAAAAAATCTCTTTTTGGTTGTTTTGTTGGAGAACAATTAAACTTATTTCATTAATTATAAACTTTATAATTTCCCAGAGTGCTAATATTTTAAAAAATCAGCCAACCTTACTAAAATTGTAATTAAATAAAAAAAGGAAGCATGCACCTCTCCTTTTGAGGCATAAATATCATGTGCTTTATATTCTTAGAAAAATTCCAACCTTTTAACCTTTTGTTTGAAGGTTTTCCTGGCACTAACTCAGAACTGCCCTCGGTCTTTTAAGTCCAAGACCTAATCTCAAATAAGACTTATTTATTTGAAGCTCTTGTGATGATTTTTATTTTTATTTTTTTATTGCCTTCAAGACTCCAAACCCCAAAGAAATCCTAATCACTTTGGTAAAAGAAGTAAATTAATCTGGGAATTACCATTTAATATATAACATAATTGCAACAGCTGGTTGAAATTGCTAGTTAAACACTGACTGTTTGCTGTCAGCAATGTTTGGTTTGGGTTAGTCTTTGATTTACTTGGAAGTTGTTTCAGTGTTATCTGGAAAAAATGCTACAATTTGCAGGTAAAGAATGGTCTGTTTTGAACCAGTTTTTAAACGTTATACCTTACTTGTTTACTCTGCTTCTGAGGATGTTAGCAGTGAAAAGGCTTGCTTTCACCAATAGGCTAACCTAATTGTGTCTTATCTTTCTAAACTAAATGCTAACCCAATTTTTTTTCTTTTTCTTTTTTACTCGTGATCCAGAAGGATTTAGGGTTAGGCATATAAAAGGAGAGTCCTTAGGCTTAGGACAAGACACAAGATTAGGTGTAGAGTTAAAAATTACTTTAGGTTTAGGAATGCAGTCCGGACAACAGGCTAACAGATTCTGTTTAGGGAGACAAAAAAATGACCATATATGTTGTTTTTTCAGACATTCATTTCAGACATTCATTGCACGTTTTGATTTGGAGGATAGGCTGGGTTAGCCATGATTGCTTTTAAGCTTTTCCTAAAAAACTATGCACCCTCTCCCAGATTCCACCAAATTTGTATCAAAACACTGTCAAGCCCCCAAATCAAATCTGCTTTGGTCCTCAAACAAACGTGGGCCAGCGCTGGACTTACCCGTTGATCTAATTTGTCCCAATCATAAGTGGAGACACATCAAATCTTGCAAGCATGATGTAAAAAAAAAAAAAAAAACTCTTGTTGATTGAATTGAACTATTTTTTAATGCTTTGGACACATGAAAAGAAACCTCACTGCAAAGGAGCAGACCTGAGATCAAGCCATTGTCGATAAGTCCCCCCCGTGGTAATTTATGATGTCCATTCTGGGCATGTCATTACCTCTCCACCAATGCTTTTTCCCCCCACATCTACAAAGAGACCGCAAGATAATTAATGCATTTGTGAGTTCTCACACCTCTCTGACACACTTGACTCCATTTAATAAATGATGTCCTATTATTTCCCATTCATTATAATGTCATTAAGACATATTAATTCCCCCCGCTGCTTTAACCTTTCAGCCTGTGTTACCACAGTAGACCTTTTCTATGGATAGCCCCCAGTTCCTTGTTATACACCTCTTTCGAATGTTGTACCACTTAAACTATCCTGTCCTCCATAGGCTCTTATGCAATAGAGAAGGGAAAAAATTGAGGACAACACTTAGTGGCATATGTGAACACAGACAGAAAACAAGTTTCCGAAATATTTTACTCACTGTAGCAAAGTTTAACTGGAGAGCAAATGTTAATACATCGGGCCTGCAGGTAGCAGAAGTGACTTCAGCAACATTCTGTTGACCCGGTTTAACTCTTATCCTTTGGAGGAGCATATGTAGGCATTGCTTATTGAAAATGCTAAAATTCAAACAGCTAATTCCTGTTGGTATTACTGTGGCAGTATTGATAAATAGCATGTAGTGAGTTAGGATTCTAAATGCCTAAACAATGAAAATATCTGAATAATCATAATTATTTAAGCTGATTTCTAATCTTCTTTTTGTAAAGCCTACTGTTACAGGTTTTTAACAAAATAAATGTATTTTAAACTGTCTTGTTCTTACTATAGTAACATCCAACCAGAGTCTGTCTTGAGAATATAGTGGTCTTTCCCCCCCTTTCTGGTGTCATAGTTCAGGTATAATTTGAGCTTTTGAGGTTAGCTATTCCTAGTTGTAGGAGCAATACTTTCTTGCTATGAAAGTTAGGCATCAACATTGCTCTAAATAAAAAAATTAAGAGCAAAGATCTTTCCAGCTGTACAGTATCCTGAACTAGCGAAATGATTTGCTAAATTGGAAAGTCATGAAGAAAAGTCAACAAAAAGAACAAATCTAAATGAACATAACAAAGCTACTTCATGTGGCCACCATGAGGGGTGCAATTCTAGAATAAATACTGTATTTAAATATTCTACCCTACAAAATTAAGCACCATTGTGCAAGTCCCCTTAGCCATTCTGTTACCTGCAAAAAATAGCTTTCTGGATCCGTTGCAGCCTAAATAAAAGGAGAAATGCTTCTGATCGGAAAGGATTTGTGCCTAAGATGATTTTGACCTGGGTATGGCTTTGGAATGGATAGTCACTGATTGGAAAAAAAAAATAATAATAATAACATGGTGATTTTGACCTTGCAGTGGTTTGGTGTGATTTTTAAGTATGGGTTTCGATTGAAATAGTAAAATTTAAGTATGTTGCATTTACTGATTGGGACAAATCAGATTTTTCAGTAAAAGGTAAGTTCCTGAAATTGCCTAGGATACGATGCTGTTAACAAGGTTAGAAGTGCTAACAAAGCCACACACACTTAGCAGGTGGGTAAAGAAAATGAAGACTTACAAAACTATTATTAGAGTATACATATGGGTGAGTGTGTTGAGCAAGCAAACGTCCTTCAATTGGCTTGGGACAACCAATGCTTGACTTGTTTAACTGCTCATTTATAACAGGTGGGCAGCATTAAACGCCGCCGGTTCAAAGTCTGATCTCCCTTTTCCTTATTCATGCCTTAATCATAGCTGACTAAAAACCCTAATCTGTCTCCAGATCAGTGGCCAGGGACCCATTTTATCTAGCAGCTCTAAACATATTGTCCAAAAGCCCATTTGCTGCAAATTGCAGCTATTAATCGTCATCTCAAACAGGCAAGTGGATTATTTCACAGGTAGGAATTCATACAAACGTGGTCTCCCATTGTTGTGAAGAGCTTACGAAACTAGAATCATTTTTTTGAAACTGTTTCCCCACAATTATTATTCTTTCTTTCAAGATATTTTATTTGCTGCCGAACGGCAATTTGGTTCCTCAAGGAAATAATTCAAATATCCTATTACTATCACATCTTTTGCATAAGAAAAATATCATATATTTATTTCAATTCTTAAAAGAATGTCTTGCATTAGTAGAAAGGATTGTCTCCTCAGTATGTAATGCAACCAATATACACCCAGGTTAACCTTTTTATCTGTCTGTCTCTATGTATTAATGTGTGTGTGTGTGTGTGTGTGTGTGTGTGTGTGTGTGTGTGTGTGTGTGTGTGTGTGTGTGTGTGTGTGTGT
>JAVLVB010000879.1:625901-702444 GCA_032876305.1 Orestias chungarensis | reverse complement strand
GGGGTTGTTCCTGAGCACGATAACAAATGTCCTTTTATCTGAGTAAATAGTTTTGTGCAGCAAATATACATATGGACATAATTGGATTTTTAAGCATGATAGTTACACAACATGTACACCTAAAATAGTTTAAACATTTTTAAAAAGATAAAAAGCATAGACCATATTTCAAACTGGACATATTTAAACAATGTATTTGCTATAAAATTAACCATTTTAAGAAGTGGTTACTAATTTTAATCATAATTATATTTGAGTAATCTGTCAATTACTAAGCAGGGATTGGACCAAAATATTACCAGAATGCGGTAGTCTCAAAGTAGTGGATTTATTAAACATCATAATAAACTTACATGAGCTTGACAATGATGAACATAAGGAATCGTGAGGAAAAAATCTGGCGGAGTGGAAAGGGAGAAGAGAAGCGTATGTACTGGGAGAGTGAGAGGTGGAACAATGGAGGAGACTGATTTGTTGATCTGGTGCAGCTGTGAGAAATCAGAGGAATGGCTGAGGGAGACAGAGCGACAACAGGGAAACAGAGGAGGAGTGGAGGCAACTGGGAAAACAGAGGATAGAATAAATGATAAATGAAAGTGGAATAACTAACCAAATAGAGAAACACACTAGGACGTAATCACATAACTAAGAATAAACACAGAGAACATACAGAACAGACCATGACATAATCCAATAAACTGTTTAATGGTAAGAGATTCAACTTACTAACAAATGTAACAGATATGATTAGCACATATTTGAGACTGAATGTATGGTTTGGACCAGTACTATTTTAAAACCTGTAGCTACTAGTTCTGGTTCTCAAAAACAAACTTCTTTGTTTGGCTGTCATTTATTTAATGAATGAAATTAATGTGTGTTTATACCAATGAGGATTATGAATAAACTTCTCACCAGAACTGCATCCTTATTTTGGTCTCAAAAAACCTCTTTAAGACATTCAACAATATTTTATTTTTACTGGTTCACCAATGCCTAAAGCGTTAGTTATATGTGACACCGAATCTTAATTTAAATTATTCAATAAATTATAGACAGATTATCTGTCTTTTACATGTTTGTACCTATTTAACACCCTTTAGAAGGATCTCAGGTGATTTTTTTTATTAGCCTTCATTACTTTAATAGGCTTATTGCACATTTCCCATGTTTGTGTGATACTGTTTTTTTATCTCATATTTATAATTTTTTACTTTTTCACTAAAGCTCTAAAATAAAGAGCTTTGCATCTTATCTCACTTTGCTTTTTGGGAAATTAATGTTTGAATTAGGAACTTTGTTATCTGGCACCCAGAGAACATTTGCATAAAACGTTAATTGGATGGTGGGTGAGTTTGTCGAAACTCATCGGTTTTTCAAACTTGGCATAACTGACAGATTATAGGTTCACAACTTTTTTAAGATTTTGACCTATGAATATGTTGTCTAAATCAATGAAAAACTCCCTTTAAAAAATAAGTCCATGGATTCTAAGTACCACTTAGAAAAGGAAATTGTAGTAAATGTCAAGTGTAACAGAGACTGAGCAAGAATTCTTGACACAAATGGTCCAGAATAAGGCCCGGTAGAAATTAAACTCCACATTTAAAAGTAAAATAGGTTTCAGGCTTGCTGAATATTGACTGTTCTAAAATATTTAATTGCTACTTTGATTTGTCTTTGTAAATTCAGAGTTATGAGTCGTCCTAGAAATGAAATCCAAAAGCAATTTCTTATCTCAACGAGAAAGGTGCTTTGTGTTTCTTGTTAAGTTTTTTTCTCAGGTTTTTGAGAGTGGCACCCCTTGTGACCTAGTTTCAACAGAGCTCCTCATCAGACATCAAAACAACTCAAATATGTATCTCCTAAAGAAGGCTGGGGGGACCTTTTCCCTATTTGAAGGTTTGTTATTTATTTTTTTGACTTTTCAGAGATTACTTGTTTTTGTGGCAGGACTCCAATCTTATCTATCTCTGTCTTATATCTCTTTATCTTTAGCACTGAAAAAATACAATTAAGTTAAGTTAATATATATATTTTGTACATAATAAAAACAATTGTCAATGTATGTTGCTGGGATGATATATAATGACCTGCACACAGTGCACAGATATACAATTATAGTAAGTAATTAAAAACTGATTTTTCAGACATTTGAAATTATACGATGCATCTTTTACTTAATAGTGATACAATTAATTCAGGGGAATCTCAGAACTTTTAAACTTTAACACTACACATCACTTGGTAATGCTGACAAGGTGATGGTGGCAGAATCATGCTTTGTTAGAGTCAGGGAAGCTGGTCTAAATTGATAAGCTATTAATATGGCAGTCCTGAAAGAAAGAAGTTCAACATGAATTGAAGGTTTAGAGTGAAACCAGAGCAGTAACTGAGTTTACTGTGAAAAACATTCCTGTTTGAATGGCCCAGTCAAGATCTAGATCTAAGTCCAACTAAGAATCGGTCTTCACAGATGGACTGATATATATATATATATATATATATATATATATATATATATATATATATATATATGGTATTAATGATTTTCAAGCAGTATGTCAGATAATGACATTGTTCTGAATTTAAATAGTAGCATACATCTGTATGCAACCTACAGTTCTTTAGGACACTTTAGGAAGGCTGTGTCAGTTTGTGAGAAAGATCCCAAATTACTTTTTATCCCTCACTTTATGTGTATATGATGCACTGTTTGGTTCAATCTTACTGTATAATTTATCTGAACCACAACTATGTCATACATCACCTCATGCGTTATTCACAGCTGAAACGTATCTTGTAAATGACACTAAATATGGCGGTGAGTGTGAGGAATGGTTTGGCAGACTGCCTCGCCGTGGCCACTCTCATTCTTATAGGCTGTGTTATGTTGCGGGGTCTTCCTGGCAGACATCTGCAAAACCCCTGGATTTTATGTCACTCAACAGATGCTTCAGTGCCTCATCACCCAAAGCACCTGAAGCCCAGCATTGCTTTTTTTCATCTCTATTCATCCTTTTACTGACTAAAGCATCAAACTACAAATGGTGTGTTCTCACATTAGTCAACTAAGACGTGCAAGCAAGCTGGAGTTCCTCTTAGCACAAAAAGCTTTGTGCCACCTTCATCCTGTTTCCTGTGCTTGGATATGTCTGTGTGCATCCAGTTTCAGAGAATCCCTGACAGTATCACAGAGCCAATAAAAGACCACCTGTTCCAGTGTGGTAATCTAATCCGGCCTAGCGCAGAGTTGACAGTATTTTGTCACGTTCTGCCAAGGCCCTCTTCTACCACTCCAAGGCTAAAGCATGGCCGAGTTGTTAACAGAGTATCCCTGACACGCAGTGTGACAATTTCACGCACAGCCCCTAATCCAGCTGACATGGCTATCAATGCTCTTTTAATTGCCCTTTGGGTTTTTTCTCCCGCCTACCCTTTTCTAAACATGTTGAGGAATATAAACATAGTCAAATCTGTTTCTGGGCTATGCTTGTCTGTTAGGCCGGCTGTCACCGTGTTATGATTAATGTATTCCCTGGATCATTTTTTTATATTTATTTATATATTTTCATTCTGGAAAAGCACACGTTTTTTCCCTGACAAAAGGTTGCCTTGAAGTCCTATCATGTTTTTCTCCTGCTGATATTGCACATGGAAAATACATATTTCAGAAACAACTACTTAAATTCATTTTTTATGGGGGTTGGGTCTGCTTGTCTAGGTTTAATTCAGTTTTCTCTCAGGGCAATTTTGGAGTGAAGTTGAAGTGTACCAAATTGAGATATAGATTTTTCTGTCTCTTTGAGCTAGAAGTAAGATCACTTGAGGAGTTTGTGAGAGGTGGGTTAGATCGTGAGTGTTAAATCCGAGATTGAATTTTGTCCACTTTTTTTCTCCTACATTCACATAGTGTTCTATGAATAAACTACATAAATATTGCACTTTAGGGCAAACAGATAATCATGCATAGTATCTCTTCTCAACATATGATACGCACTATATTGTTGAAACTAAACTAAACTAAAGTCAGAAAATAAACATGCTGCAAATGTAAACCATAGTCCAAAATTCTGGCACGCCTGGGAAAAGATATGTTGTCTCCAAAAATGAATGGATTAAAGATATATTTTTGTAACCCGATCCTGGAGCAAAATCTTATTTCATTCATCCTTCCATCTATCTGTACTTCCATCCAATCCATCCACACGTCTATCTATCAACTCTACGTGCTCATCCTTCTACGAGCTTCAGTGGATGGATGCACCTATAATAGCTAGTCCATCCAAGAACACTCAGTATATGAAACAATAAGTTATTGTGTGTCTTTATTGTTTTTTGATAAATTGTTTGATCATAATGTAAAAATGGACCATAGCTATCACATGCTCATGTATCTACTTAGTACACAAAACATTTTCTTTCGTGAAGGCAGCCTAAAAGAGTGACCTCCGCAGGTCTTCTGGGCTTTCCTTTCAGGAAGGAACCCCTGCTTCTCCAGATTGAGATGAGCCAGTTGAGGTGGCTCGGGTATCTGTTCAGGATGCCTCCTGGACACCTCCAGTTTAGGCTGCTGACTCCTCAGATGAGCGGAGGACAATGGATGGTTAAATTGAATAATGGATATATATACACGCTCCTGGGTCGTTTCTGTTCCGATGAAGGATAAGTTAAACGTATATTCAGTCAAAGCCTGTTGAAACAACCCTCATGTTAACATTTGTTGTAACTTAAAGGACAGTAACATTGTTAATTTAAATAATTTTTTACCCTAATGCATAGTTTTTCAGATACTTATAATAATATGATACAACAGGGCATTAAAGTTATTTTTTTCTTCTAGAAATCAAGAATAATGTTTTGATGTGTTTGATTGACCTGTCGGTGTCTATTAAACACATACTTACCTTTTGCGGTCCAGCACATTGTTTTACTTTAGTATGATCACCTGATGATGACTGTAGCATGCTCTAAGAGATTTTAGTGGTAAAGTAATAAAAAAATACATTTGAATCAAGGGCGATAAAGAATGAAAGTACAAACGAGAACCTTGGATGACTTCACCAATCTCATTCTCACTGGGGGTCTTACAGCGTCGACTTACTACTTCTACCACAGCCAACCAGCAGATCGATACCAGGAATCAGGCCATTACGCTTCTTTGAAAGCACTTCATGCTCAATCGATATGTTATTATTTTTCATCTGCTGGCTGTATTTAATACCCTCATTATTATTTACACTGAATGAACAGAGAGGAAGCTATTACCGTTCACTTTTAAATCCTTTCTTCTTTTTTTTTGTTTTTTTTGTTTTTTGGTATGCAGTATATCTGGGAGTTGTCCACAAGGGGTTTGTGAAGCAGTAGTCTGGTTACTTGTTTATTTGTGTTAGATTTGTTTGTAGTCATTTGAAACTGGATGTTGTCAGTGATAGGGTATGGTCTCTTTGGAAAACAGAGAATGTTTTTTTATTGTTTGTTTGCTGCCGTAGTACATCTAGAGGAGGCTGTACAGTTCACTTATTTTTATTCACTATTGTTGCACGCATTATTGGTTTTCTCGTTTGCTTCAAGTGAAACACCATGATCGTCCTTGATGGGCAAAAGGCATCCATTACCAGAGGTTAACTCAGGAAATAAGATTTACCATAAATGTCTATTTAGTTTCCTATTTTATACTGTTAATAATGGATAATTTCTTATCAGGCTTACAGTGTTTGCAAGGGCATGATGGAGACATGACATGTCTGTTCCACTTCAGATTTTCCTTTAACCTTTTCTACAGATCTCTGCAAGATCAAATGCACATGAACACTTCCGCCATAAAACACTTGATGTATGCCAAAGCTGCCACGAACCAAGCATGATCCAAAGCTCATGTGTGACACACGCTGTGTCCAAAATGTATGAAGGGAATTAACTGGTAATACTCATTTTAATATAAATGAGCTCCCTCATAACGATGAGAAGGTTCCTTCAACCTGGCAGGGTGTGCAACATGGGGAGCGAGAACGGATTGGCCCAGTTAGCAAATGACAGTTTGGTGATAAGTCATCTGTAATTAAACACCTTAGAAATATATGGACCACGGCACAGAGTGGGGTTAGGGACGGGGGTCCTGTTCGATGGTAGGTATGTGGCATAGTACACTGGCCTGGTAATAAATGACTAAAGGAATGATCTACAGGGTTTGAGAGTTGGTGGTCTGGCATTAGGAGGATTTTTTGCCTGATTTTCACACTATTTGCCTGGTAAAAACTAATTTTTTATGGTCTTGTAAAGTATGGTGTCTGATTGTGACCGACAAAATCCTGGTAGCTTCTCTTACGAGGCTTCCTGGTCCATACCTTTTGGAGTAGATTCAACTTAGACCTAGAAGTTGCTGAAGGGGGTACAGTTCCATTTTATACTGGGGTCACTATGGAACCTTTTTTTTTATTATTTTTGTATCAGTAGTGGCCTTTATTCATCAGCAGTTACACAAAAAAGAGGACAGAGAGAGAAATGAAACACATTCAATAAAATGATCCAAGCCTGTGACTTAAACCATGGGCCGTGTCGATGACTGCAGCCTCTGTATGGTGCTTCTGCTCTATGACTGAGCTTTTGCAGCACCTCGTATTGGAACACTTTTGAATTAGTTCTCGAGTGTTGGAGTTGCTCCTCTGTTAACCAAGAATACATAAGCAGAAGACAATTGATGTATGGATGTTTGCAAGTGTAACACCTGTTAATGGAAATTCTTCTGACATTGCAGTCTGATTCTTGAACTAGATCGTGAAATGCTGCATTCGATTTGCCTCAGTAGTAAGTATTGTTTATAACCCCAATTTATAAACAGTTCTTGTTCACACCAGCCTGTGTTTATAGATCTTTCTTGAAATTGTTTGTGAACAACCTATTTTCAGCTCTTTGTATCAGTAGTTTATCATTACGTGTCAGCACTGTCAGTACTGTTCATAAAAAAAATATTGTTGCTTTAAAGAAATTTATGGTAGGGTGATATAAAGGCACTGATTCATGGAGAAATATCACATTTGATTTGGAATTGAAAAACAAAACATAAACATAAGAAGGTATTTCCTTAAAATTGCATCAAGGTCTTATTGTTTCTATGCAATGCATTTACCATTTCATGCGTTTAGACACTAAAGAAATATTCACAATTAATCCAAAGCATTTTTTCTCCATGATGGCAGCGGCTTTGTAACTGTAAGTTCATGCTTGTCTTTACTTGTTTCTGGTGCGGTGTATTTAATTCTTTGCCTCTCTTTTTACGTTCTGCCAGTTTGGAGAACAAGCTTTCAATGTCAAGCCGAGGTGTGAGTGAAGGCCAAACATTGGGAGCTATCACAAAGTGGCAGCTGAAGTCGGGGCTGTGGACCAGCTTATTGGGAAAGAGTATAAATCAATAGAGGACAAGTGACAGAAATTAATAGCAGCCAACCACACGAAATAACCCTTCCATACCACCACAGCCTCATCCTACAACAACTTCCAGATAAAGCCACCATTGTGACACAACACACAACAATACAGAATACACAATATAACATATATATATATATATATATATATATATATATATATATATATATATATATATATATATATATATATATATATAAGGATTAGACATGGTCACTAGTTAAATTGACTTCATCAGTGTTTTTTTTAGGTTTCCATTTGTATTTATCCTATTTGAATGGCCATTTTCCATGTCCTGAGCTTGGTTTACATAATTACCTAGCTAAATTTAGTATAACATTTTACTGTATAACAAATTAGTACTATATAGGCATGGCTCTCTATCTCTCTTACCGTTTCTCTCTCAACTGCTACACCTCTTTTGTGATTTTACTTTAAAAAAATAAAGATAAAGGAAACTTCTAGATCTTTTCATTTTTGAAATCACTTCTGTGAATCTTTACTGATTGTGATCTGATTTCTCTGGCTGGTTTGTTTGCAACAGACAAAGGAGGGGGGTGAGGATTTGCCAAAGCGCCAGGCAGCAACCACTGGGCAGCACGCAATCAGCTCGAGAAATGAAGTGCAATGTACTTTCTCTGCGCTCAGTACACATACACACCCACAAACTCTTCCCCCAGTGAAATAGGACAATGCTGCAATTTGATCCAGCAAACCTCTCGGCATACTTTGCTTTCATTTACAGGATAGTTGGGAGGGGTCCAACCAACCCCCTCCTCACAATCTGGATTCATCCATTATGTTCGCTCCACTTTTTAATTTAGTGAGCAAATTAAATTTTAAAATGAATAGCGTGCAGTTTTAATACAAGCCACGGAAGATATATGTGCTTTTGTGCTGCACGTGTTTGATTGCTGACTTTGAAGAATCAGCCTCTTTGTGTTCTCTATCCTCAGAAGTTGACCTAGCAGGGTCGAGCTGCGGTGAGAGATCTGGTCTATCATAGATTTTGCTGCTCGCATTCATACTTCACTGAATCTTAGACAACGTGCCTGTCCAATTCTACAACTTGGATGTTTTCACAATAATTTCCATCAACTTACAACACTCGTCAGGTTGTTGGTATAGTTTCCTAATCCAATTTCCGTCAAAAAGGACAGCACTTTAAAGTGACTATTTGAGTTTGCTTTTGCTACTATGTTGAAATTAGGCTTTTATCAAATTTGGTAATATCATAGTGTTTGTTCTAGTGTTAAAATAGGGCCAATGCTTGCTTAGTAGCAGTGTATCTTACTTTGACTGCAAGGAGTACCAGTTGTAACACAGAAAAAAAAAAACATTGTCCTGGAATCAGTTATTTTCTTGGCTGAAAGGAAGCAGTAATCATTGGCTGATCAACCACAATTTAAATTGCAATGCACATATATAACAAATGCATTGAAAGACACTACAAAACAGCCATTACTAATTCATAACCACTTAGATTTCAGTTTTTTAATAGAATCTGTTTAAGTAAACACAACTCATTCTGATACCTTTATTATAGTGTTAAGATTAGAGGCAGACATTTTCTTGGGATTCCCAGGAGTTATGGTATTCCCGCAGGATCAGAGTAAACTTTAGTATCAGTCGGGTGACTTGAGGCATTTTCAAGGTGAAATCATGAAGAGCAAAGATTAAAAAAACAAGCAAAAAAAAGCCCAACCTGCTTTGATCCTATAATAGGCTATAATGAGGGAGCATTAGATTATGAGATTGTAGCGAAAAGCTTTACAGACGTAATCAAACCTTGATGAATTAAAGAAAACAGCTTAGCGGTCGTGTCCGTCCGTGATAAAGATGACCCTTTGGCTTAACAGATAACTTTATTCTGATAGGGAATGAAAGAATAAACAAATATAACAGTCTGGTTTTATTAGCATCCGCTTATTAGGCATTGCAGAAAAGAAGATAAAAAAGATGCAGATTGAGATGAAAATGGAACAAGATGCTTTAGTGGGATGAAAATGTAATCACTCAAATCACTCCAGGTTTTGGAGAGGATGCTTATGTTGCCCACATGCTGATCCTCTTTGGTAAATTACATTTTTCAGCCTTTAAACATCTTAGTAGTTGATTTGATGACTTGACTGACTTGATGAACACAGTACAATTTTGTATAATGGACTTCAACAAATTTTTTTGGCAAACATGAGCCACTTGTTAAAACAGAAGTGTGGGCCTAATTCATCCTTTTTCCATGCTGATTTATGAGCAACTACAATGGATCATGCTGTTGATGTTCTAAACCCATTTTGATGGAGTTATCTGAATAAAACAAACATTTACATTTTAAACAGGTGATGTCTAATCTCTTTAAATTGACTGTTTTTTTTTCTTGCTTAGTGAATGTCATAGTCATTCACTAAGCCATTTTATAACCCATTTTCATGGAGTTGGGTATAAGATGGAGCGGGATATAAGAGTTAAAACAAACAAAAAATATGCCTTGCATATGCATTATACGTGAAAAAACTCATTATTAGTCGGAATATAATTTATTTCAGGCTTTTAAGAAATACATTTTTCAGAGTGAAATTAGTGAATTTAACTAAAAAGAAGTTTAGTGAATTCAAAAACAGGAGATTTACTCTAAAATATAAAAAAAACCACATAGACTAAACTATAAACAAACATTAGTTACATTTCTTAAGACTTGGTAGTTGAGTTGTAGATATTAACAAACTATGGATATAATTGCAGTATAATTTTTATTTTAGACATTTAACCACCTTCAAATATTTGACAAAAGTAATTTTGTATTTTTTTTTTTTTTTTTTGAAAACTGGGTTTTTAAGCATAGCCTAATCACACCAAAAGGAAAATGTGTTTATTCCAAACTCAGGTTTGGTGGTTGTTTTTATCTTGGTCCTGTAGGATCACATTTTCCAAAGCTTTTACCAATGGAAACAAATGGATACCTTTAGTTGAACAGAAATTATTTAGTATATTCACAAACGGGAACAATCAACACACTATACTACTGTTCCCAATGAACCAAGTTTGATCTAATTATACAGTAGCACTGAGGGTTCCAACAATACAATAAGGTGGTAGCTTAAGCTGAAAGGCTGTTTTGCTCTAAGTGGAGTTGTTGTACCAAAGAAATGAAACATCTGCATCAAAATCAACAGCTTAATATGAATTTGGAATACAATTTGAGGTTACAATAGAAAAATATTTCCAAAATCGCAAATAAAACGGGAAGCGTTAAAGCTAAAGTTAAGATAACACTATTACTAACAACATTTAATATTAATTTATCTGCACATTAATCAGTGACATAAAATGTGAATGTGCCTAGCTTAGCTAATATAAGTACACTTTCAGTACTGCCTTTGGCAGTTGTTAAAACCAGTCTCAAAATTTACAGAATTAAAATCACTCAGCTTTAAAAAATAAACAATACAATTACAATAAGAAACATTTTCATGAAACAAAGAAAAGCCATTTTTTATCCTATAGATTCTAGTGGAGATGTTGATGACTTGATTTAAGACACTTATTTAGTTTGATATTAAAGGTGTTAAATGCAGGAGATTATTTTATATTAAGTAGATTGTGTTCCAAACATTAAAGCTCTCGACTGAAAGAAGTACTTACCAAAGGTGGTACGTCTAAAGGGCCCTTTCCAGTCTACTCTAACCATAGGCCACTGTTTTATTACTGGACTGATTATTCCCAGTGCTTATTGATGTTGAGGGGCAGCTGATAAACACAACTGCCTAATAGTTATTAATTTTCAAGTGCAAGTTCAAGCTGTGCCTAAAGTGAGCTGTGCATAAAGTTTTCAAAGTAAACAGGTGTCTCGCTTAATGTTGATCTTTTTTACATCCTAAAGTGAAACAAATATATATATATATATATATATATATATATATATATATATATATATATACACAGATATGTTATATCTTTTCTAAATATAAACATTCAACAATATGGACTTTTTATGCAAGTAAGTTGCTTATTTTACTGTAATTAAGTAGCAGGGTGTGTCTAAATGGGACGTGGGAACCACCATGTTGACAATGGTGTGTACTGTTTTCTACAGCCGCTCAAAATACAATTCATTTAAGTTGGCCCTATCAAATTATAAAACTAAAGCTAACATTTTACCAGCAGGAACAAAACAGGTGTTATTTAATATATACATCCACCTACTCTCTCATTTGTTCTGACCTTTTCTTATTCCTTATTTTTTAAATTATTCTGTCAGTCCTTTTCTTGTAATCTGCCTCAAGTATACACTTGTAGTTGCAAATGGAAACCCCATGTCACCTCATGTGTTTTTACTTGTTCAATATGAAGAAAACCATAGAATTTTCATGTTCTCTTTTCCTGTCCCTGTTATTTAAAACACTAATGTTGCCATGCTAGCTGGCAGTTAGATTCCTGCTAGATCTTCTCAACAATTTACCCCACACCTCA
The DNA here is from genome assembly GCA_032876305.1 of Orestias chungarensis. Taxonomy (NCBI): domain Eukaryota; kingdom Metazoa; phylum Chordata; class Actinopteri; order Cyprinodontiformes; family Cyprinodontidae; genus Orestias; species Orestias chungarensis. The sequence continues at coordinate 690,546 of JAVLVB010000879.1, read as the reverse complement.
GAATATAAGACAGCCATTTTATTATATATAAGTTTGTGGTAGGCAGCTTTTAAGGCTATTCCTGTGGTTGAATTATTCTTATTAAATGCCTTTTTTTGCACAACAACGATTTTATGGGAGCCCATACCACCGGTTGAACTGCACAAAAAGGAAAACTTGTTAAAGATAAGGAATATAGTTACCGAAAACAATTGTGAAATGTAAATGTTGGTGATCAGTGATGTAGTATAAATTCTTGCGTCTGTAATGTTGCTGAATGTTGAGATGTGGAAAAAGTATTGTTATTGTGCACAAGTAAATGTGCACAATAACAACAAGACAATATTCATCAGCAAAGCATAGAAGACGATAACACCACAGATGCTAGTAGGTGTAGTGGAACTGTCAAAGGGAGGGAGAAAAGGACAAGAAGAAGGAAACAGTCAGCCTGTTAAAATCTGTTACAGCAGTGTTTTTCAGCCAGTGTGCCACGGCACACTACTGTGCGGTGGGTGATCGTCAGGTGTGCCGTGGAAATTATGTTGGTGAAATTGGATAATTGTTGAGTATTTTTGAAGTAGACATGTTAAGTGCAATTTGAAATAAGAGATATAAAATATGATAAAAAAATACATTTTCATTTGATTCATATTAAAGACACTTTGATAAGAATTACTATAAATTTAATTTATGCGACTATAGAATATAATTTGTGTAGATTTTTTGTTGGTCGTGTCCCTCCTAATTCTTTCAATGAAAACAATGTACCTTTGCTACAAAAAGGTTGAAAAACACTGTTACAGAACCTTAACCTACACAAGGAAAAAACAGAATGAGGACACATTGCAAAACATATAAAAACTAGCCCACAATGCCAGGGGGCATAACACTGTACCTTTGGAATTATTATTCTTAGAGGACTTTAAACTGGTTCACATGCTAAGAAAAACTAAGCCTATCAAAAAACAAGTCACTGTCCACAATAAAACAAGTTTTACATCTAAATAGAATAAGAAGATTCTGAAAAGGAAAGAAGACTGTTCCACACCTTTGAGCTTGACAGAGGTTTGCAGGATGCATTCATGTAATTTCCTCACTAACTGTGTGTAAATCATATTATGTTTTTACATTAATGGTAATGACATAAGTTCACAATGTTTTATTATATTAAGATGTTGAAGACAAGTTAAAGCCAGAACCTTTTGTTTGTGACCCTTTCCTCTTTCAACATAACTACACACAAGTGCATAAGACAGATTCCATTAGGACATGGATGAGCAAGATTTGTGTGGAAAAAAATTGAACTGGAACTATGACCTAGCTCTTCTCATCCCACATCAGTGTCTAACCTAGCAAAAGCACTTTGGGGAAGAAAAAAAAAAAACCTCCTAAACTATGTAGAAAGCCTTCCTAATATAGCTTAAGCTGTTATTTAGGCAAAATAGAAGGAGTATACCGACTTCTAAAGCAATCTTAAAAAAAACATGAACCACCGAATTTTGGACGTTTCAATGGGGCTGGGGCTCTGGTGCCCGGGGGTCTCCTGCGCCTGGTTGTGGGGTTTGAGTGGCCTTGGACTTGTCGGCAGCGACCCACCACCATGCCGACAAGTCCAAGGCCACTCAAACCCCACAACAAAAAGGCCAGTGCTTAGTTAGCTGGGAGAGCCTCATTTGCATATAATGTAGAGTTGCGGACGCGAGGCCGAGCGCCATAAGGCCCACCCAGGCCCAATAGTAGCGCTGCGGGTGGTATCAATGTCATGGTATCCGGGGCAATTTTATGAGTACGAGTAGAGTACTTATGCCAGAGTACTTACCAGGGTCGGTATCGGTGCATCGGTGTATCCCTAAGTTTCAACCACCTAGCTTAGCAGCTAGGTGGTTGAAACTTGGGCATAGCTAGTATACAGTTTCTAGATTTTTTGGTCAGTTTTCTTTTTGCAATGTTTGTCAAGTAAATATTTGGAATTGTAAAAGCCAACACAACATTGTTATTGCATCTCTAATATTTGAGAAAAACCTAGTTGTCTTCTATTGTCTCTGATTTTGGCAATGTCAGTGCTGGCATGTGTTAAACTCCTGCCTGTTGCTGGAATATTGGGAGAGGAAATGAAATACATGAAGTAGCCAAAATAATCTATATCTAGCTGATATAATATTTATGTCCAATCTCATCTGTCAAAAGTGCCACAATGACCAGAGGCTGTTTTTTTGTTTTCAAAAACAAAACGCTCAGAGTCCTTGACTCCGAAATAGATGACATACCAGCTCTGTTGATCCTCACTTATGCCAGTTCTTGACATGTTTACATAATTTTTTTAATAGGTTTTACCTTGAAAGTAATGTTTTTTCTACAGACTGCAAGTTGTAGGAGTGAATAATTGTGAGAGTTGGCAGGTGGCTGTTGGCTTGCTTCCTGTGGGGTGCTGATATCATTAGAGACTCTCCATGCATTCTGCTTTTCTGCATATCAAAGGGCATGTTAGCCCCGGGTTCACCAGCTAGCTATTGTGAGGCATTGGTTAAGAAAAGGAAGGCAGAGTAGCTCTGAACAGCTAAGGGAGAAGGAGGTGGGATGGACCAGGCTGTGTTTCCTATTTACCAGCGGGGAGGGTGTCTCATAAACAATTCTGCCTGTGAAATGCAATCCTTTTCCTCTTTTATGATCCCTTCTACACACTCCATAGCAGTTTAACACTTATTTCTATCACCTACTTGTTTCTGTTTTTGTCTCTGTCTTTTGCTTTTGGGTTTTATGTTGCCACCTCCCCTTCCTCTCCATTTTCCACTGTTCCATTTTCCATGTCCTGTATCTACACGGTCTCTCATCTTCCTTATTAGATTGTGCCTTGGCACATCAAATTTGGATGTTTTCGGTGTTAGTGAGGAACCTGGCCTAGCCAAGTACCCGGGGAAGGCTTTCAGCTCATGTAGCAGCAGCTCTAACTATGTTAGCTGCACTTCGGATGTCACCAATACTTTGCATTAAAGAAACACATTTGCCTGGGACCGCTGGCTGTCCCGTAACAGAGTTATGGTAACATGCAGCAAGCAGCATTTGAAAAGACAGCAGTCCATGTGTTTGCCTAGAGTTGTTTGACAGGATTATTGTTTTTATAAATACACAGTGCCTGACACGATTCAAACTGCTTGAACTTTATCAAGTTGAAATGTCACTACCCCAAAATCTCAATATGTTTTATTGAGATTTTGACAAAAATAGACCAAACCTTTTTACATAACAAAATAAAAATTGAGATGCACTTGTGTTCAGCCCCCTTACAAGACAATATTTTGTAGAACCACTCACTTCCAGCTTTTCACATCTAGAGACAGAAGTATATCCAGACAGAGCCATCTAAATAGACTCCTTTTGATTGTGTTAGAGCAGCAGGAAAAAAATGAATATTCTGGCAGTTTCACAAATGCTCCAAAATGTACTTTAAAATGTAAACCTTACGTTTCCTATCAGAAAAACTGAAATATTTAAATATATTCATATGAAAGGGGAGTGTGTATGTTTTGACTACCTCATCATCGTATGTGTTTCCTCCAAGCCCCCACACTTGCTCGTATACCCCCTTCAATACCACCAATAGAGCCTGTCAGCACTTTCAAAACCTTTTACTTAGTCTTTACTTTGTTTTCCAGAAATTAAAGCAGTCCTTTTGTTCTTTTATCTCCAGCACTATAAGGTGGCCAGTCACCTTACAAACCTGAGTTGAAGCTGATTTGTGACTTTTTATTCCTCTCAAAAGTACAATGGTAGATAAAGGTTGCTCGTAAGGCACGTTTGTGACACAGATGTTGTTTTCTTTTGAGGCAATTTAAAATTTTTGATGGAAACATTTGCCTTTTCATTGTTTTGATTTTTGATTGACATTAAAAAAGCGAGCAGTACTATAGTGGTGTTGATTAGTTGGTAAGAAAACTCAGTTTGCTATATTCGTGGCCTTTAGCTAATTTTTATTGGTGCCTCCACAGCTCCACTATCAGATGGTCAAACCAGACTGCTGACCATAATATACTGAGATACCATGATCACTGTGTTGCATGTTTTAGCAAAAACAAGTCTAAATTGTGTCTTATACCTTGGATATATTAAAGCTCATATTCAATATATCTCATCTGCACATTTTAAAATACATTTTTAATTTGTGTTAACCACTATATTCTGTTGTGGGGATTAAGAAAATTTGGGATTTTTTTTACTAAATGAAAGCAATAATCATCAAACTTTTCTGGGTATCATAAATCTATATAATAATTTCAGTGTTTAAATTATGGTTATGTGACGAACAACTAATAACTGTATTCAAGTGGTTGTTATGAGTTACTTTTAATTGACACTGGTGTGATATTTCATAAGACATGGCAAACTGAAACATAATAAAAAAAAGTTCTCTAATTTAATGCCATAATTAAACAAATTACCAAAATAAGTAAAATTGAGATGCTGTAGTGAATTAATGTTTGTTTTATCATGCTGTATCAAAAAATAGCTACAATAAAATTAAATGTAACAATCTGAATATAAATTATTCATAGAAAGTAATTGTGCTTCATCCACCCCGCTAGGGAAATATTTTTTCCCAGATGAAATTCCTATTTCCGCACATATCTGTGTTCTCCCACCTTGGAAAAAGTTTTTACTAACCTTTAATTTTACCCACCTAGTCGTTATCATTTTTAATACTATGCTATCGTCTTTTCATAAAACTCCATATCTATCTCATTTTTTCCGCCTTTAAACTGAGTTCCTGTCTATTTCCTCATCCGGTTCTATGTTAACAGCACCTCTGGAAATTCATCATTCCACCTCCTTCCTTTGCCTCTTCTGTGTTTCCTGTGGGGTGTCATTCCAATTCTCTTTGCCCCGCTCCCTTACCTACCCCTCCTGTCCTGTTGTCTATGTCCCTCTCAACTTTCTTTTCCTTCATCTTTCTCATATGCGCTATCCCTGGCTCTTCATTCCGTCTGCAACGTTATGTATGTCTAGGCTCTCGCTTCTGTGGATATTAAGCTGTAACAGGCAGCGTGCCATGCTGTTCTCAGATGTATGCGTGACCTGTTTTCTACCAGAACCAATTTCCAGCGGCCTGCTTGCTAGTCTACCATTCCTGGGTTGGTCTCCGCCAGGATTAACAGTGGTCTTTGCGTGCAACCTGCAGCCAACTTTGCCATTTTGGAGGGATATAACCCTGAACTGACAGTGTTACACTAGTACAGCTTTTATCTAGCTGCTTGAACAGACGGCTGTAAAAGCAAGGACAAATGCATCGTAAAACTGTTAGTAATTACTGTGCTGTGTAGCTGCACCCTTGAGTAGGGTACGCAGTGTGGGATTTGCCTGCAAGAGAATAAAAAAGTTCACAAAAATATTGTTAGCAAACATTGATGTTTCAGTTCTTGACAGAATTTTTCCTCATACTTCTCTAGAATGTTATTGTTTTATTTAGAAAAGTTGTGTGTGTGTGTGTGTGTGTGTGTGTGTGTGTGTGTGTGTGTGCGCCCTTAATGTGTAAAGTTCATAGCAAAAGCCTTCAAACCCCTTCAAATTTAAATATGATATGCATTTCTGTTGCACTAACAACTAAGAATCCCAAGAAGTAAGATAGTTTTCAGCAATCCCCAAACATGAATTACAATGAGTAATTTATATTTTTGTTACCAAACCGAAGGGAAACCCAGACGTGACTAATTTTGCTGTGGTTTGATTTAGTTACATGAATGAAATCTGATCTTCAATTAAATTAATTGGACAAAGAATAGACCCTTCCTGGAGGGTTAGCGAGAAACTCTCTGCTCAAAGACATTTTCAAGGGGTTTGAACCATTAATGATAAGTGCATTCTAGAACTTATATCCTGTGATACAAGTTAAAATATGTGCTATTTCCCAGGGGTATCCAATGTAAGTTAAACCAAAAGCAGGCCTGCTAGGGTGATGGCAACATCATTGTGTACGATGTCTATCTGTAGATAGAACCTGGACGCTGATTACAAATATGAAATAGATATAGTCAAATCATTCCTAGAAAATATAATCTTGGGAGTAGCAAAAAACTTTCATATCAGGTAAAATTTCAACCAACAAGAAGTTGAGCCTTTCTTTAAAATGTAAAATGCCCTTGTCAGAGTCTATACCTTGAGCTACACATTTCAGATTATTTGTGAAAAATTTATAATAATATTATATTAGCTTTCACTTCACAATTATGAGCTAAATAGCGTTGGTCTCCTCCATAAATCAGGCGAAAATAAATTAGGGTTTTGATGTGACTAAATCCCAAGAAGCTAACTTGATTAGACTTCCATGAGGAAAACAGTGTTTTTGTTTTCACTTTTGTGTTTTTATTTTATTTTTTTGCATCATCTGCAACTAGCACACTAGTCATACACAGAAAATGACGACCACCCAAGCTCTTATAAAGAGATTCACTTGTTCATTATTTTTGGCTGATACATTGTTGCCTTTAGCATAACTGCAGATACAAAGGTTTTTCTAATCACGATAATATTCCCTTGCTTGCTCGTGGCGAGATGAGCTATCCGAGGTACCCTGCCTGCCCCTTCTTTTAGCGGGGGGTAAAATGTGTGGACACCCCGCAGCTATCCCAGCAGAGGGTTGGTGCTGTTCCATAAATCCTGTGGGATCTTATTCTTGAGTTCATTCTGTTTTTCTGTCAGGTTGGCAACAACCTTCCAATGATTTTGCCCTGCCCTCCTTCTTTGCTGTTGTTCCGCTCAGCTTCAATGTTGTGCTACAAAAATGAAAGAGGCACAAACATGCCATCACCCGGGGTGAAGATGCGCCGCTCGGTTAAATGATGAGCTGCACAGGACTTTTCAAAGGAGTTAGAGATGCAGTATACAGTATACAATATTTTTCCTAATACATTAGTTTTGAATGACTTATGTCAATAAGCCTTAATTACTACCGACTTAATTTGAAAAAAAGAGGATGCTGTAACTTTTTAATTTGCTGCTGTTACACTAAAATCAGATCCCTTTCTGATTCAGCTTTACTTAATTCTTAAGGGTTTCACACATTTGTACCAGAGGATTGGCGGACTTTTTGGGATCGTTTTGGGTTGTCATCAGGTGGATTGAGCTCTAAACAATCAGGTGGGTTGAGCAGGGGCTACAAACATACTAACATTTGGTTGCCTAGAGAAGGGATTCAGTATTTGCACATGTAAATGTATTAGTGAGAAACTAACTCCCTAACCAAAAAATGTCCATATTGCCTTGTCTGCTGTTTAAAATAGTCTCATGCAGAGCCCTAAGGAAATGCAGAAAAAAATTCTTTTTTTTTTCCATCTGAATTGACGATTGATGTCTCTACCTTGCCCACCTATTGCTGTAAGTTTGTTGGTTGAGAGGAGGGCTAAAACGTTTCAATTTTAATGATGAAGACATTGTGCTGCTTGGAAATCTGTCTTGTCAGATAAAACTCTGTCGGGGCAGGAAGGCAAACAGTCTCACCTTCACTGTTGATAAGATAGCTTTTTAAAACATGATAAAAATAATAATTCATGAGCAGTACATATGTTAAGAAGTTAAGGAAGAAAAAAAGGTATAATGATTTGAACAGCAACCAAATAAGATTAGCATTTTGATTTATAGTTTTGTTTAAGTCTGTAAGTGAACATTTTATCAACTATTTTGTGGTTTACATTGTATTATACTGACATATTTTCATGTACTTGATGCTGAGAATCAATGGCAATTTTGCAAGTGAACTGTTCTAAATCCTAACTCAGTTTCCCTTGTAGTTGTGCAGGGAAACCAGGTTTCTTTGCACCTCAATTTATAAACACAATTTTTAATGTTGTTAAGACTTGTTAACATTTAAGATTAAGACCCAGCCACACCCACATTCATACACAATCATACATGCTCACTCACTCACTCACTCACTCAATGTACGGATGGGGTTGGTGGTTGGGGGGGACCAGCCTCTTGTGCTGCCCAGTGGGCGACCTCCAGGACAAGAAGCGCCCCCACAGACGCTTTCTACCCAGCCCCGCTCCAACCAAAGGCCCTCAGTGTCAGGACATGTAAGGAGCCGCGAGCCGTGCTAAACCGGCAATGTAATCCCCGCTCTCCAATTGCAGCACAGCCCCTGCCCCCAATCGCCCTGTTTTTGATGTGTGATTCTGTGGCATATAATAGTGACTAATGTGCATTTGAGAATGAGAGAGAGTGGTTCATGGAGTGCGGCAAAGGGCCACTTCACCCCACTCCAGAAACCACACCTCTCCCCCAAAGACCCTAAGTGTATGGGTGAGTGTTTTGGACTTGAGCCAGAGAGGAAAGGGGAGTAAGGTGTGTAAGACCGGGAGCAGCGGGGCTGCCCCCGCATGATGAGACCAGATGATTAGAAAATGTATGATGAAGTATTTTTGTAATTATATTGAAAGGTCAAGGTAAAAACGTTATCTTTTTCATGGAACTGAGTATTTTATGGGAGTCTTTATATCTTGGGCTCTGTTGTTTTATTCTTATTTAATTAAAAAATAATGTTTTGAATTTCTTTAACGTTCCAACTTTTTGAATGAGCGTCCCTATTTTTGTAGTGAAATATTTTTACCAGAAAACTTTGTAAAAAAAACGTAGTTTCATGATGAAGGCCGAAAAAGCTAAAGTTAGGTGGAACACTAAGTGTCAACAGGTGTTAGTTATTTTGTACTGCCACGTTTCTTCACTCGCCAATAAAGAACCCTTTTTTGTTATTTTGTTTAATTCAGGAACACCCAGTGGAGGCAAATAGAGAAGGAAAATAATGTAGGACAGTAAGGGTTGAGAGTACTCTGTTCCTGTGGTCTGCAAGTTGAGTGGGAGTCTCAGCATATGTTTCTCGTGCTGTTTTGAATTTTCTTTTGTTCTCTCTTTCATAAACACATTTTACTATTGTGAGCTTGTTTACAGGATTTCGATTCAGTATATTTAACAGCCCTGGTACCTTCATAAATTGGTTCTGAGTGGTGGCAGGCTAAAAATCATTTACCTTATTTAATTGTTGTAAATATTTAGCATTTAAGGAATTCAGGGAATGACTTAAATTGAAACTTTTATTCTCTTTATACACAGTTGCTTCCCTATAGCTGATAGACAGTGTAGTAAACTAAACCATTTTGCTGCAGATATACATCAAAGTTTTTCACTGGCATTGGAGGTTGGTGACCCAAATTCTGCATGATTACCATCGCAGCTATCACGGGCCACACATGCTGCACATGTCCGCCTCTGTTATAGCAGTCACACAACCGCTACTCGCATACAGCAGCAGTGACTCAAACATTATGTGAACAGTATGTCCATTTTGACGAACATTGACTCATGTCTGCTTGCTGAATGTAAGCTTACGTATCTAAGAATAGACAGATGGAACTTTTTTTTTTCCCGGCAATACAGAAAACATATTGTACATATGTTGGTATGGTAACAGATGTAAAATTATGGGAAAACTGGAAGTGCTTGCTAGGCTTGAAAGATTTCTTTTGTCATTTTGAGTCTTGGTATATCAACTTATAGCCTTGTAGCCCTCGCTACACAGCAAATCTTTGTAATGTGGCTTAACAGAGCCGTTTATCCAATCAAGATGTACTAGATTTCTTGAAAATTTTCTCAGGAGGTAAGGGTGGTGTTAGAATTGAGAAAAGGGTTGTCTAAACTGGCTGTAAATGATGCTCTCGTTTAGATTGAAGAGGGCTGAGATGCCTCATAACGAACTTGGAGCGCTGATAAGATAGGGGAAACACATCACTTTTATTTATGGTGTAAAGGCAGATCATTATAGCTGCTTCAGTTTTTGCCTGATGGATGTTTCTGAGTGCCTCCTCTTTTGATATTTAATGGTACCTTGTAAGCAATTGAATACCTGACCCTTACTGCCCCCCCCCAACTTAATCCTGCCGCCATCTTATTTTTCTTCTTCTTTTTTTTCTTTTAGAAGGGTCCACGTGGATTGAGTTTTAAAAGGAGGTAATTAAAACAGTGGCAGGTGAAAACTTAATATGCTGGTGAAAGAGGAGCTGCCTATATGTTGGCGTTCTGATCGTTGAGTAGTTATCTTTAATCCCCCATAACATTAAAGGCTGGCCATTCATCAAGTCACAGGGTAGCTTTGTGCTCTGCAAGCTTCCCGTCGCTGCCTTTCTTGCAGGAGCATAATTGAAAAATGTTCCACTCTTTTTCACCAAGACTCTTCAACGCACCTCATTTCCAATCAAAAACAAATGAGATATCAGTAAAGCAAGGACATATCTTAGGTGAACTTAAATTAACAATTTCTTTGGGGATGCTGATTTACTTGCTGCAGGTTTTCTTCCTTTTAAAGCTCTGATATGATTTCTTTCTTATTATTTTTTTTTCATTTCTTTCTTTACTTTATAGGATCCAAGCCCAAAAGCCAGTTTTACCCAACTAGCCCTAATTATGATTTTGTAATTAAAACAGCGGTCAAGTTAGGAAGTCATGCAGAGGTTGCTGCTGTTGTTAAGCTGTGTTTTTGCTGGCACACAATCACAGCCAAACTGCCAACGCCCACTGAAAGGATGTTTTCATGCTTAAAATTAAAATATTCATCATCGCTGCAAATTATGGGGTTGAGTCTTGTGCTTTCAGAATAACAGCATAAAGGGCATTGTTTACTAGTATGTTCTGCTCAATTTTTTTTATAAATATGCGTAAGACAGTGCATGATATTGCTCTTTAGTTTCTTGTGTGTACTTGATGAGTTGAAGCTACCAGCCAGTAGCCTTTTTTTTGGTGTCCACTGTGAGTTCAGATCATGGAGAGGCGTACAACACAATTGACATTTTGTTGTCTTAAAACTAGAAACGTTTCTGTGATTTACTCAGACTATAAAGGATGAGCTGACAAAAGGCTGTACATGTTTAAAATTATTTTGATTTTGTCCCCTTGACCTAACATTTTGCAGAAAACACTCTGTAACATAAGCAGCAAGTTTATTGGAATGTGTCCTCACTATCCTTTCACATCTAGAGCGCATGTAGAAATTGTTTCCCCATTCGTTACAAAGTAGCTCTGGCTCGGTTACATTTGGATTGAGAGTGTATGCAAAAAAAAATGAGGTCCTGTCTTAATAAAGTAGTCCTATAGTATGACGCTTCCACCGCCAGGTTCTTGTTTTATTTATGTTATTTTATTTTATTTCCTTTATTTAACCAGGTAAAACCCCTTTGAGATCTGGATCTCATTTTCAAGAGGGACCTGGGCAGAAGTCTGTAATACACAGCAACCTGGTTACAAAATAAAATCAATTAATACATTTAATAAATATGGACAAGTGTAACATAATAAAAACTATTTAAAAACAGTGAAATTTTTTCATAAAATCTTGTTGCCTATCTTTAAGAACCGCTCAAAATAAGACCAATTAAATCATGTCCGACATCTTGAGTTCCGATTGGAATTGATTCCACGCTGTAGGAGCTAACACACTGAAAGCTTGCTTTCCTTTTTCAGTTTGAACACTTGGAACATGCAGAAGAATGTTGTTATAATAATGTTAAAATATCTATATAAGAGAGAGCTTAAATATGCTGGGGTTAGCTTTCTAGAGTGTGAAAAGACCATTGCTTTTGTCTTATCCACATTCAAAACCAACTTTAAAGCATGTAAGCATGTTTGAACTACATTGAAGCAGACTGCAAATGCTGCAATGCCGGTGATAGTAATGAAGAGTAGCAGTACATTATTAAATCATCTGCATAAAAACAATAAAAAACATTTGACAAGTGTACACACAGGTTACTTATATAAATAGAGAATAAAAGTGGACCAAGGAATGAGCCTTGAGGCATGCCATTTAAAATAGTGAGAATAGAAGAAGTGAAGCCAGCAAATTGTTTGACAAGTAATCAGTTATCCACTTGGTAGCTTGATGTGAGAGCCCCATTTTGTGCGGGATTTCAATTAAAAGCGTGTGGTTTACGGTGTCAAGAGCCTAGGTAAGATCATTAAAAACCTTTAAAGTGGCAGTAACAGTGCTGTTTTTTTTCTAAAACCAGATTGTACATTTTGTAAAACACAATTTGAATCGAAAAAATTATTTGATCTTCAACTAATTTTTCAAATTTTTTACAAGGATACATAGTTTAGAGATTAGTCTGTAATTGTTTACTTGTGACGATTTCCCACCCTTAAATACAGGCAAAACAAAAGCTGATTTCCAGAATCTAGGGATTTTGTTAGAGAAATCAGACTTAGATTAAAAATATGAGACAATGGCTCAGCTATAAACTCTGCAGCCAACTTTAGAAAAAAGGATCCTGTGAAAATGTAACAAGTCATGAACAAAAGCTTGCTCATTTAAGTGTTTTACATTTCTTTTGATCAAAATAAGTTGCTTAGGTTTTGGTAACTTGAGATTTCTAACTGTACCTACACCACAATGATCACTAAGATCATTTGCAAAAACTCCTATTCCTGTATATTTATGCAGAGCATTTGTATTAATTAAGTCAAGGAGTGATGATTTTAGAGGGCATTTGTTATTAGGTCAGGGTGGGGTGGTTAATTAACTGGGTGATGTTTAAAGAATCACAGATAGTTGTTAAGCTATCTGAAGATGCTGTCAACCAGTCTAAATTTAGATTTCTTAGCAAAACGAATTCATTATTATTTAGGTCAGCTAGATATTTATACAAATTAGGAATTGCATCACATATGGCAGAAGGTGGTCGATAACACCCTATAACTGTGATATTCTGAGCCTTGGTGAATTCAATTTTCAATGCTAGAAACTCAAATTGTTTTGGAATGGAAACAGAGGATAGAAGTGTGACATGTAAATCATTCTTTACATAGATGGCAACACCACCACCTTTACTAAGGCGATCACAACGAAAGACATTATAACCTTCTAAGGAAATATTTTTATTTACAATGGATTTGTTTTACCATGTTTCAGTCAAAACTAAGATATCCGTATTGGTAGTTTCAATCCAGATTTTAACCACGTCTATCTTAGGCAATAGACTGCGAGAGTTAATATGTAATTTACCAAGACCTGATCTGGTTTTGAATTGTTCCGGTGTGTCAGAATTGTTGAAAATTGGACCTGGGTTGGGTTGCACATTACCTGATAGTAAAAGTAGAATAAGTCATTGACCATTTATATTTGATACCAAGCCAATACCCCTGTTTTGAGATTAAAAATTAAGATTAAATCAATTTTATTTGCCAGGTATGTACAGGACATACTAGGAATTTGTTTTGGTGTAATCACACCGAGGCAGCCATTTGCGGCGCCAGGTAGGCAGTAACGCAAAGAGTCTTGCCTTAGGACCCACACTGGATGCTGTGGTGTATTTTGAACCCATGACTTTCCAATTGGAAGTCAGACAACGTACCAGTGGAGCTATCCAGCCGAGCAACGTGTATAAGAGAAGATTCATTTAACACAAAACTGTTTCTTAAAACAGACAAGCACATGAACTAAATTGTAAATGAACTAAATTATATGTTGGCATTTGACTAAAGTTGTGCCAGTGAGTAATAAAATCTGAAGGAGTCCAAATTGTCTGATCAAGGATCATGGACCGGGAGTAATTCTTGAAGGAGTGAGCTAAGTTGTTATACGTGTCCTCAGAACACTTTGGCACATTTTCAAAGGTCTAAACACCTAAGAACAATATCAGTAAGAGATAATTGTACTTATCTGACCAAATGGCATGTCCCCTCTTCACCTGTTCTTGGGGTTCAGAAAGTTTTGACAATGTAGCAAGCAGAGATGAGGTGGTAGCTGACATGCCGAGATGGTAGTTTGCAGGCAGAGACAGCGGTGACAAGCAGGAAGAGACGACAGTGGCTAGCAGGCAGAGCCGACGGGGGCTAGCAGTCAGAGCCAACAGCGGCTAGCAGGCAGAGCCGACGGCGGCTAGCAGGCAGAGCCGACGGCGACTAGCAGGCAGAGCCGACGGCGACTAGCAGCCAGGGCCGACGTCGGCTAGCAGGCTGAGATGACGACGACTAGCAGCCAGGGCCGACGGCGGCTAGCAGGCAGAGATGACGGGGGCTAGCAGGCAGAAATGATGCCGGCTAGCAGAGAGAGCCGACGGCGGCTATAAGGCAGAGCCGACGGCGGATAGCATGGAGAGATGACGGCGGCTAGCAGTCAGATTAGACGGCGGCTACCAAGCAGAGATTACGGCGGCTAGCAGGCAGAGATGATTAGCTTAATTTGTATTATATGTGAAACAATAGACAGAATTGCAGTTTTCAGATGTACAACGTGTTGATAAGCTATAAATTGTGTTTTAGGAAATAAACTTGACAGCTAATGAGGCAATTGGCATTTGAATTTGAATTGCTTCATTGAGACAGCACAACCATTGAAAACGGGGAACTGTATTTGTTGTGCTGCCCCTCTGATATCCTGCACTGATACGCAAATAGTTTGGGCCGCTCTTTAGCGTTTTGCAACACAGGACTCACAGAATTGCCTTGCAGTTGTTTAGGATTCACTTGAGGAAGTGAAGCTCTATCACGAGGATAGTGTTTTTAGGGCGATGCTCATGCTTAGTATTCTTTTTCACAAATGCAAGAAACCTCAACCCTTTAGGATTTGTCTAAACAGCATTTTTCCTCAAAAGAAACTGAATGTGTCTCTTTTCTTGCCACACTAATTTTAAGATTACATTCATGGAGCGCACAATTAATAGTTGTCACACAGGTGGAATCTATTACATGTACTAGAATAGTTTTTTTTTTTGATTTGTAAAAAAAAAGATTGAAAGCTATTTATGCTTCGCCTTTCACATTTGCAACATTAACAAAAATTTATCATTTCCTTAAAAAAAAGATTCTCACAACTTTATTTATGTTTTAATTGGATGACCACCACATCCTTTATCGTTACATACAGTGTAGTGCTATCCATATGAATGGCATTTATTTGGATGAGAATACTAATGTGAATTATCCAATTTGGATAAGGGATACTGAAATGGGAGCGTGTGGTACCTTTATAGGGAATAACATTGCTTTTTTTGCTGCTTATTTGGTAAAAGCTTTTCCTCTTTTGTCACCTTCCCTCTTGGTTGAGACTTGGCATCCCAGTTGTTAGTCACAGCATGCTTACGCTTGCGAACCAGAGACCTTGTTTTCTTAGCAGCCAGCTCTCCTACCCTGTATGGGGGTGCCCTTTTTGCCAGGCATCCCTTCCAATCTGCCAGTTGTTGATATTTTATCAGTACTCTTGATTAAGGACAATAAAAAGAAGGGGGCGAGTAAGCCGTACACTGTTGGAGTTAACAGCAGACAGCAAGTTGAAAGTTTTAAAAGATGATGCACTTTATTGTTTTGACACAGGACCGTTCGATCGGAGAAGAAGAGATGAAGAGCAAACGAATGAGACAGAGCCACAAAGTGCAAGTGAGAGCAGTTCGGTAGCCGAGCGTTCATGAAATACACCCTGCCTCCCAACAGTTACTGCCTCTGTAAAGGCAGGTACATAAAACAGAAAACAGAGACTGGCATCCTATTTATGGACCACATTATCAGTGCATTAATCAGGTCTGCTGTTTGGCACACAATATTGCAGTTTTCACAAGTCTGGGCCACCAAAGCCGGATGCTGCTTTATAGACTGCATCAGATTGATGTCTACTCAGTTCACACTCCAACAACATTCAGATTACCTACGGATAAACTTCAATGCTCTAACAATATTGCTGATTTGGTGTAGTCAAGCATGAACACACTTTTTACACTAGAATAATTCTGCTCTGTTTCAGTTTAGATTTTATTATTCTGTACTTAAACCAATTACTTGTGTCTTTTGTGATACCATTTATCTCAAAGCATTGAGCCTCCAAGTTTCTGGAACAGGGAGTCATCAGAGAACAATTGTGTAGTCGCCAACATAGGGACCTAAATAATAAAAACTTTATGAAGATGGGGCAATTTTTTTTGTTCAAGTTTGAAGTTTTGGTTAAGAAGATATATCCTCACACTTACAGTGTGTTTTTCTTGGGATGATGCATTTCTTAGACAACAAACACATAATATAAACTTGAAGTACAGTGGTGGAAATGTGACCTTTGCTATCGTATGAACAAAAAAAGTTTTAAAGTTTTATTTTTATGCTTTAAAACATATTAACCGAGAATGAAAAAGATGCATTTTATAAAAGTTTAAAGCTGATTTTTACTTAATTTGGCTGAAATATGGAATTACTTGACAAGACCAGAAGTCATGCACTGTGCTTGTCAAGCTTTTAATTCATGCTGCAGAAGACTAGTGACAAGCCCATTCATTTGATTCAACAGTTACATGATACCAGCTTTAATCATCACAGGTTGTATGACTGAGATCTGGAGACTGGTGATGCCATCCCATGATCATGATTTGCTTCTACTTTACTGCTTTATTGCCTTAGTTGTATGTTCTAGCTTCATCGCAATACCTAAAATCCTTTCCATGCAGTGAAGTAACCCTATACCCCAACCATGATGTTTTCACTCCCATGCTTAACATAGGGGATTGTGTTGTTATGGTGTTTTTTTTTTCTCTTCCTCCAAAAGGAGTCGATGGAGTTAATGTCAAATCATTCTGTTTTAGTTTTATATGACTACAGCACCTCTTTTGGGCTTTTGCACTCTATAGCATGGGCCAGGAAAGGTTCAATCTATTCCAGAACAGTGTTTTACCAAAGGTTTTTCTCTGTAAATTTAATTTAAACTTGCTCATTAAGAGAATCAAAAAACTTCTCTAGTGTAGTCATCTTTATCCTCATCCTATAAAACAATATGTAAATAATCACACCAACAGTTGCTACCTTCTCAAAAAGCTCATTACTGATCTTAATCGAGTGCATTCAAACAGTCTGTAGATTTATTTCACTGCGGACTAACTGTATCCCATGTGGTAGGTTCCCCTTTCTTGTTTTTTCTGTGTGTATTAAAAAGGAGAGGCAAAGGGTAGTTCAGTTTTTTCACCATTCTTCCCATGGAACCTATAAACTCAGGCTGAATAAAGTGTCAGCATGCCTGTGGGACTTGTTTTCCTTGATTTTCATTGGTGCATATACCTTCTGTGACTGGTTACCTGTGTAGTAACAAGGCAGCGGATGTGTAAATTCAAGGGCTTCCATCAGGAATAACCAATCTTTCCTGTCTGATGTGTCCTATTTTTGCTAAGCATACCACCCATACCCTTTTCACTGTCACTGCAGACAGTTCCACCAGATGTAGTATGTAAACCAAATTGGAAGGCGAGGAGCGGGGCTGGGTTTAAGAAAGCTGCTTCAGACATGAACCAGGGGAGCTTTTTATTTGGTGTGAGCCTATTAACTGTAAATCGGTGAATTATGCAATTACACTGTTGTTTTTTGCAGTGTTCAGTCTATATTCATGTATTCATGTTTTTGTTCTGAATTGTCCACTATTCTTGCTGTGTTACAAAGAGTTTGTAACACAGCGAGAGTATCTGTACATGGATTTTTGGGTAGAAATTGTCAATTGTGGAAAAACCTGCGGTCTGCAGTATTTTGCGCAGAGCTTTGAATCTCTGCAGGAGTAGTTTTAGTTAGATGAAATTGCTTTAAGCAATTAAAACAATACAAACCTTTTTTTTTTCATTGTGTTCACATTGCTAAACTTTTTTATGTTTTAAATGTTTTTTTTGTGTGGACCCACTTAAATCTGCCTTTGTAAATGTTGACCCCTCAAATCATTTAATTGTATTCATAAAGTTAAAAATAATAAGTTTTTATGAAAGTGCAAAAAAATCGCTGGTTTTTGTCCTCTGAAAATAATGTTGAATATCTCATATTTATTCTACAATGAAGAAAAAATCTGCTTGAGTAAAATCTGAGCGGACATCAAGTAAACTTGGGGGTCTCTGCAAATCTTAGGAGGTATTGGCTAATAGGGCCGTCAAAAATTAAGAAACGGCTTGTGTTCTTAAAATAGCTCTATTATGAAGCATTGTTGGGTCTGCGTTAGTCATATAGCCCCCTCCTCTGTCAGCTTTTCTTCCTTCTTTCAACTCTCTCCAAGACACTACAATATTATAGCTGTCTGCGAGGCTTGAGGCTGTATCTCTGCTAATTAGAATTTAATGGACCAAAAGTGATTGGTGCACTTCCAGAAATAAAGTGTGCTATTCATTTGTAAAACAAACAAATAGTACATGGTATAGAAGCATTGTTTTGAAGAGTCTTTTTCCATAACCACTGTGACACCGAGACTGGGGAAACATACTGCAGTCTAAGCAGCATATTTAAATGCATTAGTTGTTTTTTCTATTGTCACACTTATTAGAGAGCAAACACACAATCTAAGCAATTGAATATGATGTTTTTGTATAAACATTAATTTCTATATATTTTTTTCAGAATGTTCTTTTTTTGTTTTTTGTCTTCTGGTTTGGCTCCTGAGTGGGTGCTCATTCCAGGGAGTCTGAGTAATCATCATTATGGGATGATAGGTACAGTTCCCAGACTGCTCCCTATGGGTTTTGGCATTAGAGATATTTCTTTAGGCCTACCGAGTCAGTGGTCTGACTGTCCATTAACGTCCATTTTAGCTCTGATTCCTATTTCCTTCGGTCTGTTCTATATTTGCAGTGTGTCTAATTTTCTGCTTGTGACACTCACACTTTCTTCCTGCCTCTGTAACATTTCCTCGCTGCCTCCCGTTACTTGTTTCTCCTCCTAGCATAACCGATGGCTCTAATTTGTGTGCTTTAAAGGGCCAATTCATAAAGGTACTTAGGCTCGATAAGGAAGTTAAAATGAACGATGACAGTCTTATCACGCTGCCCTATGCCTCCCTTGCTGGCGTCCATCCCCGGGCAGGCAAGAGGTCTCCTTGCTTCAGAGCAACACCATCACAGAGAAAATATAAATGTGAATCTAAATGCGTTGACGGCATTGAAGGACGTCTCTTTCTAGAATCAATAATCACATTCAGAAATAGAGTAGGGAAGTGTTACAATAGGGAATTGAAACAGGCAATGTCCTTTAGACAGTGGTGCAAGTAAAATCTATACACAAAGAGAGAATATAGGAAGAAAAGGATTACACACTAAGGCAGCAGAATTTGCGAAAATTATTATGGCTTCCAATACCGGACCTGGTGGGAATGCAAATGTACACTTGTTTTTCTTTCAACAAGGGTTTTTGATTAAACTAAATACATTCATATAATGCTGATGTACATAATTATTTTACATCAGTGCTTTACTGCCTCTTTACCCATAAGCCCCCTATTGCACAAATAAAAATACAGGCAGCATGAATTACACTTTACATGTGTTTCTAAAATTCCCAAAACACTTTTTTCCATTATCAGCCTTCAGCAGCTGTTTTTTTCCTAAAAGCGATAAGATTTTGGGATTGAGCACCCTATACAAGTTTTAAAATTCTTTAATTTTTTCAATTTCTTTAAAGGCATTAATGCCATTTTTTTTAAACATTGTATGTCCATTTGTCTACAACATTTTATTTAGGATGATTGTCAGCTCAAACTCATGAGTATTTTGTTCAATTGCTGTTAAATAACTAGCAAACCAACATACATTCATATGCCAGTACGCTGATTACTAGGCAATCTGAGTTTAAGTGCTTTGCCTCAGGCCACCTCGATTTGATACAAGGATTAAAGATTAAAGCGAGCATAAACCTTTCCATTAGCAATGACTACTCCTCTAACTGAAAAGTCTGCTTCCCCCAATACAGTAAAGACAGTCTCTGTATCAAAGTATATTCATTTTGATGGACTTACTGTATAATTAATTTTTTTTAAAGAGCTTTTATTTACAGTTACTAGTAAGGAAACAGAAAACATTCAGGATAAAGACAAAGAGCAAAGGTCTCAGGGTATCCAGGAGAATCAAATCCTAGAAGGCTGTTGGGGATATGGGGTGACTGCTCTACAACTGCACCTTGTTCTGTGTCTATTTTGTTTCTTTGGATACGTGCAAAACCTGCTGACAGGCTCTCATCTATTAAAGCCCAGGAACCTCCATGAGCTGACTAGATTAGATGGATCAGGCTATGCTTTCATTAAACTTAATTCTAATACTGAATTTTGCAAGGCTTTTTCTCATGTAGTTGTATGTACTCATTAGGTTCAAAACCCTATTAATTTCCTCAAACAATAAAATGTATTACGATCTAAGCTCACAACTGTGTGGAGCCATATGGGTTGAGGTGGGACGTTGTGTTTTGATGCCCCTGCTTGGCTTAGCACAGCCCAGTGCTCAGTAATCGCTCTGCTATGGGATGTCTGGCATCAGCTGCTGTGGCCTTCCTACCCCCAACCAAAGTCTAAATAACAGCCAAGAGGGCTCTTGACAAATTGGGGTGAGTGTGCCACTCCTCAGTTCATTGCACAGCACTGAACAGAAGCAAAACAACAATAACAATATATAAGTGCCCAAAAAAGAGCAAAAGAATGTAGTTAGCTTCTTTGCTTCGCTTACTTTCTTCTCTCTTTCTGGTTCTTGACTCCCCTTTACCCTCAACTCCAGTTTTCTGCGCACACCCTCACACTTAGTCATCTCAAGAAGTGTTTCCACGTCTCTCTCTCTATTTCTTTTTTTTTTTTCTCTCTTCATGTGCCGTGTTCAGAAATCAATCAGGGGTTAAGCTCATACCTTTTAACAAGCTCCTGTTTGAGGTACGACTCAGCCATGTGCTTAGGGTAGCATCAGCTGAAAGGTACGAAGGGCAGAGAAACACACAGTAGAGCCGAGAGGCGTGTGATGAAAAAAAGAGAGTACCGTAGAGAAATGAGAGGGCAAGCTTTATGATGGAAACGGAAACGGAGAAGGTTCATTCAGGCAGAACATATAAAAAAAAGATGGAGACAAATGGAGAAAAATGAAAAAGGGGGTGTTTGTCGACCTGCTGGGCATCCCGCTCCCCCACTACAGCTTGCAGGTGTGGTGTTTGTATATTTCACTCACTGTGCACCTGGGCACACATAGTGAAGGATCAAAAGTGGGCACTGTTTCATAGAAGAAGACAAATGCATTTGCAAGTTTACCGCCATGCAGATTCCAAACAAGAACAATTCCTTGTCCCATGAAACACAAGTTTTCCTAATCCTGGCATTTATATCCTTATAATTTGTTTTATTGTTTTTTTATGCTCCTCACACCAGCTGTCCCACTGAATCTGGAAATTAATTAGTTCCTGTGTGACTTTGATATAAGGGTTTCTGGACCCCAAATGTTTTGAGCCCTGAGAGCCTTGAATTCACAGCTGGGTAGAAATCCTCCTTGTAAACAGACATAAGTCTTATTCCTTTACATATATGAGATAGAAAGGATTGAAAGTGAAACTTGGGCAACACTTGAGATGGCAAAGAATTGTTTCACGGCTCTCTTTTGCTTACCTCTATTTTAATCATTGCTGCTATACTTCTTTCTACTATGATTAATCTTCATTTATTAGTAACTACACACATACCTTGTAAAAATGTTAAAACCACATAAACCTCATATCATTTTGTCACATTACATACTTTAAATGATTGTCCATTTTACTTAAAAAAAAAAAAAAGTTGGTAAAGTTTAGAATTGATTTAAAAGGTATCCACCCTGTGTCAATACTTTGCTGCTTTAGTATTTTAAGATATGTCTCTATGTTGGTAAACCTTGAGGGGAATATTGCTGGCCAATAAAATAAACTGCAAAATAAACTTCATCATATGGGATGTTGAACCTCTTTGAAGAGTTTTTAAGTCTTGATCTAAATGTACTTTGATCATAATTTTTTTATGGCAGCTCTGGCTGGCAGTCTACCAGGACTGCCCTGTATTTATCTCCATCAATCGTCCCATGAACTCTGACCAGCTTGTGCCCTTGCTGGAGGAAAGCATCTCACACTACGACGCTGCCAACACAACCTTTCAGCATATAGATGATGTGATTGGGAGAGTGCACTATTAATGTGCTTCTACAAAGGAGTTGTTATTTTACCACCTCTGACCCCATATTGGCTATGTTAGCATGTTTAGCAATTAGCTGACCTCTTACTATTCGATTGGTTAAAAAAAGAATATTTCTATACCTTGTGCTTTGAACACCCTTTTCCCTAGACGTTTTACTCTTCAATGGAGTTCTTTATCCCATCGTATGCCTTTTGGCTGAATAATTCTGGTATGGATAGACTCGTACTGAATACAGCTTGTAGTATCATTGAAGTGTTTAATTATTGGCAGTGTCGGGCCGCTCACTGTCACACAATCATCAAATCACTGTCACGCTATCCAAAGCTTGTTGTGCTACTGTAATAGCTGGCTGGATGATAGTGGTACTGTCACCCTGAAAAAGCGACCTGTCCTATCACCGACGAAATGCATCATGGGATGAAAGTGATTGCTCTGAATTGTAAGTGATTAGAGTTTGTCTAGACGGCTCTGGGAGTGATTGGATTGATTTGATGCCAAGGAGTAAATCGGACACTGGCACTGAACCACTTTGCGTCTGTGTCATCAGGATTTCATGCTACTCAAGTGCCTTTTTTTCCTGATATTCAAGTCTTTACTGAATGCATTTGATATTATTATTGTAACTGTTATCATTATTACTATTTTTGTTGTTAATATAAGCACATAAGAGATTCAAATAATAAAGCTATTCCCACACCGTTACACACATACACACAAACCAGGTAACAATATAATCAAAAACCTTAAAACAATTCTTTTTTCACCCAATTTCTTTTTTTTTTTGACAGTTCAAGTTTTTGTAGTTATATATTTTTTTCCTCTGACTGTAAATCTTGGTAAGCTAGTCTTTACGCTAGAAAAAATAGAAATAGGCATATGGATTTCTCATCAAACATTCTTGGAGACTGCCTATTTTATTAATTTCTGTTGTTGCAAGTTTGGAATCATGATTTAATTTAGGAAAGTGAAAACAAATATTTTCATGTATTTAGGTGTATACGTGTCGCTTTTATCTTCATATTGATTGTTATATCAAACCTGTTTCATTAACATTGGTGTAAATTAAAGACATTGACAACTGTGCATGCTTGCAATGGTAAACATATTAAAGCTGTAGTTTTAGCATTGGGTTCATAAAGAAGTTTGTGACATTGGCCTTAATAACATTTCCACAGACTTACTAATATTGTACACAGCTAATAAGTCCTACGTTCAATGTAGACTGCACTAAGTGCCCTTGGCATGTCCGAATTAATGACTGAAGTATCTACAAGATTTTGTCCATTACTGTCTAGAAATAAGAGGAGGAATGCAGCCAAGTGGCTCACTTCCAGCTGGTGGATAAAGTCTGGCATTTTAAATTGCACCAAGTTGAATCACAATCCAACTGTTGCAGTTAATGTTAGTATGGTCTGAACCGCTTCTGATATCATGTCCCCAAAGAAATCAGAAAGCATTTGATATTTCTCCTTAACCTTGATACACACACCAATATTATTATTGTATTTCACAAGATGCTCATTTAAGCATGATACTCTTTATTTGGTAGCAGTCACTTGTGTTTAAGCATACAACCATACAATTGTTGTTCAGGTTTGTTAGAGGGAATCCTTGTATAATGGATACATTTGAGTTAACTGGACTACAGAAAGGAGAGAAAAAAAACACAAGATATCTTCCTTCACTCTGCTCATTTGTCATGCATAAAACAAAAGCGGAGAGGGGTTTCAGGGACGAGGTTTTAGACACGTCTGCTCTATTGATTGGTTAACGAGACTGCATTCAGACCACTTCCATTTTGAGGGGTGAGCTCCGCACAGGCACAATGGAGCACATTTCCCCGATTCACAATGCGGGCATGCAGCGGCGGTCGGCTTTAGCGGCGAGGAAACAGGCCTGCCACCGGGCTTTCTGCCAGGGGCTGTGCCGCGAGACAGTGGATAGGGACACAGGAAGAAGGGGTGATGGAAACAAAGGCAGTGAGAGAGGAAGATGGAATTATGTTTCTCCATCTTACGGAGCAGCAAAGAAATGAATAAGAAACGAAGAAAGAATTTAGCGGATTAAGATGAGAATAAAATGCAAGCAAAATTTCACAAATGGAAAAAAAAAGATTATACTTCACAGTTAATATTGAGAAAATAGTTAGGTTGAAAATATGCATTGCAGGTGAACAATTTGTATCTTTGGAAGAGACTGTGTGATTTAAATTATTTTAAAAGACTTGGTATTATTGTGCCAGACTATTCTTTCCTGTTTTGTGGATTAAGACTTAACAATAATTTCAGAGTAAACTGTTGTGACTCTTTGATTTTTTATTGTATAATTTTTAAGAGCAAAACGTCACCGCTTGGTTACATTAAGACATGTTTTTTCGGCAATTCTAAGATGTTTGTGGTCATATTTACTACAACTAAAGAAAAACCATAGCGAAATAAAAAGAAAAACAAAACAAATATATTTTTAAATTTCACCTTACATTCAATAAAGTAGACTGACCAGTTGACTGGATATACTACATATTTTTAGAATATATCTGTCAAAAATAATTAGGCAGATAAGAATAATAATAAAAAAACATTAGGCAAGCTGCAGAGCTTCCTGTGTCCCCTCATCAACCCAACCTCATCCCACCCCTCACTACCTACTGTCCTCCCTCATCTTTAAAAATACAGTTCGTCTTGTCCGCTTCCCTTCATTGATTGTGACACACTCCTGTTTTTCGCTCTCACTGCTTAGCTGCACTGTGTCCTCTTTGGGCTCAACTAAACCTTCTGCCTTTCCGCCTGCCTGCCCGTCTTTCGGCCTGTCCGGGTTTTACCTTGTCTTACCTGTCTTTGTCTGTATGGATCATTGTCTTTTCCTCCTTCTCTGTTGCCTTTATCAGCCTGTCTCTTCCCATTTTCTAATTTCTGCATGTCTGTTTTTATTGTCTGTCAGTAGCTGTCTTTTCTCGTTTCTTCGACTGTCCTGATTGTTCTCTTTTCTGGACTCATCTTGGTCCCAACAGTATTAGCCCGTGGTTTGAAGTACAGAGTGACAGTGTTACTTACCAGCACCACCCGTTTGGTAAAAAAAAAAAAAAAAAAATGTCAAGCAGCTCCAGCCTTAAAAAAGGGCTGGATTTAAATGTAATAATTCAAAAACATCTTATTTTAGTGTGCAGATGTTTGACAAATTTGCTAAAAAATCCTGCTCCTGAACTTTTTTGATCTTTGTTTAGGATCAAATGACTGGAATTGCCGTACCTGGTTTTACTTGTGTTTGTGTTCTTTTTCCCCTTTTATTATGTGAACATAACTTGGTTACCTTACATACCCAAGTAAAACTTGGTAATAATTACCTACCAAAACATATTTTCATATGGGAAATTTCTTAGGTAACTGAATACACTTTTTTTCATTTTTGACCAGATAAAAACACATCTTAAATGTTGTGAAACACAAACTTTTTTTTTATAATAATGAAAAGTTCCCTAGTATCGAGACCAGAGGTAGACAGAAAATTTAGTCCAAGCATCATGCCAGTTTCAAAAACTGTTAACAGTTAATAAAACACCTTTTCATAAGGTTTTTTCAAAAAAAATTCTTGTGCCCATTTGAAAGTATCACATTAGAAAAGGTTGTTTTAACAATGAGCAGAGGTTTCCAGACCTAAATCCAATTGAGAAAAAATGTAAATGCGTATGAACACTTTTATGAAACACTGTGAGACTTACTAATGTGAAAATCTTAAAGAAAATTCAACTTTGTATATTTGGCTGAAAAAATAAAAAAATTGAGAAATTTGGGTCGAAGGAAAAAAAAAAGCCAGAAAAAAAAAGCCGGCAACATTTCAAAGCTTGAATTGTTCTCTCTTCCTTCCAAACTGTATGTACTTCACTCCTACAAAAGGGGGCTATGGACACAATGCCACACTCTGTTGTTGACCTCTTTTATTTTTATTTTTATTCCAGCCATTTTTGTACCCATATGTAATGAGCGTGCACCAAGCTCTTGACACCCCCCCCCCCCCCCCATCCTCAGATATCATTTTACTGGGCTGTAAAACATTAAGTTGTTAAATTTCTTTATGCGTCCAGCTCACCTTGTACCCCAAGGGGCTGCAGTTCTCAGGTTGTTTAACCTCTGTGGTGGCACTCACTACTCTGTAGGACTGTATTTTTAGAAGTTTTTTGCCAACGTTTTCTTTTTTTTCCCCAACCTGTGGCAACAGGATGTATCAAAAAAAAAAAGAAAAAGAAAAAAGAAGGAATTGCTATTTCAGGGGAGGTCCTTAGCTGAAGTGTACTGTACTGGACTTTGTGTGTACCTGCTTGTGGTGAGGAAGAGGTGAAAGTCTCACAATGAAACTGCTGGTTTCCTTATTTATGACCCTTACCTCCACTCTGGATGCTGGTTTGTCTGACGAACCAAAACAGAGGGATGAATGGGGGAAAAAAAGCCAAGGTAAAAGAAAAATTCAAAGTTTAGTGCTTTTTCTTTCCTTGTTAGCATTTACATCTTACTAATTGAAAAGACAAAAGAAAAAAATAATAAAAATATTTTTGCTATGATTGACATCTTCACTTTCCCTCTCACCTGATTGGTTCTTTCTGCCATGGAGCGGTGTAGTTCTGCAAACTGCATTAGGAGAACAGCGAGTGACAGAAGAATTTGTTTTATTTATTTTTTACAGTTTATCTGTCTCATCTTATGTTGTCACAGTTTTAAGAAATATGTCAAAATCATATGTTACCAATTGCAGCTTTTAATAAAACATTTACTTTGGTCTGAAAAAGGACACAGAACAACATTCAACTTCACTTTCTCCTCTCTCCAGTGTATCAAGAGCAAACATGGAGTCACGAAAGTTTGCAGCCAGGTTCCTGTATATGTTTGTGTGGGGTTCATCAGGAAAAAACTTTATTGCAACCCACACCAGGTGATTCTTGTCAAAACTACAGAAAGGCCTCAAGATTAACATTCAAAATGAATCAGCTTAATTTTCCAGTTGTATTCTTGGATGACGTTCTTTGTTAACGGCAAACTTCTTTGGTAATAAGTTGTAGCTAATGCTCCTTTTGGCTCTGTCAGTCAGCCGGACAACCATCAGGTCCTCATTCTTCTACATGAAGTTTGGGCCTTAGCATAACATTGTTTTAATTACATGTTCTGTTTTTATTGGTTTTATGTCATATATACAAAACAAAGTTTGATAAGTTAAATGGGTTTATTGCATCAATTTCACTTTTTGCACTTACACATACCTTGGAAGCAATTATCTTGCCTGCAGGAAACAGCAGCCAAGAAAATATAACCTAATAGTCTGACCTGGTCTTTTGAGTTGTTTTCAGCTTTAAATAGCTGTCCCATGATGTCACATGTGGACAGCATTTTGTGACTTATCTGGTAAGCCAGATATCCATGTAAGCAGTAATTACGTACAGATAACTTTGACATGGACACAAAGGTTTTTTTCTGTCATGCTAAGTTGTAAATGTGACATGTTTTTACCGGTAACTGCTCCTTCTCAGTCTACCAAATGTTAAATCCCCCAATGCTCTTGCTTTGTTTGGTCCCACGGCAATTTGACTCCATAATTAGTCTTATTAGTCGTATTATACGTTCCTATGATTGCATGAGGGTCCTTGCAATGAACATCTTTGATCAGGTTATGTGCCATATCCATGTTCTTTCAGTCCCACTCGGCTTCTGATGTAAGACATGTTTAATGCAATGCATGCACATGTCACAGCAACTGTTTTGATTTGTATTCAGCTATGGGGTTTGACAGCTTGTTGTGAGGTTCTTGCTCCGACTTCCGGCGTTTCTATAGTAGGAAAATATACAAGAGTGCAGGCGAGAGAGCCTGGGCCAAGCTTTCGATTCAGTACACACCCCTGTGGACAAAAGCTTAGGGGAGTGCATGTGCTGATGAAAAAGTAATGTACTGTGTCTGGGAGGTGCTGCTTGCTTTTTTCCTCTCACTTCTACGGTCACAAAGCCTTGTCATCCACACCAACCTGGGACCTCTTCAGCTAAAAACAGCTCTTTCTCTGCCATTTGTATTGGCTAGTTTCTAACACCAAGCAAATCAAAAACAATCATGAATCTTTTCAACATAGAATGGGTGGTTAAATAATGTGAATTTAATCTATTAAACTAATGTCTAGTATTTATAGAAAAGCCATGTAATTTCTTTTTCACTTAGTTTTGCTTTGAACACTGGAGTTGTTCACAGATCTCAGCAGAGATTGTCATATTGTTTTTGTATGATTATTAGAGCAACATGTGATTAAATGGATAGTCGTAATACTATAAGCCCTTTTAAGCACATATCAACATGAATGTTTCAATGCAATTTTCAGACAGATCTTTGTACAATTAGGGAGATATTGATGTTGGAAAGTCAAAATCAGTCAACCCTGGTTAGATTGAAGCTAATAGTATAACTCAGTTCTGCTAGAGTTATATTTTGTTAGATTTAAGCTTAGAGCAACATGATAAAACTTACTCCAACTGATTCAACCTGGCCCTGTAGAGCCAAATAAACCCCTAGGCAGAGTATTGATGATAAAATAACAAATCAGAATCAGGATCAGAATCAGGCTTTATTGGCCAAGTATGCTCAGACATACAAGGAATTTGTTTTTGGTTACATAGATGCTTGCAGTGCACGAAAAATACAGTAAAGGCACGGAAAATACAGTAAAGAAACAAAATATAATAACAAAATATATATAAAAATATATAAATGAATTGTTCAATTGTTCATGAGAATAATGGAAGTCGAAAAAAGCTTCTTTGTAGCCTGGTCGTACGGGTCTTCGTGTGGCTGAAGCGTCGGCCTGATGGAAGGCACCGAAACAGGTGACGGTCAGGGTGAAACGGGTCGGTGATGATTTTCTCTGCACGCTTCCTGGTTCTGGAGGCATGCAGGTCCAGCAGTGCGGGCAGCTTTACACCGATGGTCCTCTCTGCAGACTTGATAATGCGCTGCAGTCTCTTGGTGTCGTGTTTTGTGAGAGCACTGCCCCACGCTGTGATGGATGTGGTGATGATGGACTCTATGATGGTTGTGTAGAACTGCACCATCAGCTCTTGGGCTAGGTTGAACTCCCTCAGCTGGTACAGAAAGTACATCCTCTGTTGAGCCCTCTTGATGATGGAGTTGATGTTGCTGTCCCACTTCAGGTCCTTGGAGATCATTGGGCCCAGGAACTTGTAGGACTCCACAGCCATCACAGTCCTGTGTAGGATGATGAGTGCTGGCAGGGTGCGGGGGCTCCTCCTGAAGTCCACGGTCATCTCCACTGTTTTTGCTGTGTTCAGCTCCAGGTTGTTCTGACTGCTCCAGAGGACAACCTGTTCAACCACCCGTCTGTAAGCAGACTCATCACTGTCCTTGATGACACCAATGACTGTTGTGTCATCTGCAAACTTCAGGATTTTAACAGAGGAGTCCATGGAGGTACAGTCATTTGTGTACAGCGAGAAGAGCAGTGGGGAGAGTACACAACCCTGTGGGGCGCCCGTGCTGATGGTTCGGGTTACTGAAGTACACTTTCCCAGCCTCACCTGCTGTTTTCTGCCAG
The DNA here is from genome assembly GCA_032876305.1 of Orestias chungarensis. Classification (NCBI taxonomy): domain Eukaryota; kingdom Metazoa; phylum Chordata; class Actinopteri; order Cyprinodontiformes; family Cyprinodontidae; genus Orestias; species Orestias chungarensis. The sequence continues at coordinate 661,054 of JAVLVB010000879.1, read as the reverse complement.
TAAGAAAGTCAGTTATCCACTGGCAGGTGGAGGCTGGTACCCTGAGTTCAGTCAGTTTGCTGTGTAATTGTCCTGGAATAATTGTGTTGAAGACTGAGCTGAAATCCAGGAACAGAATTCTTGCATAAGTGACTGGGTGTTCAAGGTGTTGGAGGATGAAGTGGAGACCCATGTTCACTGCATCGTCCACCGAACGGTTGGCCCGATAGGCAAATTGCAGGGAGTCTAGCAGGGGGTCCGTGATTTCCTTAATGTGGTTGAGAACCAGTCTTTCAAAGGACTTCATGACCACAGAGGTCAGGGCAACAGGTCTGTAGTCATTTAGTCCTGTGATAGTTGTCTTTTTAGGAATGGGTATTATTGTGGAGCTTTTAAAACAGGACGGAACAACACACAGCTCCAGTGATCTGTTGAAGATCTTAGTAAAGACGCGTGCAAGCTGGTCTGCACAGGTCCTCAGGCAGGAGGGAGAGATTCCATCAGGACCAGGGGCCTTCTTGACTTTCTGTTTTAAAAAAAGTCTCTGCACGTCTTCCTCGCAGATCTTCAGGGCAGGCTTGATGGGTGGCTGATAGTCAGATGGGTGTGAAGTGGTGTTGGTTGGGAGCTCGTTGCTGGGCTGTTCAAACCTGCAGTAGAATCTGTTAAGGTCATCGGCCAGTTGACGATCTCCCGATGACCTTAACAGATTCTACTGCAGGTTTGAACAGCCCAGCAAATGTAAAGAGCAAATGCTTTATGAAATTCTGCCAATAGCTTGTCAGATTTGAATAAGTTGGTTGCAGTTGGTTGCATTGATATTTTTTTTTTTTTGTAATAGATCAATTATTTATTTGTTTCTTTTTTTTAAACTCATCTTTACTTTTTATAGTTGTATAGTAAGTACAACATAGCAACTTGGAAATAGTTTGACTTATAAAGTTTAACTATTATAGACATTCAAAGTAAAATAATTGAAAAATATTTCTACCTGTTGTGAAGGTTTAGAGCAGTTGGTTGTTTAGATATTTAATAGCTAACAAATTGTACTTCAACCAACTCTGAGCCTGACTTCTGTATGAGATTCCTCTCCTGATAACCTATAACTAAGATCTGAATGCGGTCTTACTAATTGTATGAATACAAATACATTTCTTAAGTTGGTAAAAATGTAATGCTGAACTATTTGAAACATGTTCCAACATTAACAGCAATAACTTACTCAGCTGTTATATCAATTTGTGTTTTTTTTTGTATAGTAAAAACAAAAATTTTAATTTAACCTGTGTTGTCGTAAATATTCCAGCTAAATAACTTAAATACATACATGTAAACCCACACACTCACACACAAATGAAAAACATTAAATTACCTCCAGTTCAATGTGTGATATGCTTTGTTTTTACTTGCTCCATCATTTATTTAAATTAATTTGTCAGATTAATCATTATTTCCTAAATAAATGTCAAAAGTAATGAATTAGAATTAAGTCCAGGAGGAAGGAGTGCTTGTTTATACTTGAATTGATTGCAACTCCGGTAAAGATTTTTGCAATTATTTTAAATTTTTTATTGTACCATGTTTTAGAAACTAGAAGAAAAAAAACGTGGTAGATCATTTAGCATTGTTGCTCATTATTCCAGGTTCACATTTCCACCCCTGTGCAGAAGGATCCGAGGTCATTCTATTGCTCTTTTCTTAAACATTTTAAAGAATGGTCTAGAGAAATGAGCCGGTGTCATTTAACATTTATACCCCAAGGAAACAAAGAGAGTCATGAATTACTAACTAAAAGTGCCATAGATCCTGTAATCAATTTAGAGTAATAAATGATTACTACAAAAAAAAACTTTAATGGTGGGATTTTTATTTAATCTTTTTTTTACTGCAAGAAAATTTCTTAATATAAAAATCTGTTGTCGTAAATGATTCAGCTTTAAATGATGCTATTATAGTACAATATGACTGTAAAAGTTGTTTTACAATTTTTACTGCTAATTGTGGAGTTGTGTTAAAAAAATCTGTAATGTTTGTTGTTATTAGTTATATTCTGTAAAAGCAAATATTAATAAAGCAAATATTTGCAAAACAGAAGAAAGAAAAGGGATTGATATCTCACAGGGGATTGTTGGGTCAGGTGAAAGAAAACAGGGGGAGTGGGTGGTAGCAAGGGACTTGTCTTACAGTGAGTTAAATCTATCTCCCTCATTTCTTTCTCAGCTACCGTCCCAATGCCCTTGGCCAGAGACCGCTGACTAAGCAGGGTTCGTCTTTGTCCATTTCAGAACTGTACCAAGACTGCAACCTTATTACAAAAGTTTGCCAAAGGACCCAGTGTTCACAAGAAACTTTGTTTTGTTTTATTGCTTTTGTTTTCACAAACACTGTCATGAGAGAGAGAGAGAGAAGAGAGAGAGAGAAGAGAGAGAGAGAAGAGAGAGAGAGAAGAGAGAGAGAGAGAGAGAAGAGAGAGAGAGAGAGAGAGAGAGAGAGACGCAAAAATTTATGAAGCACAATTTTCATGTATTGATGATATATTGATAAAGAAACACGGGGTGGAATGGCTTATGTGTCTTTTTCTATATGCTCACCCTAATATCTTTACCAGTTAATCTTCATTGTTGTGTAAAGACAATCCATTCCTAACATTCATTCGGCAACCCGTTTCAGTCCACCTCCCCAAGTTGCTTGCTAATTTCCTTGAGCCCACAGCAGCGCTGATCTATCCAGGATTCAGATCATGCACTATGTATATTCAGCATAGCGCTTTCTCCGAGGGGAGCCAAACCCCATTTGCTTGGCCGGGTCTGGTTTTGGCAGTCAGTGCTCTGTCTCGTACACAACGCAACATTTGAATGAAATTGCTCACGTGCTTGTGCGGGCAAAGTCGGCCAAAAGAGACATAATTGCTATTGACAGAATGAACAAACATGTTAAATCCCCACATTAATTAGAAAGTCAAATGTAAAAACTGTCAGGACTGGCAGACAGCTGTCATCCATCATCCCTCTCATTGGAGGTTCATAGTAATTCATTTTGGTTAATTTGCTTCGTTTTGCAGTGGACTCAAACTCTAATTATGGCTGTCCATAACATAGTGACCCTTCTTAGAAACATTTCTAGTATGGAGATGATGTACTAGTTTGATCCACTTCTTTCGTGACAGACCAGACTGGACCATCATTACAGTTCAGGGTAAAAAAGTTTATTAAGTTTTTTAACTGTGGAATTGTTTTTTTTGTTATAGTGGGACATAAAAAATTTGAAGTTTGTATGTGGTAATAAAATAAAATATAAAGTAATTATGCCCTTTATTTATGAGAGTTTTTTTTTAAAACGTCTTTATCTTGAAACACTTTTATGCTAGGGGAATGTTAAAACACACACATATATATATATATATATATACATATATATGTATGTGTGTATATATATATATATATATATATATATATATATTGTTCCTAATCTTCTATTTCTGTCTTGCTTTACATGTTCCTGAATGGTGACTTGAATTGGTTTGGACACTACAATGTCTTTTTCAGGTAGTTTTTCTTTTAAGGTTTAATTTAACCATTGCAACGAATTAGCATTAGCAATTTAACTATTTTGCATAAACTACACATATGTATGGTATATTTCTGACCGTTTTATTTTTTTACAGAGGATATAGATAATATTTTTTTCATTGTTTTTCATATGAGTAAAATGTAAAATAAAAATCAACACTTTTTTACTCTTTTAATACCGTGTGTTGTAATAGCACAACCTGTTGCTTGTTGAGCGCTGATGTTGTTATTCACACCGGTTACTTGAATCAAGACAACAGTTTCAATTCAGAAAACAAATCGACACCTCACTGTAATCACAGCAAGATGGACTGTAAGCCCACCCATAAATAATTCTAAAAATGCGCTGTCTTTGGCGCTGGAAGAATTGCTTTGTGCTCTATGCAGCGTCTGCTTCCATTCACAGCGCAGGGTTCGTCTGCAAAGTGCAACACTGGAAAATAAGTGAGACACAAAATTGAGCTTCACCAAGGACATGTGTAGTGTAATCAAAATCATTTTATATGAACTCACGTTTTTCAGATTATATTTTTGGAATTTGGAAGACTTTGGTAATATAAGCAAAAGTGTATTTTTGGTGAATTTTTATTCAATAAATACATAATAAAATAACCAGTACTTTATTGCAGTTATTAATTTCCACACTGCAAGTCTCATTTAGCCAAAACTATGCCCTTTAAGTTGGATACTGTTCAGGTGCCATAATCCAGCTGAGATGAAACAATGAAGAAAACCAAGAGAATTTTTAAAACATTGATATGATTCTTTAAAAGCTCACTCTTGGAGGCTCTACTTAGGATTGGGCATTCTAGTATATTTTTGTAGTTAACTATTTTATTTTAAATCACAATAGTAGTGTTTGTGCTTCTACAATATTCAGTAGATTAATAAAATGGTTATAACTGTTTAAGATTTTCCCAAACTAAAAATGGCTTATGTGTACTGTGAGTTTTGTGGTACTACAGTATGCAAAAGAAAATGTATTGGTCTTTTTAAACATTTTCTTGTAATTTAAAATCCTCTAATTACATGTTAGAATATCTATACAAAATAAAAGTTGTATCGTGAACAAGATAGTGTATGTGCACTGTTATTTTGGAGAGACAACAAAATGGAATGGCTTAGTTAATATTTCAACAACTTCGGGCTTTTTAAAAATCCTCAAAATTATTTTAAAGCATCATCTTCCAATTCCAAAACATAAACTGACAAACGTAAGCTTAAATAAAAGGATTTTGATTACACTACACATGTCCTTGGTGAACCTGTATTTTATCTTTCACTTTTTTTCCGCTGTTACAATTTCCAGACGGACCCTGCGCATCTGTGAATGGAGGCAGGCGTTGCATAGAACACAATTCTTCCAGCTCCAGACAGCCCGTTTTTAGATTGTAGCTTAAAGTCCACCTAGCTGCGATTGCAGTGAGGTGTCTGATTTGTAGAAACAATTTTCCGTTAATGACTTACAGAAATGCTGATCTGTGAGAACCTGCCTAACTTTACCCATAAGATGCACTTAAAGTCATTTCTGGCGCACCTAAACCAGATCTATTAAATATTAAAATTAAATTCAGTTTTTTTCAGTTAGGTTAAAAATCTGATAAAGTGTCACTTTTTAATGTTCTAATTTTTGATCGACAATTGAAGATAGAAAAAAACGAATGATACACTGATTTAATGCCAATGCAAAATTTATATTACCAGTAATAACTTCAATAATTTATATAAATGGTATATTTTACTCAATAACATTTTAAGATATTGTAAACATGGTAAAACAGTAGGAATTTTCTTAAAGGTTATCAAACAAATAGAATAGTATGTTTGAGCGTTTTTTCTTTATTGTGAACTAATAAATAACTTTAAAAATGATTTACACACACACATAAATGTACATACTGCTGTGTATGTCCTTTTTCTCTTAACAATATGTTAAACTAAACATAAAAAGCTAATTCTTTTTATACATAAACAATGTCACTGTATCAATCTTGTCTGTTTCAGTGAATGACTGCTCAGAGTTGACACAAAAAAGTTCCCACCAAGTTTGAAAGGGAAGTTCTTTATATTCAAAACTCTAATAGAGCAGGTGCTCCTTTTTAGGGATTCTATCACCACAGCTGGAGTATAGGATACACACATTTGAAAACGGGCCATGGTTGACCTCTGTGTGAAAGAGAGTGTGGCAGTATTTCAGTGTACGTGGTTGGTTCTCACACAAAGATTTGGTGCCTTGCAGTGTTCTGCATTGTCATTGGTCTGAAACATGTCAGACTTGAGACAGGAGTTTCTGCATCCATTTAAATGGCTGATTTTTTTTTAAACTTATGCTTGGCAAAAAGGCTCTTAAGAAACACATATTTTTTATACCATTTGCAGCCACTTTGAACACGTAAAGAATTGCATTTCCGATTTTTATCTTTTACACATTTTATGTTGATAACCCTCTTTTATATTACTGTCACTTTAACAATTTCATTTAATAGATAACACCTTTTACTCATCCCTGTCACAACAACGATAAATGTGATGTGTAAACAAGAACACATTGAAATCAGTAGAATTGTACGGTGATAATATCTGTCTAAATCTGGTATGTTGTTAAATAATATAGGCTCAAAGGAAATGCATTGTCTTGAAATATGTCCTGAAGATCACCTTTGCAAAACATCTTAAATATTAATTTTGATACTGAGGTGATCTAGTATGCTTCTGTCTTTTATTGATTTCCGGGATCCTTTACATTTCAGGTATTGTACTTTGCTTCAGAACAAGTAAATAAATAGGAAAAAAATTTAAAAATAAAAAGAGGTTGGGTTTTTCAGGACATTTCTGGTGGTAGCCACACTGCTTCTCTAAACAAGAGAAAGAATAAACCTCAATAGAAGAACCTATTACGTTCACAAGTGACATGTCCTGTGTACTCCCTTTTTTCTGTTTTCATTGCTTTTGCACCCCTAATTTTGTAGTTTTTCTCCTCCACCTATTAAGAGACCCCCTTCCTCCCGTGCAGTCTGTGCTCATGGACTCCTTTGCACCCACGCAGCATCATGCCGGGCACGCCCGCTACGCTCTCTCTGTGTCAGAGAGGTTAAGATCACATGTTTGTCAGAGCTAGACTCCAGTGATGAACTCCAAAGAGAAACATGTGCACAGCTATGGCCTTGACCTTAGACATCATGCCTGTTATCCCGACAGAGAGCAGAACTGTCAGTCATTTGATTATACCCATGGCATTTTGTTTGATGATAAAATTCACAGCTTGATTTTAAACTCTACTGATGGTAGGCTGGAAAAAAGGAAGTGGAATATATAATACATTTTCCAATTTTTTGCTTTAGACATTTTTTGATCTGTCTGTGTGCTTTAAACCCCCCTACAAAAATCAGTGTGAGCAATACCTAAATGTTAGAAGTTTAATGAAACAAGAAGTTAAATGAATAAGTAAGTATTTTACTGGAGTGATGCAGACAACTAGAGTAGTTTAGCTTCTAATTGAACTTGAACAGTTAAAGTGTAAAAATTCCCTAGAGCCAATATTTGTTTTATCAATGCTTTTCCTTTTGTTTGATTTCCATGTTTTTCATCCTCGGATTTGCATTTTTCAGACACAAGTAACCAAACAGTCCAATATACATATCCTCTTATTAATAGTTCTGTAAAGGTATAGCCTCAAACAGAATGGATAGATGTATGTATTGCTGGTTGAATGCATAAGGGTAGGTGGGTTGTGTTGATGGATGGATGGATGGATGGATGGATGGATGGATGGATACTTTATTGTATAAAAATAGAAAAACAGCTATATTCGGATGGACAAAAGAGTCCGGGATGGATCTTGGATAGGTGGATGGAGGAATAATCAACATGGATGGTTGGATAATTGGATGAATAAACAGATGGTAAACATGTGGATGGCTAAATGCATGGATGGATTAATGGAAGGAGGAATGAATAGAATAATGGGTTGAAGGATTAATGGACGGATGGAAAGCTGAATGGATGAACAGGGAATAAAGTATGACAAAAATATACATTTTCACACTGATTCATGCCTTCTTTTCAAAATTTCTCTTAGCTGCTTCTGGTACATGATCATATTTCTCCTCTGAAATGTCCCCAGATGCTCGTCCTTTCAAAGAAAATGGGAAAATAAAAAAATGTTTCCCCTTTAAACTCAGCCCTCCCGTCTCACACTTATATGCTCACTCATTTATCCGTACACCACTTAATTCATTTCAATTAGCAGGTGTGGTTGTTCGCTCCCTTTTCCTTATCGATTTGCAGACCACGGGCACAAACGTTTTCAGGCCACCTCTGCTATCATCGGTTCCGTTGTGTGAGAGATGGCGTGTTTGTGCATGTGCGGGGGAAGGGGTCCCCTCACAGGCTTCACAGTGGTCTCGGACGCAGCGGGCACCTTCGCCACAATCATCAACAATAAATATAGGGAGTTGCAAACAATTACCCTTCTAACGAGGGATTAATTGTGTCAAGATGGAGCGAGGTCAGTACAGAGGTCAGTCAACGCTATACATTCCTAATGTGTTTATTTTCATTATTTAGTAACATTAGTCTTTCCCCTTGCAGCAGCACTGTCCATTGATTCTTCCACTTTATTCTTTTAGAAACCTAACACGACTGCTCCTGTGCCTCTTTGCATGTATTTATGCTCACGCGCACACTGCTCAAAGTAATATTATGAGTGCTTGAGCATAAAACTGGCTATTGACTCCTGCCAGATCAATAATATAAATGCCTCTATCGTTGCCAGTTTAAATCATTTGTCATTTATTGCCAGTGGTTGCAAGTGGGGGCTGGCGGGGGGTGAGCAGCAGTACTCCTCTGAGAAGCGACAAATGTATCAATCCATCCTAGCGCTAACTCCCCTACGCTGGCCTTTTAAGTGTGTCATCATCCACGATCATAACTCTAGGCAGAGCGCTGTCATGTTCACTGCAGACGAGTGATTAGGTGGGACAGCGTTGCGGCGGGGCGGGGAAATAGAAGGACTGGTCATTTGTTTCTGAGTGTTAAAAATCAGATGGCGCTCAATAAGCTGCTACCGTCTATCCCTTTCCCACCTCCCTCGGGCTGACGGGGACATGCCTTTCTACATGTTTACATTTGATTTGTGGACATGAGTGTCGGTGAGAGTGTCAGAGAGAAGGAGGTGACAAGTTAAAAGGCTCGCCCTGAGAGACGTTTCAAATTGGATCTGCTTTAGTGTGCTTTAGGTTACTCTTTAGGAATGGCATGTTGTAAAGCCACATTCCTTGGGCTCTAAAGTCTGCTGAGGTTTTTTAATTGCACTTTGTTGCAAATTTGACACAAATTGAAATTATTAAACATAGAAAATCAAAATGTGAACACTTATTGATTCAATTAAAAAGTATTTAGGCTGTGATGAGCTTCGCAGTCAAAAATGTGTTGATTTGGTATGTTGTTTTTTTAAATCCACAGGGGCTTTGAAAGTTGTGTTTGTGATTTGTGCAAAGTTTCACCATTTATTTTTGGGTCAGTTTATTTATATTTTTTCTATTCTTAAACGTTAATGAGATGAATTATCAAATGCCTGTCTGACAAGTTCAAATATCGTGTTTTTATTATGAATTTCCAATGTTAAATTGCACTTATTAAACAAAATGTGAAAAGGCTCTTTAGTTTAGTGGTTGCTGAAAGCAAAGATCAGGTCCCACATTAATGTTGTTAGTGCTATTGACAGCTGGCCAATCAGATCTAATTTCTAAACTGTTGACCAGCCTGACTAGCAGTCTTTGGTAGCCATTTGGGAACATTCAAAAATGACTTCCGTCTGTTTCAAAGATAAATACAGCCAGATGGGAAGTGTAAAGGTCTCACTTTTAACGTCGGGGCACACCATAATAGCTTAGATTTATTTTATCAGATAAAGCCATGTAATGACAGCCAAATGAAAACACTTTTCAAGACAGGCTCAAATTTGATGAAATGTAAAGTGGCAGTTTAATATTGTGGCATGTTGTGCCACAAGATGTAATTACACCCATTCACAATGTCATATTAGGTTATATCATAAGGAACAGCGTAGATTGGCAATAATTGGACACAGTTCTTCAAGAAACATCTTCCTTGTGTGGTGTTGTTATCATGGTAGTTCGATAGAAGCGCACCAAACTCTCTCATTAGCATTCAGCTTGACTGATATTTGTTGACTGCATTTTTTTTGTTGTAAGTCATTTTCTTTAATATTTTAAAACTATGTAGCAACCCTTCATGCCCTAAGGACTGTGATCCATGGATGTCTAGTCTTATCTGTAGTTGAAACAGGGTCTTGCATTATTAAAATGCCACCATCGTTCTTTTCATCATGACTTCTGCCTCTATTTTCTTGTATCTGGATGGAGTGAATACTGTGGGCTCCAAACAGAATTAGGCCAATAAAGAGTCAATGTGACAAATTCACAATAACACTAAAGAATTTTGTAATGAATTTGAGTTCCCTCTATTTAGGTTTCTGTAAATACAAATAAAAATCAAGATCAGTTTATTTATAAAGCGCCAATTTACAACAGATGGTGTCTTAAGGCACTTTACGACAAAATCAATTCAAATCATAGATACATCATTACAAATCAGTTTGAAATCTAAGGAACACCAGCAAACTACATGGAGTCATTGACTTGCAGCATTCACTCCTCTGGAATCAGCAGACTGAAACAATGGCTTGTGTTGTGGTTGACTTTAAAGCAATCCCTCATACTGAGCATGCGTGTAGCAACAGTGGAAGAGGAAAAACTCCCCTTTAACAGGAAGAAACCTCCGGCAGAACCTGGCTCAGTACAAGCAGCCGTCTGACACGACCAACTGGGGGTTTGAAGAGACAGAAAACTAAAATAGTTCCAGAGGATACGGAAAAAAAAGAGTTTATAGCAGCAGTTGTAGAGCGTCTTTGGCACCATCGTAGCCCATGTTCTCCTCCAAGAAGCTGTCTCATCTAACAGAACGGCAGACCACGTGTGGTTACTATGGAGAGAATAACACTAAGAGAAAACAAATAGTTAACAAAGTTGAAATAATGGTAACTAAAGCATATTGGACAAAGGAAGAAAGTAGCAGAAAGAGAAGTGGTCAGATTGTCCTCCAGCAGTGTAAGCCTATAGTAGCATACCTATAAAAAATAACTTAAATAGCCTAACCCTGAAGAGTGAGACATGAAGACGGTAGAGCAACGGAGAACCGTCTGTTTAGACTGAGTTCTTCCCCCAACCGGATCATTCTGTCTCCTCTACCTCTTCCTAACTATAAGCTTTAACAAACAGGAAGGTTTTAAGCCTAGATTTAAAACTAGACAGGATGTCTGCCTCATGGACTAAAGCTGGAAGCTGGTTCCACAGGAGAGGAGCCTTATAACTGAAAGATCTTCCTCCCATGCTGCTTTTAGAGATTCTCGGAACCACCAGTAAACCTGCAGTCTGAGAGAAGAAGTGCTCTGTTTGGGACGTAAGAAATAATCAGATCTCTAATTTATGATAGATCTTGATTAGTGAGGGCTTTATGTGCCAAAATAAAAATCTTAACCCTCTGGAGTCCGTTAACTCGCCAGCGCGTCAAAATTACGTTGCCGACTAAATATGGCGTAGGAGCAACAATTCAGTGTCCTGACTCTCTGTTTCAACTTGTATCGAAAGTGGGGACCTCAAACTATAAACCAGTTTTTAAGTTGTATTGATAGGCCATGTAAAACCAGAGTTATAATAAAGTATTTACACCAGACATTTTTCGGAATCTTCTCGTCACGTTTGGTGAGTGTTCAGTGTATGTGCGCATCTAATAGACACTGGAAAAATGAGTTTTTCACAGATGAAAGAACAATGAATGAAAAAAAAACAACACAATAAACCCCTGTCCTATGGGTGGAAAGATGAACAGCGTTAATCAATCAAAAATCATAATCGCAAACCGCGGCATTTGGTCGCTACGGGACAAGGGAAATTTATGGCATTGATGCGATGGCAGTGACAGAGAGAGAGAGACACACAGCGATAGTAAGTTTTGGGATTTCAGTGATCTGTGATATTTAGTGTATTTTGAGTGTTTAGTTAGTGTGTAGTCGTCTAGTTTAGTGTCTAGCGGGAGCCAGAGAGCGGTAACTTTTACAACTAAGGGGACGATCCGTGTTTTTTATCGAAGGAGGAGAGAGAAAGGAGGAGCGAGAGGAGCATCCAAAGAGTCAGAGATTCAACCAGAGGCACGTCCACCAGGTCACGATCTCAGGCAGCAGAGTCAAACAAAAACTCTGAGACATAACCTGTATTTTATTTAGATAGTGTTGAATTACTTTGTTGTGTGATAAGAGTGTACACAGGATTTGAAATGAACAATTTCTTTTTGCAACCTAAGTTTTAAAATTGGTTTGTTAAAAATATTTGTGAGACATTACATTGTTTTATAAATAGCTGTACAAAAAACGCCTGAGATTGCATTTTATGCAATAAAAGCCGTTAATTACTTTGTTCTGTGAAATATTCTGTTGGTTTTGAAATTTTTTGCAATTTATGTTTGTATTCTAAGTTGTGAAAATGGTTTCGTTAAACATATTTGTGGTTTTCACATTACAAAATATGACTTTTTTGTATTCGGATTTTATGTTTTTTTGTGTGATTTTAGGTCCACTGTGTTAATATGGTTTGTCAAAATGGAAAAATAACCATAAATCCACAAAGGGAATGTTGTGCTGAAAAAAATGGCACCAAGAAATGCAGGGTTAACATTTTTTAAAGTGAAATATAAAGATAAAATCAAAAGTAGTCAAAAACGCTCAATTACACCCTGGACTCCAGAGGGTTAAAATGGGTTTTAAGTTTGACAGAGAGCCAATGAAGGGAAGTTTAAATAGGGGAGATATATTCTCTCTTTTTAAGTTTCATCAGAACTCTTGCTGCAGCGTTGTGGACCTAATTCCATTTTGCAAACTTCCTGCTAATAAAGACTTACAATAATCCAGCCTTGAAGTAAAAAATGCATGGACTAGTTGTTCAGCATCAGTTCTAGAGAGAATATTTCTAATTTTTGCTATATTCCTAAGGTGAAAGAAGGAAATCTTAGAGACCTCTTTTATATGGGACTAGAAAGACATATCCTGATCCAATAACAATATAAAGAGCGCTTCTTTATATTGTTACCAGAGGCCAATTTGATGCTATCCAGTTTAAGGGGCTGGGCAGGTTCTTTTTTAGAGGTTCTGGTCCAAAGATAACTTCTGTCTTATCAGCGTTCAAGAACAGATAGTTTAGAGTCATCCACATTTTTATATATTTTAGACATGCCTGTAATAAACCAAATTGACTGGATTAATCAGGATTTATGGATAAATACAGTTGTGTATCATCGATATAACAGTGGAAATTAACACCATGCTGTCTGATGATTTTACCAATAGGGAGCATGTATATAGTAAATAGAATTGGGCCAAGTACGGAACCCTGTGGTACTCAACAAGTAACCTTACAATGAGGAGGAGATTTGTCATTTAGGTGAACAAACTGGGATCTATCAGAAAAATGAACCAGCCTAGTACTGTTGCCTTGATCCCTACAATGCGTTCTAGCCTTTCTATGAGATTATTGTGATCGACAAAAGCAGTTCTGAGATCAAACACTTCTGAGATCAAACAGAACTAGAAGAGAGCTCTGAAACCTGACTGAAATTGTTTAAATAGGTAATTATTCCTCAAATGCTCTCTCAGTTGATTTTTTTCAAGGATTTTATTTAAAAAGGAAGATTTGATATGGGTCTGTAATTTATTAAGTTAATGACATCCAAAATTGGGGTAATAACATTTGGAAATACTTCTACAAACAATGTAGTTGGAATAGGAGTCACATTCAGTACTTCCAATAAGAATTATTGACAAGAAGCTAGACCACATGCAGAGGATTAGCTAGCTATGAAAATGCTAAGACACACTATGCATTCCCCACTAAAAACCTAATTTTTTTTTTTTTTTTTTAACCACACACTGCCCAATATCCTGCTATGTCTTCAGGTACAAACGATGAACAGAATATAACTAAAAGGGCCCTTCACCTAAAGTAATACTTGTCATTTTTTGCAAATACTAATGGAATTTTTTTTTTAGGTATTACATTTTATTTTTCCGTCACCTAGTTCAGAGCATTTGTCAGGATTAAGCAATGATACCCTAAAAAACTTTTTTTCTTCATTTTTTAAGTTTTGATGCCCGTAATTTTCTCAGACTACTTAAAAAAACAAAAACAGAGTTGATCATCTGTATTTCATTGCATATTGCACTAGAGTTTACATTTCCCGGAGTTCAAACCCAATGGTCTTGCATAAAGCTCTAAATAATCGATGATCTTCTGTGTTGATTGATCTGTCCCTGAGCATGTTCCATGATAAAAAGTTGATGGTTGGTTATCTATGTATTTTTTTTTATTTTTATTTTTTTTGCAGATAACAGAACCAAAACACCTAAACTTCATGCTTTACAGCCTACAGAGGCACTATGAATAGTATATATCTCCATTTCGTTCATACTGCTAAAGCGGATAGCAGCAGTTCCCCAACTAATTTGTGTGTCACTATGAATTTTCACACTGAGAGTGATGTAAAATTTTGAATCCTGCAAAACCTGCTGCAAAAAAATTCTTAGCTGAGCAACAAGATAAAAAATGTTCGACACATTTTTTGAGTTGGAACAATATTTCATATCCCTTTGGGATTTATTTCGTAGTTTTGAATTAAACTAAATAAGATTTTTTGAGTTGAAACTGTAGAGACAAAAATAGCTGTTCACCTAAATCAATAAAGTAAAACAATCCGATTGGTTTTGCTGAATTGTAAAATGGTTGAGATTTTTTTTTTTCGAAGATTAAATCATGAAAGTTTATTATTTTCTTGTTAATTTGTACATATTTGCATCTCTAACTGTACGCTTACAGACATCATTTCCGGTGATCTTCCCCCAGCAACTGCACTCTCATCGCTTTATTCTCTTGGCAATGCCTCCTTTTCTACCAAATGTAACTATTTTTAGAAAGAGGGGAGAGAAAATCAAAGCTGAGTCCAAATATCAAAGTTAAGCCAGTAATGTGTTCCCTTCTTCCTTTTATGATGTCCTCTCTCTTGGCTCTACTGAGCTAAAACAAGAAGACAGGAGAAACCCCCTTAGAAATCCTCCTCTCCATGCAGACTGGGGAAAACCATAGAAAAGGAAAGCCCAAGATGCATGGAATATAGTCAGAATGTGTGGAAGATGGTGCAAAAAGGGAGGAAACGAACAAATGCATTTGGTTTTATTGTTATGTACGTATGTGCATACTAGCTACATGGTGTCACTGACCCAGGGGTTTAAAGTTCTGATGCAATACATAACCTCATCGTCACCGCAAAGTCAAATGAAATTACAGTGATGTCTAAGTAAGCCTTGGCTGTGTACAACCAGCCAAATATTTGACCTCCAGCAGGAATTGCTTTTACTGTCATCAGGTAAACATAAGAGGGAAAATTAGCCACAATACATTACTAAGTATGTGTTGTTTTAAATACTTTCACATTTTAAATGTATTCTGATGCAGCACTAACGCTTTGAAGTGTTTTGAAGTGTTTTTGCCATATCTGTGTCCATTGGACAAAAAAAAACGTTGTTTTAAGATATTGCGTTCATATATTTTATATTGTATAATACAAATCAGTAATTGTTTTCAGGTAAAATCATAGTTACAGTGCATCCTTGTTACTGCTTCCCCAGTAGTCCATAACTTACGCAAGATTTCTTGTGTTAGCTCAGATTTCTGTCAATAATCTTTTAAATGTAAATTGTTACATTTTATTCCTGTTTCTCATCTTAGCGTGGTAATCATAGTGGTGTCATATTTTTTTGTGTTCTGACCCACATAAACAGAGAGTTGAAGTAATAAGTGAAGTTTATTGAGTAGATAATGTTGTGGATGTCCAGAAAGGGTCCAGCTGGAAACGGCGAGGCAGCGGCAGGGAAACGGCAAGGCAGCAACGGGGGGGCGGCTGGAACGACTCGGGAGACTGGGAGGCTTCTGGAGTGGGGACGGAGCTGGTCCGGTTGTGAATGGACTTACTTGGGTGAAGGTGGGAGACGCCAGTAGCTGAGTGACAGATGAACGACTGAGTGGGCAGATCGAGCTGAGCAAGGAGGAGCGGTGACCAAGGCTGATGGAGGTTATTGCGACTGAGAAGGTGAGTCTGACGGCACAGTAGATAATCCTAAGAACAGCAGATGAGACGATGATTATTGGAGGGGGGGTGCTGGTCTGAACTGGTTTGATCTGTTAGACATGAAATGTGGGATTGATTCTGAGGCTCTGGGGTATGCGGAGTCGGTCATTGGAGGGACTGATGACTGAGTCGATGGGGTAAGGACTAATAAGGCGTGGACGAGTTTCCTAGAAGCCGACTTCAGAGGGATATCCCGCGACGACAACCAGATTTGTTGACCGGGGGTGTAGACAGGAACATGTGAAAGTTTCTGATCGGCGAGACGTTGAAGAACTTGACGAACATTTTACATTTTCTGTTACGTTAAGTTGTAGTCTTTGTTGTTTTTCAATTCCCCAAGTCTGATAAGATGTGCATCCATGCAGTTTTAGGAATCCAAGTTCAGCCTAAAAGTGAATATACATTCAACCAAAATCATACACATGTTTGTATTTATAGCCGTTTTTGCAGTTTACTGTGACTTTTAAATATTTTAACAAGCTTTTGCCCAAATTTAGACAGACAGAATTCACGCCGAGGGTTTCATGCCTATTGGTGGCACTTGTAGCTCAGATTATGATGGGAGGCTAATAACAGAAAGCTAACCTCTTCCTGAAATATCAATCTAGATTCATCTTTCCTTCTGTTTATGTCATCTCCCATGCCCAAAACAACACTCACCCAATCCCCTTAGTCACCACAGTAAATGTTTATCCTGCAGAAAATTTATAACTGCCACTTCAGCTAAACGTCATATGTTATCCCTGGATAGCTCAATTCGAAAGTCACCTGACTTTCGCACTGTGTGTGAAAGTCAGCCACAGCATTCAGTGTGGTTCCTTAGGCAACAACCTTCGCGCTACTGCGTACTTTGTAGGTCACTTTGAATAAAATCTTTTGATCCCTATGAGTGGGGTGAAAGGAAGACTGAGGAAGTAGTGTTTGGTTTGTTTGGAGCTGCCTTAAAAGAAAGGTGAGGCCGCCACAGCTAATCTAACTGTAACTGGATCGATGCACAGGTTGTAAAGAACAACTTTTTCTCTGCCTATTTCTCTCCAGCTGCCCTACCTCATTATGCCTCATGCTTCTTCTCTTTTGTGTCTGTGTTATAAAACTCACAGTTCACAATCTCTCCTGTTATGTTTTGAAAGAGAATGCTCTGCCTTTTTTACCTATTCATTTCTATCCACTCTCCTGCCTCCTTTCTCCTTTCTTTTTCTTCCTTGCCATCACTTCGACCCTGCCCCAGGTGGGCTGGCACGTGTCAGGTCCTCTGTCTCCTGTCCTTATCTGACATGCTGCTCATGATGGTCAAATGGGGAAATACCACTCTGTCCCTAGTTCTCTACTATTCTTCTCCTTGCACTTTCCCCTGGCATGTTTTCATGCTGCTGCAATGTAGAGAAAATCAATTGAATGTTAACTCTCTGGTGGTTGCTTGTATAGCCTCTACAACCCCAATTTTTTATGCATACATGAAGGTACATTTTTAGAAATTTGTATATGTATTGGTTTAGTAGCAAATAAATAAAAACAACGATAGGATGGGGGCTTGGTTACTAAAAGACTCAAGCTGAGGACAATTGTCGGCACTTGAGATTTTTCCTGTCAGCTAGTGGACATGACAGGCAAGGCGGATGAGAGGCAAGTGTCGGGCTCCTAGGACCTGAGTGGGAATGAGTAGAGTGACAGATGGCTCTTTCATGCTTAGGCCATCATGATCAGCCCAGTAGGGGGTAGCAGTTGAATGGTGGACAGAGAAGAATTGCAGAAATGGGAAGAAAAAGTACTCTAGTGACAGTATCAAAACCCGATAGACACTCTTCTCCAGTATGTCTGTCAGCTTTTCTTAACAGTGTTTGCCAATGGCTTGGTGTAGTAGCAGTATCAACTAAAATTAAACACTTTTAAATAGGCATTGATAAAAGTTGGCAATTGGACACAAAAAATCTTGGGTCCTTCAAAGCACTTGTCCAGATGTGGTTTGCTTTATAACTATTGATATCCCTTTTGCTAAAACAAATTGCTGGTGCTACCTCTAGGCCCTCCGCTTTGCTTAAACCAACCCTAGTACTGTATTATACTCATATCTAGGTAAAGTAAGACTAATAAAGGATTGTCTTACCATCATTCTTTCTAAAATAGCTTATAAACGTTCAATTGGATAGTGATCACCTGTGAACAACAACGTAAAAGTCTAACACACATTCTTAATTAGATATAGACATGGACTTTGACTAATATATGAATATAATTGAAGGTGAACCTGTGCCAAAAATTTAAAGTTTTTTTTAGCTTTCTCCAAGAATTGCAATGTGTTCAGTCCTATTCATTCTTCCATCAACCCTACAAAGATGTAGTAAAAATATTAGTTTTTAGTGTTTTGGCTGTCCTATTGTATTTAACCTGCATTTTGATAGCAAAGTGTTCTGTTATGAAAGTAGGAAACAATCTGATGCATAATATAGCTTGATTATTAAGTGCTTCATATGTACGGACAATCCTAAATTCTATTCTCGATTTAACATAGAGCCAATTAAGGGAAGCTGAACGGGAAAATGATCTCTTTTTAAATAACTCTTGCTGTAATAGAAGAATCATCAGCTGCCCCCTCCCCACCCTGACGGACATCTACATATCCAGATGCATCAGCAGAGTGAGAAACATCATCAAGGACAGGTCACACCCTGGCTTTGAACTGTTTGACCCGCTGCCCCCTGGCAGGTACTACAAGTGCATCAAGGCCAAGACAAATAGACTCAAAAAAAGCTTATTTTCCAAAGCAGTCACCACACTGAACTCAACTGGACTGTAATTGTGCAATACCCTCTTCTATGTGCAATACTATGCCATTACAACAATATATTTGCAATATTTTATATTTATATTATATTATTTACAAGTGCAATCTAACCACAGCTGTCGTTATATAGATAGTGTTATTTTTCTGTATATATTTCATATTCTTATATTCTTTGTATATGTTTTTAGACATAGTTTGCAAAGCACTGAAAAGAGTGGTCCTCCAATCTAGTTATACAATGTGTATAATGATAATAAAAGGCCTTCTATTCTATTCTAATATCAGTTGAATCATTGAGAGCTTTTAACTACATTTTGTATACTTCCTGATAGAAAAGAGTTATAGTACTCCAGCGTTGAACTAATACATGTATTGTCTCTTTTTAAAATCACCGATCTTGGTACAAAATATTCCTAATTTTGTCAGTATTCCCAAGGTTAAACTAGGAAATCATAGAGAGCTCTTTGAAATGGGAATAAATGCTATATTCTGCTAAAAAAATTACACAACGGTTCTGTTTTTATCACTGGAGGATAATTTAATGCAATCTATACCAAGAGATTGAATAAGCAGTTTACAAAGATGGCAACTTGTGTCTGGTCAGAATTCAAAAGCATACAAGTAAATATTGTTTAAATATAGTTGAATGTTAACAGGATAAATGTGGGAATTTTGCAATCTGATGATTTTAACAATAAGAAATATGTACATAGTTATGCATTAGCAATTATGTTTGGGATGATGCTAAAAGTTTTATTTTTAACATAAATAATTTCATTTATTTATTGTAAATTTGGCCACTGTGCTACAAATAAACAAAGGATTATTTTGTATTCTCTATTAAAGAAAGTTACCCTGCTCTAACTTGAATAAAGTCATTTTATGCAGCAGACAATTTCCTCTTCAACTTCTTTGTTTCCTTCTTCAAAGTGTGCAGTTCTGATTAAAGCAGGGAACCTTGGGTAATTAAATTTTTAATAGCGCTGCTTTGTCTAATGTAATACACAATGACGGAGTACTGTTATAAACAACAACACCAGTTTGTGAAGGGCTTGGGATTAAGTTGTTGTCTTGCCCTGTCTTTCCATGAGACATTGAAGAAATTACCGTTGTAACAGATTCTTTAAAACTTGTAACATAATTTCCTGATAAACATACTGTAATGGTAGTCAGTTAAAATAAACTTAAAGGATATCAAAAAGTGGTTGGACAGCACAGGATCAAGATGCAATAACATTAATGTTTCACACTCACTGAAATATGCCATCACAAGGTCTAAAGTATGACCACAGGAGTTGGTAGGTCTCTGGACTTTATGAACAAAGCCAATTGAATCTGAAAATTATTGAAAGACTGTATAGGATATAACTTTTAAGGTCAATATGACTATTATTACCTTATCAGGGTTTAAAATTGAATCTGACAAAACAAATTGTTTCTAAAAAATCGTAGTAAGGGCCTGAGTGAAAAGTGTTTTTTTCAGTTTGGATAAGGAAGGCTATGGGTTTGACGTTCAAAAGTGCTACAGCTGTTAAAAAGCCTTGGATTAAAAATAAATCTTAATACAAAATGCTTGCTACTCCCCCATCTGGCTGCTGTAGGATTATATAATTAAAATCCTTTTGTCTACATATTTTCTGTTCTGTTCTTGTACTTTGTTGCTTTTCCTTTTTGGTCCTGCTTACATGCTTCCATGTTAAAGTGACCATGATGTAGAAATATTTTCCAAAACGTACAATATCAGTATAATAATATGATAATACAATATAATATACTATCAGTTTGTTTGGATTTCATGGTGAATGTAAAGCACTGAGGAAACATTTCTATTTTGTGTCTGTATGACCTAAAGATTGCCGTTTGGAACTAGATATTTTGATGACATTGTTCCAGAGAATAAATGTAGCTGGAATAAAGGACCATAAAATAGAAACTGATGGTTTTCTTTAAAGGTTCTCAATGTTCTTCCATCATTCCCCAATATGAGAGGTGAAGAACAAAAACCAACTGAGATTTCCCCAAGCTGGGCATGGAGCCACATGTTTCATCTTTTGGGAGCGGAGACAGCTGTTGATTACGTTAAACTGAAAAACATCCTCATGAGTTCTGCCTTGGATCATGTTGCTGGGAGGCTGTAAGTGTTATTACAGTGGGAGGATTTACTGAAACTTGTGGTTGACACTATACAAAACTACTCAAACATTTAGTTTTGAATGTTTATATTGTTCTTGGTCATAAAATACAATTTAAAACCATCAAGAACTCTCAGGTCATCAGTGACCAGACAGGGTCTGACATATTTACGATATGTGACAGGAGATTGACTTGTTCCTACTTTCCCATGGGTCATCAGATTTTTTTTTTTAAATATATAGACTAGACTTTGGAACCTGCTACGTTCACGAAAGAATGTTGAAGGTGTGACTAATCTTTAAATAACTAAAACTGTCACACTATAGAACCTTTCTTTTTTTATAAAAAAAAACAACAATGCAGGAACAAAACAGACACACACAACCCTGTAACAGAGAGGATTTTTTTCAATTCCACAGAAGTCTCACATTTTTCCCTCAAAGACCCAAAGGCAGCTCCTGCAATGAATTGTGACAAAGCCTAATTCTTACCCAAATGTGCAATACTCAATAAAAGATCCAACTTTATGGCTGTGACCAGGATAGTGTTATTGACCTATTTTGCATACACACAGGGTGTGAAAACAGACAGCCGCTTTATTTGGGCTGTTTTTTATTGGCCTCCGACAGGACTGTAATGCCTGTCCAGGGACTCTGTTGGAGTGCAGTTATAGATTAACATGATTGCTAGTTATTAGTGTGAGAAAGGGTGCCTCTGTGTGTGGGGAGTGTGCAAAGGCTTGTACACACACATGGAATGGATGAAAGAGATTATTCGGTGGCTTTTATTTAAATAAAGGGGATAGGGACAGTCTTGCGCAAATTGAAATTGAAATAGTTTAATACTAGTCTAACTTACCACCAAGGACAGAAGTAGCACAACAGGAGCTGCCAAGTGCTCTTTGAGTGTGTGTGTCTTACCTCCATCTTAAGATGTAATGTTTTATTTTAGTGAAATAATTTTGAACTGGAAAAAACGTAATATTAATTTTGATAAAGATGTTTTTTTATCTTGAAATTATTTTTGTTTTTATTTAATTATTATTTCATATTAGTTATATCAGTTTTATAAAAACAAAACAATATGATTTACCAACTTGAAAAGGTCACTGATTTAATTATATCGTGTTGTCTATTATTTTAGGTAAGTGTGTAAACCTGTATCTAAGTATTGGACATTTATTTTTTGTGTGTCATTTAACTTTGGTTTATGTTAAAGAATATTAGTTTATATGCATACTACCTAAATTATGGATAATCGCTAGTGTGTCATTGTTTGATTTCTTATCAATATTTTTTTATTATTTAGTAGTAATTAATTTCTATGTAGGTATATGAGAAACAATGTCTAAACAACGTAATCATGGTTTTGTTGTCCTCCAACAAAAATGTAAGTATGTATAAGTTTGCAAAATGCTAAGGAACATTTACCTGGAACAACAGTATATGCTTTAGTCAGGCAGTAAGAAAGCTCAAGGAACAAACACTCTATGTGGGGTTGTCCTAGAGTAAGTAAAAAAAACACCTAATGTTCACTGTTTAGTATGCCAGAAGCTCTGTGATATACCGTAGTGTTTTTTCTTCCAAAGTCCCTTAGGAGATTTGCATGCATAATATAATGGGGTATTTTAAGTACCAGGAGATTATAATTAAAAACATCACAAAGTTTATCCCAAAAGGAAAAAAAACAAGCCATATATTGGTTATATTTTAAAAAATACATTCAAATATTCAAAGAATTAATTTGCCCGAAATAAAACCCAACTGCTTATATGCCCATCTCAAACTCCAAACCTAAATTTTAAGAAAGAAAATGTGTAGGATCAGGATGTGAAATTTTATTAAGAAGACACACATAGTAGATAATGTACAGTAAAGCACATGAGCACACCCTTATTTGCAGTCTGTAAAGACAGAAGTCATTACTGGACTTCAAATGTAGTTAGTCTTAATAGAAACTAACTTCTACACCACTAACTTCTACACCACTAAATAAATGTACTAATTAAAGAGGTTGGATTGCTAAGCATTTTCAAAATATATATCTTAAGATGTGTTTTAAGTCATCTTAACCAGTACAGCAAATCAATAGAAAAATCTGATAAAAACATGCTTTTATTACTTCAATTGCGGACCAATATATACGAGTGCTAAAAGGAATAAAAATGTTGTCACATACATCTATTTCCTTTGTGTCCATATCCCCAAAGAGACACAAGAGGAGGGTTGCATTTATTTCTTAAGCCACATGTCACGGTGCCAGACACTTAAGACATGCACTTGTCTGTGGCATTGGAATGAAACCTTTCTGTTGCTTTGCAAATAGAGCAAAAAGACAAGGGCCATCCTTTTCCATTTCATTTTTTTTTTTCTGAGACCTAATTCAGGCCCAGTGTCACAGTTAATAACAAAGCTCAGCCTCAACTGTTCACAGGGAAGTCTCCTATGTATTAAGGTGCTTTTTAATTTATACCCACAATGACCAGTGACACTGAATATAATTAGACAGATGAATGCAGGCCTGCACAACAACAGATGACATCTCAGTAAACGTCAACTATCTCTGTGCAGGCCTTACGCTTTGTCTGTGTATAAATACTTGTCAATATAGTCCATCTCAAAACTTTTTGCAGAACTGGAAGTAAAAATGTAAATTCTACCGTTTATCTTCTTTATTCCCCTTTCTCAGTGGGATTAATTGCTCATTTAGTAACTCTCTTCCATATTTCACGGTTGAGAGAATACCCAAATTAGCTTTACCATCAGAGTTCACTTCTTCCACTGGGCCTGAATGACCACACTTTGAGGCAGTGCACAGAGCCAATCAGCTGTTTGTAGCTCATCACATGGGTGGGTCAGCAGTTATGTAGTGCAGTCCATTGTGGTGGGCTTTGTTGGTTTGGGGCATTAATACCAACTGTTGCAGGAGGGCAGAGCAGTTTCACTGAGACTGAGGAGTTTATATTCTTTTTAATGTGACGACTATTAATTTTAGAGTAAATTGGAGTTTGACTGAATGCATCACAGGGCACCAAATGGACCCAGTTGTTGCTGGTCTGGTGGGCTGAGGAAAAGGGCGGCTGGGTGAGAGCGTTGCAACTTAGCGGCAGTTATTATTCAGATATGCAGGGTACAGTGCCTGGTTTCGCTAGAATCAACCTAATGGGGTGGGAAGGTGCATTCGAAAGCTTTCTCTGACGCTCCAATACACTGATGTCTCGCCTGTTTTTCTGTTCCTTCACTTGTCCCCTCCCTTCTTCTAGTCGACCATCCATCCACACTGACGTATTCTGATGACTTGTGTCATTAAAGCTAACGTCCGCTGCGGAGGTAATTAGCCAAAGTATGGCATTAATCAGCGGGTAGAGCCTGTACGCCTGCCGGGGTGTCTGCAACGTGCGGCTTGCTTTTACACACATGGTGGGCATTAACCTTCTTATGCTTGGTCATTTGTCTATGATGGGCTCATGGTCCGTTGTTCACAACCTTTCCTTCTGCATTTCTGCTACTGAATAGACCATGTAAATGCCAGAGATCTGTGATCTATAGACTGGTGGTCCGTAGAGAAAGGACACTAAGGAGATGATCTAAAAATGTTTTTCCCCTTCATGTGTAGATTGTCTAAAAAAGATGCCAAGCCTAGCTAAAATGGAATAATCCTGGACTTTGAAACATATTATCTTTGTACAACCATAAACATTATTGTGTTTAATTAGGATTTTATTTCAAACCAATACGAGAAGTCCACAAATCCTTAATGAAAAGAACTTTTCACATAATTCTCATATTGCTGTCGTACAATTAAAAACAAAGTGCAGGTTGCTTCCATTTTTCAGCCTTTTTTAGTCAATAGGTTGAATAACCACAGTTCACTGCAAAACAAGTTCCTGTCATGTTCTTTGTCTCTAAGAGTTTTAGACATTTAAAAGTGAAGATCCTACTTTTCCCTACTATTTAGCTAAGCCATACTGCATGTCTACATCTTGTTTTGCAACAACTTAATTTCAAGACACAAGGGTAGACTTTAAATGGCCTATTATAACATATAAATACATTTTAATTTATTAATAACATTGTAGAATATCCTTTTCTATCCCAAGTGTTTAGCAGCTAGTTGCAGGTTTTCATGAAATATAGCTCTTCATTTAGGTCCATCCATATCCCGATGTGATGTTACGACTACTATGTGGGGATGGTGTGTAGTTGGAGTGTAGTGTTACTAATAGTTCATTTATGTAGACCTAAAAGTATAGTTTAGGTGTAATCTGTCCTGAACACTTTCTTGTATATGTTTACAGTATAACTGAAATGTTTTTTGGCAAACTCCTTGTAGCAGCTTTTGGCTTTCTTTCAATATTGACTTTCTTGTTGTCTTTTTTCCAAGGATAGATGTGTGAAGTACAATAAAGTATTGTCCAGATCCTTACACTAGGAAGTGGATCTTTGATTAATGTCACTATGATTATGTCACTCCTTTCAGCTTATGTGGCTAGCCATTACTTGGTGTTCTTTACATTGTCGATATATGGATTGAACATTAATCTGTACGATGTTTTATACACCTTTTATTACATATTGCTTTATAATATTATCTGGCTTTGAATGATTTCATAACTGTATGTCCGACCTCCTTCAATGTTATGTTTTCTAACAAACCTCTGAAGGACAGGACATCGGAATTAATAGTTGGATTAAATAACACAAAGATGGTGTATACTACCTATAGTCGATTGATTGTACTAGATTTGGTATGGTTTGGACAGAGTGAAATACAGATGGACAACACACTTTCCAGATGTTTATTTGTAAACATTTCAAAAGCATGTAGAATTTTCGCTCCATTTCACAATATTGACCTATATTCATTTTACATAAAATCCAGACAAAATAAATTTGTGGTTGAAAATGCCGAAATCAAAAAAGAAAAAAAAAACACAACATAAAGGGATAGTTTTGAAAGATATATTATATATTTTGAGGTGTTACAATGTTAGTGGAGAATCTGACATTTTTGATGATGTGAAAGTTTTGCAAAAAACAGAAACAGACCCCCTTTTTACATCTCAAATGCAAAGCTCTCGTGAGCAACTAAATGGTCAGTGTTGACCAGTGGGTCACTTCTCTGTTCTCCAGCCCATCAGTGTCCTCCCAGACAAACAAATCACAGTTACTTTGCCAAGGCAAAATCGCCTCCATCAGTATGAGCACAGTGACATCCCCATCTGCTGTCAGACAAACCATTAAAAGTGCAGGGTGGAATTTCAGTCCTGTCAGTGCACGTAAAGTCTCTCATTTCTCTCCATCAGCACAGTCTACTAGTTCTGCACAGCAGACATACACTCAGTCTGAAAATGGACTCCTATCCTGAACGTTTTGATTTCATTACCACCCACCGCTGAATATTCATACTTCTTTAACGGCTGTGTTAAGTTGGACCTGGAGCTAGCAGGAAGTCGTTCATTATTCATTAGTAAAAATAAATGGGGTGTGGCCTGACAGTTTACTAGGATGTTGGACATGGGCTCCTCTTATTGATCCATTAATTGTGCATCTTTTTCCACCAATACTGAGGAGTCATTAAGATCCTCTATTTTTATACAAAATGGTAAGACCAGAAAAATAGACATTTTGAAAGGAAGGACTCCAGCTCAGATTCTTCTTTAACACTAGTGAGGTATGTTCCATTTGTTAGTAGGACAGGGGTTCAGATTGAAGGGAAAAATACATTCCATTTTACATCGGCAAAGCCATGTGCATGACATTGACCAGAATCTGTCAGAAAATTGGGGTCTCTGTTTCTGTTATACAATGCTTGATGACACAACCAAGTTCGCATAGCATCTGACCACCATACCCCATCCCCAAAGAGAGATTTTAAGCTTAACTGGGCCAAGTGCTGGGACCCAAGGCTCGACTGTTTGAGCTTCGACCATCAGATGATAGACAACGTAACACTTAACCACTTGGCCCTCAACTACCACACATTTAATTAAAAGACATAGCAAATGGGCAACTCAGCAACTGGGCACATTCAGGTAAACCCCAGGCACTCCACCAGGACGAAAACATATCCCAATTCATGTTCTGGGAGGTTTACATGGTATCCTTATCCACATGAGGTTTGACAATGTATTTTTCATTTTACATTCAAATAACGTTTTATTCTGACCCTTCCAACCCCTTCCAAGGGTTGTTACCAGGGGTTGCTGTACATCACAACATCTACATCTGCATCTACATTCAAAATAATTTTTTACAAATAGATCAACAAAGATCAGAAGGGACCAAATATATATGAGCTAGGTTCAACTTCAGGCTTGGCCTGATGAGGTCCTTTACCCAGGACCTCTGCATCAATTGAGTCAGGTAATGGCCTCCCTTCATACATTTTCTGTCTCCATTACACAGAGAGAAGTAATACAGACATTGAACTTACTGATGGGTGTATGTATTTCCCTCTTGGCCAAGGAAAGCCTTGGATTCCCCTAGAATCTATGTCTCTCTTGAGCAAGCAACTACCACTATTCAATATTAGATATGCATGCAACTTTCACCTGGACAAAATATCTATTTGACTCATAGGTGTCTTATTTAGTCAGCCATAGTTTTTTTTATAAACTGCTAATACCTAATTCATAATTGGTCGACAAGATTTCAGATCAAAAATGTTTAAACCAGGTGCTCTTTGTATAAGATATAGGCTGCCATTACTCTCATTACTGCTAACTATATCAAACTTTCTTGAGATTTTGCAGATTCCTTTTCTTCTTTATGTGTGACAGACAGTGATATTAAACTTTACTGCTCATTATAGTTAACTGTGCTGTAATTCAGCTTTAGGTGCAGACACTTTAATTGGCAGTGGAATGTGAGGCGTGACACATTTTTCTCAGAAAATACTCATGGATTGGTTTTTTCATCATGTTGCCCATTTGCTTCTATATTCTGGCCCAGATGTAAGAAAAGGACAGTTTTTACTGTGTTCATTGTATTGTTGTACTCTACTGTTATTTATGAAGGCAAAAGGCACTTTTTCATATTTGACCAACCCTTTCAGATTAACTATAAACCTAAGAACACTATGCATTAAACTTTGTTCATCTAGGTTTTTAATTCAAACAGTGCTCACTTTCTGACTTCATGACAACAAATTAGGAACACAAACTGAGGAAGAATGTAAAGATTACATACATGTTATCTACATGGTTAACTTTTGCATTTTACGTTTATGTATCTAAAAACAAACACAAGCCTAAAATGGGCATTAGATTGGTTTTGCTTTAATACCATAGAGCAACATCAACAGAATAACAGATCGTCTTTGTGTATTTTGTTGTTATTTTCCACATGTACGTTTTTTATGTACTTTAAAACAATCATATCCTAACATTTGGTCTTTAAAAAACCTTAAAAAGGCACTGGCTATTTTTTTCCCCATCTATTTTGTATTTAAGCAATTTATGTGTTTTTGCATTGATCATGCAAATGTGTGCACAATGTTGAGTTTTGATGCTGTCCTACTAGATTGTATTTTCTTAGAAGCAAAATACGTTCTTTTTTCAAGTGATTAAAATGCACTTTTTTATATGTTGATTTGTATGTTACTTGTTTTTTTTTTTTATTTAGAGTCAATATCCTGTTATTGTATTACCATTTCCAATATTATGTCCATTAAAATCAACTCGCAAAACATCACATTTAGAGAATGTGAAAGTCCAAAGAAAAGACTTATATGCTTGCCTTTTTGTAGAAGTGGAAACATACATATTGGAATCATGCGTGCAGCAATTCTAACTTTTATCCCTTTGAGACCAGGCTTTGTTTGAGCTTCAGAATGCTACTCATTCAAACACTGACCTTTTCTTTCCTCTGATATTAAACGTCAGTACCACCAAATGCAACTATTTCTATTCTCTAGCAGATGGCCTGTTCGTACCATTGCCTATACACTCCAGTCCTAGGTAAAGGTATTCATTACCCCTTGTTCAATCACCTAATCTTTTTTATTTATTTTTTTCACATTTTATCTTGTCACAGCCATACTCAAATATGTATGTAATTAGTATTTTATCTGAGTTTAGATCCCAAAAATGTAGTACATAACTGTGAAACAGAAGAGAAAGATTAAATATTTTCATTTGGTTTTACAAATGAAAATTTGAGTCTGTGTTAAAATGCAGTCCGCATTACACTGATAGCCAACCCTTAAAGATAATCTAGTTCAACAAACTGTCTCCTAAAGTAATCATAGAATAATTAAATCATTATATTGAGACCTCAGATGTCAGATGATTTTCTTTAGAAAACATTAGTTTTTCGATTGCCAAGAGCATGTGAAGATGAGAAAGGCAGAAACGTCAAACTATGGTTGTGGTTTTGCGCCATGGAGGAAGGTGAGTTAGTCTTGGGGTGTATTGCTTTAGTGTTGCGAAGCCAGGGAGGTCGTTAAAAACCACGTAGGGTAACATTCAGGCCAAAAGTGACCAGTGACCATCTCCTTTTAACCAGTTGACACCAAGCCTGGTGAAAGGTAAGAGATAAAGCAGTCCACACAGGTACCCTCTGGTGGACAACTACAGACTGCGGAAAGTAACTGAAACGGACAGACACAAAAAATCCCATATAATGACGAATGAAAACTGTTTTGAGCTTTGAAATACTCTAATCTGCAGGTGACATTTACCTTCCAGTAAGAAAATGTGTGCTATAATATATCACTCAAAGTCCTGACTTTACTACGCAACATTGCAAACAGTTGGAGTGTTCTTTTTACTCACATGCAAGATTGCGCAGAATTTAGAAATTCTTTGGCAGTATGTCTGTTTGTGTTTACATTACTTTTGTTCTGAAAATAAATTTAGATTTAGGGTTTTATACATTTAAAACCCCATCTAAAATGTACCTGTTTTTAAAGCAATTGCAATAGAAGAACTCTAACAAGACAAGGACTCCCAGGTAACAATGACACTTCATTTATATTCTGCTGCAGCATTAAGAAGATAGTGAATGAAAAAGTAATAGATTGACCACATTTTATGTTTTTTTTCACCCCAAGATCCTCCATCACAGTGTCCATGTTGTAGACAGCTATCAATCTATCAACAAAAAGTAAAACAAATGAAACGCCAAAACTGATGCATCATCTCAACATACAAACCATGCTCTGTAAACAAAAACAATGACAGCCTAACACATTTGACTAAGTTGCACGTCAGCACCTCTGCAAACAGGCATCAGGGGCAGGGTGGCGCTAAACACAATTCAGCTTTATCATGTCTCATAGGCTTTCCTTGCTGAAATGATTGTTTCACTCAAATGAACAGATTGAATATATCATGCATCCTCGGTGTAGATACAAATAAATCTTTCAAATCAGCTTTTTCTTTTTTTCTTTCTTGCCCCAACAAAGCAATTTCTTAGCTGGTGTCCCTCTTACTGAAGAAGCCGTCTGTCATAAATTCACACCAGCGAGTGCATAAATCTCTCTTTACAAATAACATCGGGTGTGTGTCGACGAGCAGCAGGGATGCCGTATAACGTCTATGCCTTGCTTTATTGCTGGTATCAGTATTTTTTGTTTGAAAAGCACCTGAGAAACTGTGTGCGTACGTTTGTTGCATTGATTTTATTGGTGCATCTGCTGTCTGTCATTTATTGTCAGCATTAGATACATGGTTGTTGGTTCTGTTGGTAATATATGATTGATTTTAATGAGCGATTATCCACCTGCCACCTTAATGATCTGTTCCAATTTCCAAGAGGATTACATGGCTTTGCACTATTTTTATATTTTTGTGCCATGTGTATCTGGATGTATTTGTCGCTATATTTCACTATCTCTTTATGTTTTACTGATTATTCTGTCTCTTCTTTTCTATTCGATACACACCCTTTCTCCAACACTTCTAACCCTTTGATCGTCATTTTTCCTCCATTTCTCTCCATCCCCTTTTCTCGTGCGCAATTTAATATTCATTAGGTTGGGAGAACCTAATAAATAAAGCCACTTGGACTAATTGCTCGTAGTGTTTCGAGTTATGAGACAACATGCGAAAAATGAGAATGTGGATGTTAAATAGCTTGTTGTTGGAATTTTAAAGAGGTAATTAGAAGTATTCACAGTAGGATGACCGCACGTTATTTGGTTATTTTTCAGGACATGATAAATGTTTGGGTTGATGGAGCGCAAAGGCTTTAAAAACAACAACATGATGGGGAAAAAAATGTAAAAAAACTCTTTACGATCGGTCAGGGTGAAAATTAGACTGCCGGTGTAAGATTGAAGGGTAATTTTTTACTACTAATATTTGGATAGTTGATTGGCTTAAACATGACAGCTACACAAAAATATTGGCTAAGTGTTGATTCTTGGGCTTAAGTGCCCTGCAAAGGAACACATCGACTTTTGGCAGAGGAGAATGCTGAAAGACAGACCTCTATTGTCCTTTTTGGCTACCAATCAAAAAGTCTGACCATAATAGTCATACTTGTTTATGCCAAAGAGTGCCAATGAACCACATTTGGGTTTTTTTTAGAAACTTTCATATCCTATTTGATGGTCATCTTAAGTGAAGTAGAAATGAATGCAAGTAACCTACATAATGACAGCTGCTTGAAGAAGTTCAGTTCAAGGAATCCATAATCATTGCTAAATATTTGAAACCAGGTTTGACTGTTATAAATGTTTGAGTTATCCTACTAATCTAAAGCTAAGGTAGTCTCAATGCTAACTAAGCACTGATAATCATGTGTGTCTGTTTTTACAGTTAAAACCCATTTTTCTTAAATACTAAACTGCATTCTAAACAATCTCAATACAATACACAAAAGTAAACGCCTATTTAAGGAAACTACAATTTGCAGGTTGACTTTAGCATCATTAAGTAGCCACCATAACTATGTTGGAATACTTTGCTTACACATAATTTCTATTGTATCTCGGCCTTCATCACAGTTTCGGTATGCAAGAAGCTAAATAGCAGGATTTCTTTCCATGACATCTTGCCTTTGGCTTTCCATTAAATCCTTTCACATGTATTCTTATTTAACTTATGATCTCCTTAAAACTTCTAAATATTATGTTTTCAAAAGTATTATGCCGGTATTTAACCCCAAATGTTTGAATGATTATCAGATATGTTCAATTAGTGTATTTCTTTTGATAAATATTCCTATCACTTTAGTTTAAAACTTAGAACAACACTAAGTACATTTTCAACCTTCATAAAATATTTATAAAACATTTTGATTACATGTCGACTAACAGCTGGTTGAATTTAAAAACTACTGCTTTTGTTCACACTGGCGCCAAAATCGACCAAAACTGAAACTTTGTGTTGTTGGTGTAAGATAGAAAAAACACCAAATATAGTCCACTTTTAATGTGTATTATGAATAACTCCACTGCCCACCTTTTCTGAATGGAATAAAACAAGAGTAAGTGAATTGGTAATTTACTATGCACTATGCAAGAAATTAAATATAGGTCACGGAAATTTGATATTTTAATATTTTTTAAAAACTTTCCACCAGGACTTAAAAAGTGTTTCATTCTGGCTAAGCAAGATTGCTCTCTTCTGTCTCACCCGGAGATTGTACTGTAAACAACTGTCAGCTCAGCATGCCAGTTTTAATTTAGCTCCTAAGGCCACATCCCCACCTTGCTACCACTGTGGATACTGAAATTGCGAGCACCTTTTGACTCCTTCAGCAATTTCTGATCCTGCAAGCATTCACTTTACAAGGGGGAAATCCCTGCAGGTTAAGTTCACCCCACAGTTTTGATGATGATGCACCTTCATTTGTCCAGTGGCACCTGGGTCTTACTCGTAGGCAGAGACCCAGCACCTGCATAACGGTTCGGATTGACAAGATAAATTGTACAAAATGACGGCTACCTAAGACAAAACAACACATGATAAATAATGCAGTCTTGACCCAGGTTAGATAGTATCTGCTGAGGGATATAACATATGGTTATTGAACGTTTTACTGTGGATGACAAAAGGGTTCTTCGTTTAGTTTGTTGTTTGCCATATTAAGGATTGATTTCCATCAATTTAAAACAACAAAATCATGTCAAAATTGAAAATATCCTGTAACTGAAGCTGGACCTGTGAGTAATGTACCTGATTTGGGTATGCAAAGAGAGACAGGATATCAGTGTTAGCAGGGATGTAGAAAGAGGATTTTAAAGTTAGTAATTTTTAAATGCAAATAAAGTAACATTTTAACCTAAAACAAATAAATACATTTTAGGGTATTTATAAAAACAAAAACCCTTCCATGCAAGTACAGCTGTAAGTGTTCAAGTTGACTCTTTCTCCTTTTCACATTAATTAAAAACTACATCTGTTTGCATTCTTCTTTTTTAAATTGTTCAGGCTCAGTCAGATTGGATACAGACCTTCTGTGAACTTTTCTGTTAACATTTGTAATAGCATTTAGACATAAACATGAATATTGTGGATAGACTATAACCATTCAACCACACAAATATGCTTTGAGTTAAAACCTTCTAATTTAGCTTTAATTTTATGTTGATAATTTCTCCCCTTGTCTAAAAATGTCTGCACCCTTACTTGACTATGTTCCCTGCGCCGGCTATAAGCATCTCCACGGCATCATGCTGCCATCATCTTACTTTACTGTGAGAACAGAGGGTTCAGGTTTATGTGCAGTGTTACAAAGAAATTATGATATTTTATTTATTTTATTTATAATAAGTCAATGTCAAGTGTCCCAAAGACACTTGACATTGACTTATTATAAATAAAATAAATAAATTGGTTTCAATTCTGACCGGATCAACTTTTTCACTGTTACTCTTGCATTGCTTTCTTAACTTAAATTTTAAAGTAGAGATTGCTGTGCATGTCTGATCGTCCATTCAAAAGACTCCCCCATACAGTATGTGCTCTGGGTCTCTGTAGCTGCTCTAATGTAAACACTGATTTTTTTTGTTGCATCCCAAATAAATACTGTCCTTGCTTGGCCAGTCAGTTTAGGTTAAAGGTCATGTCTTCAGATGTTCTTTCCATATCAAGATTGACTGAAATGTATTGTATTTACTACTACCAGTATAACGCCAGTGGAATAAAAGTGCACCTAATGTTTTTCAGATTTCTAATTTGCTGAAATACTTTTAGACCATGTAGTTTCCCTTCAATATCAGTGGTATGTGTTGGTCTGTCTCAGAATACAGGTATGTTTGTGATTTAAATGTCGGAAAAATGTCAAAATGTTCAAGAGGTATATTTGCCTTTACCAAACACTGTAAATCCCCATGAGGAATTTTAAGCTTAAATTGCAACGCTATTGCAATATTTAAGAGCATAAACATGGTGCTTTATAGAAAATTGATAACCACGTTGGAGCGCAATCATTCAAACCCACCAAAAAACTAGGAAACTTGTCACTGCCACAGGAAATTGTAAGGGTTGTAAGTTGAGGACCCTGTCACTCTAGATCAAAGATATTAGTGGCCGCCCTAACTGTAGTTGGACAGGTGCAGCATAGCCTTGGGGCAACCCAGGGTATAGGGGGGACTTTTAATGGTGGCAGAGCCCTTTGTGTGCGACTGTTTTCCTCTCAGACAGGAACGCTGGTGTATTGATTTCAGTACTAGCCATACAAGAGAGCCAGATATTGGCATTAAACCCTTTTGACATGCTGCTCTCAATGAACACCATATTGTAGGCTTGATGTGACACATGAGAAAAAACCTTGTGAGAGATGTATGTGCATGTAGGTGTGTGCTGTTGTGGTTGTATGTTTCTGTACAAAAGCCATCCTCTGTTCAAATTCGGCCTTAGATAAAAATTACAGAGACTTAAGCAAAATATACAACAATTTAATTTCTTACTCCGGCAAATACTGTACTGACGTACCTTCACACCTGATAAGGCAACCTTAAAAAATCGGCTGCTCCTTCATGCTTAAACATGGCCCAAGGCAATGTAGTCTTCCTTCTACCCGCTTGTCTGTGTCTCTATCTTTTTTTCGCACATTCACCTTCTTCCTACTGTCAACATGTTGCCAAACGGAGTAAACAGATGTCTGCTCATGCATCACATCCTAGATAAATGCCCTTGCCCTTTGATATTGCTTCTTGGACTTGCTTATCCTGATGTTTATCCCATTAGAAACAAACAGTGGCATGTTATTTTTGCAAAGATGGAATTTGACATTGTTCCTATTCTACAGGGGAAGTAAAATGAATGTGGCCTTGTCAAAATGCCAGGATACAGGACGTAAAAACACAAGACAATGTTGAATAAATAAAAAACTAACAAACAACCTATTATCTGTGGCAGGATATATATAAAAAGACAACCCATCTGTATATATATATATATATATATATATATATATATATATATATATATATATATATATATATATATATATATATATATATATATATATATATATATATAT